>WAAB01008626.1:254362-667227 GCA_013389865.1 Piaya cayana
AGTACAGAGGGAGAATAACCTCCCTGGACCTGCTGGTCACACCGTTTCTGATACAAGCCAGGATGCCATTGGCCTTCTTGGCCACCTGGGCACACTGCTGGCTCATGTTCAGCCGGCTGTCGACCAACACCCCCAGGTCCCTCTCCTCCTGGCAGCTCTCCAAACAGACCTCACCCAGTCTGTACATGTGCAGCTTTGAGCATTTGCACTATGTTCTTGCCCTGCCATTCCATCAGCTGCTTAATTAATTAGGACAATTTAAAAAAATACACAGAACAACACAAACCCCTTTAATTAGGGACCCTCGAAGTACATGCATCACTCAGTGGCTAACCCTCTCATGAGCCCTGCTGGGAACATCAGTGCAAAGCCAAGGTCTTATGGGGTGCAGCCCTTATGAACATTCATAGCTGGTCTAACCCAACAACACCAGTGAAATGAATTCATTGTTCTTTTAATCTTACCTACCTTTACCTTCAGGTTAGCTGTAACCTAGGTCACTTATCTAATCAGTTCATGCACTTACACACATGGGAGGAGCCCTTGTAAGGGCAAGATGATCATCAGGATTGCATCTTCCCATAGAATTGGTGGCTTTTGGCCCTTAAAGCATAGTTAAAAACCTGCCCTTAGGTATTTTCTGTGCCATCTAGTGCAAGCATTAAAAGAGTGAAAAATAATTACTGCTACCACACTGCTTCTTCTCTGGGTGGGTCATACCCCACGTAGGTTTGGATTGTGTGAAAAAAATATTAATTTTAAAAATTAACCTATTTATTTATTTATTTATTTACTTTCAGTCAGGACAAGCTCAATAAATGTGCTCCGGCAGATCCATAGTGATGCCCCTGAAGTGACCACACCACATTTTCCTTCTCCTCTGGCCCCTGCATGTGAAGTGCGTGGCTAGGTTCAAGGCCATAGCTACACAGTGTCTCTACAGGTTTCCAGTGGCATAAGCTGGAGCAGGACACAGTCTGCAGCTACCCCAGCCCACCCTGTCCACAGTGCTTCAAAGCCTGCTTTTGCAGCAGGCATCACTAGCAAAGGGCACAAAGGGCTGAGGCTAAACTTGAGGCTCCAGTGGGAGCTCACATGGCCACGAACCTGACAGTGCTGCTTTTGAGCCATTTCCCAAGGCTTTTGATGGGTGTCCTGACTCTCTTGCCTCTGCCCATTTTCATCTGGGTGCAGAAGATGGGACAAAGCCCTGAGATGAGTCACTCTTCTAGCAGCCATTGTCTCATGCTTAATCTTTAAAAGGGCTGGTGTGGAGAAAAGATCCCTATTAAGGAAATGCTAATAGAGGTGAAACAAAAAAACTCTTCTTAAAATTATAAACCAAAAAAAATAGAAAAAGAGAGAGAGCACAGCTGTCATTTTATGTAGATGGAACTCTGGGCTGCAGGAGTCTGAAATCCCACCCACAGAACTATTAATTATACAACCTAATTTCTCCTGTCCATATTATTCACATGCTAATGTTGTTCCCTGTGATTTATGCTAGCCTGACTTTTTTTTTCAAATACTCCCTTTTAAAGGCTTCTGGCAGTTCCCAGGTCATGAGGGTGCAGTAAAAAGTGACTGAGTAGCAACAGCAGAAGCTGTGAGCAGCTTGATGTGCAAGTGCAGGACACTTGTGTTCACAATAGAGAGCAGACTCTTTAGGAGCACGTGTTGGCTCCTTTGATGTGCTACGAGTATTTCAGATAAGGTTGCATGCAAGAAGAGAGGGCTATGATAGCTGCCAGGTTTATAATTTCTAGGATGAGGATGGTCTCCAAGAATAGTCCCCTTTTTCTCCAAAGATCATTAGATGAAGTCACAGAAAGGGGGGGAACAAAACACACAGAATACTTATATGTATTTAAGGACCCCAAAAGATGTGCTTAAGCCTTTGTTCATGACTCCAGGAAGGGCAGGAAAGTTTGACATCTGTTTGTTTTGTGCTTGCCATACACCTCAAACTGAAAACTGCCTGAAATTAATGGGCTGAGAGTCACTGCTCAGTGACATCAAAGTCCTCTCCTAATGGGGAAGGAGAAAGCTGCAGCCTAACCTGTTCTCTCTTTTCCAGCTAAAGGCTTTCTTGCCATTTGCTCACCTTGCCACTGAGAAGGAAAATTAAGATGGCATTTAACCCACACAGCTACTAATTAGGAATGATTGTCTTACATGCTTCTCATCTTTGATGCCTGTAATTATGAGGTGGAGTCCTTTCGCTCCACTTGTCTCCTCCCAGGATAAAGAAAAGTTGGAGACAGTTAAATCATCTCACCTGGCACAGGCTTGCCATTTTCCCCAAGTGACCGAGTACTGTATGGCCAACTTGCAAAGTACAGATCTGTATCTCCGTGCCTGACAATTATGGGGTGCACTGGTGTGCCCATGCATGTGCTTTCACCTGCATACCAGGCCGGGGTTAACTTTGCTCCAGTTTGCCCCTTTTGGGACAACAAGGTGGCTGGTATGCAAGCACTGGAGACAAAAAGCGGCACCGGTATGTGGCATCATCCAGTCTCTGCTTCCCTCTCTAGTTCTCTGCTCTCAGTCCTGTGTCTGGGCTCCTGGGCACAGGATGCAAAGCATTCAGCAGCAGTGCAAGATTCAGATGCCTGCAGCCCTTGCTGCTTGTTTCCACCCATGTGTGCTCCCAAAATGTGTCTATATTCCCCTCTGAACTTGTTTCAAATAAAACTGCCCCAGGAGTCCTGTGGACTAAAGAAACAAAACAGTCTCACCTTGCAGAAAAGAAGCTTCTACTCAAATTCACAGTGCAAGTGAAGTCAAGTAAGTCTTGGCACAGGACTAGGTATTCCATTCCTATGGTGTTTCCACCAAACAGTTTATAATATAGATCTATTTGCTTTCAATACAGTCTTCAAGGCAGCTCATAGTAGCTGAGCGTGATTTGATTAGGGACTAAAGAAAATGCTCCCAGTGCCAGAGAGACACTGTGCCCAGATTGTCCTAGTCTGGTATCACCAACCATTGAAATCCAAATCTCTAACCGGAGCATCTACCCTACGGTTCCTGGGCAGTTCAAGAAAAAAGGCATTTCCAACCTGAAACCTAAAGATAGAAAGGATACACTTGGAAAAGGGAGCACTAAACATATTCTGTGGTAGGCAGGATGTGGACATAACCCACAGTCATCAGTCCTTGTTTTTAACCCAAGGCATCCGTGCAGCACTCAGACCTGGGAGCAGGCACGTGCTTTCTCCATGCTTCTTTTCTGTCGAACTCCCAGCTGCAAAACTGGAGTTCAGAGGAGGATTTACTGCTACTTCCTACAAAGTTCAATGGGAAAGCTGAGGGTGAGGGCCTTTGTCATAGGGTACATGTCTGTGCCTACCACTGGAGTTCAAGAGAGTTGGAGGCAAAAGAGGAGGATGTATTGCCTCACTCTAAAAAGGTCTGTGGTCATGGCACACACTTCCAGAGCTTTGTTGCCTTTAGCAGGTAACCTCAGAATGAGTCTGTGGTATTAAACTTAACTCTGTACATACTGTTAGGGTTGAGACAAGATCAGCAACCTTGCCAGATCTTGATTTTATCATATTGAAAACTAAACACATGTAATTATCCTATTCTTAACCAAATACTAAACTAAGCAGACTGGCTGTTCCCTTTCTGAGCATTAAGCATGGATGTAATCCTAAATCAAAGACAGATTAATGTGGGTAGAAAGCAGGGGAAGCTGGCATTTCTAAGGGATCAGGTATTTTCCAGAAAACAGTGTTGCCTTCCTCTATCTGATAAACTTATGTTGGATAACAGAGTTAACTTTATATACCTACTTACTGCACATTTTCAGGCTACAAATATGAATTTGTGTAAAGCACAAGTGACAACTCCTGCAGTAAAGGGGTTTTCCCCTAAAGCATCCATTTTTAGTGGAATTCAGAAGACCATCTCCTCAGCCAGTTCAACTCAGCTTGGGAAGTCTGACATTGATCAGGGTAATGGTGAATATTGGCCTTTTCTCAGATGATCAGGCCTGTTTGCACTGGGAGAGCAAAGACAGAGCTGCTCTGAGCAGAGCTGGTGCCAGACAAGAACAACTTGGCTGGGAGAAGAGACGGGGTGCTTCTACACATATGGCTTGTCATTTTGCAGAGCTGCTTTTCAGACTTGCTAAAGGTACAAAGTTAAGGTGGTTAGGCATTCAAAAGATGGATGGATGACTTAAAACGTGTGAAAAATATGAGCATTGCTCTTGTTTCTGAAAACAAGACACGTCATATTTGGCAAGAATATGTACTCTGTGTCTCAGATTTTTTTCCCTATGGCCATATCTGCTTACAAAAACATCCATGCTGGCTGCAGAGTTTTAGTCTTCCTTCTAGAGAGGAGCTAACAAATGACTACCAAAAAATCCCATAGCAACCAGTCTTTGTTTCATGTCACTTTTCCTGGTCACATTCAGAGAAGTTTCTATTTGCCACTGCTAACAAACCCCAACGTACCTTTTCCAAGGCATACTAAAAGCTAATACAAGTACCTTTGACCTTACCCTCTCCATACACTCTTCAAGACTCTGCATTAACCAGTAAACAAAACTACCTTATTGATGTTTGGACCATCTTTGCCCTTGGGAGATGTATCAGAACCAAAGAAAAAAAAGCAGCTTATGAGGGACACATCTGCACAGCTATGAGAGAATAAGAGTGCAAAGATCACAACTTCGGCCATAGGTGAGGGTCTATTGGAAGTCACTTGCATCAGGCTGTGAGGTACCATCAAGGTTCACAACACTTCACATAATGGCAAGAAGTGGCTATGTGATAGTGCAATAGTGTAACTATCTCGGTTTTCAATAGGAAATCTATTTTGGGAGCTAGGAGGAGGACTCCTTAACACTCAGTCTTGGAAAGAATTGTTGATGATCTCACTGTACGGCTATCGGTATCCTAGGCCAAACATTCCTTATGCTTTTGGACTTCTGATCAGCTAACAAAGCAGATGTATGAACTAATTAAAGAAGCAGAGCTTGTGTTTTCTGCTTCTTACAGCTCTATATTCAGTAGCTGGTACATGACACCTCGTGAGCTGATGCTTGTCTGTCTGTGATCTAAGATGAAAGAAACATTCACCAAACAATTCAAGGAGATAGGAGATTCAACAGTCTTTGCTAGGGCTGTTTCAAGATACAGAGCAACAAAATCAGCTGCAGAATCCCAGTTTCATGGGCTGTTGTTCTCAGGAATGCTGTTAGGAAGCTAAGCTGATATCTTCTGGCTTGGAAGTACTTCATACCTGAGATGATATCACCTGGAATTTGCATTCCAGTTTTGCAAGAGGACAGACTCTGTGGCCAAGTTCCATAGGCCTTTTCAGTCTTTAATTACAATAACATATTTAATCCTATAACATATTTCATAAGAGGTGAGTGACTAAAAAAAGTTGCCTTGGCTTAACACAGAAAAAAGAGTGCAAGTGATTTCAATGCTGTTTCAACTTATGCTCTCAAGAAATGTTATACAGCATACATGAGCGGCATGATTTAAAATAAAGCAAACTAACCTGCAATTTAGAAAACAAACCTCCTCCTCCCAGAGTTATTTATTAATCAGCTAAGAATCTGACAAGGCCTTCTTAACTATTAACAAACAGTTGTTGAGATCAGGACAGAACCCCAGACCAAACTGCATAATTTAATGACATGAGAGTCTGAAATTTATTGCTTTCCTTATGCAAACACTGATCTGCAGCTGCACACAACCACATCTCCCCCAAATCTCCAAGAGGAGGTCAGAGCTTGGGGGTTTGCTCTTCACAAACACTTCTTCAAGGGCTGCTCCCAACACATCAAGGTGACACAAAAATAAGAAGGCAGAAAAACACCCAGCAAGGGATGACATTCTCATACAGATGAGAAATGTATTTGACTGAGAAAGATGTATCCTATTGCCCCCTTTAATGCAGAAAACGTAACAGTTACCTAACAGGAAGGCAGCAGAAATTGCATGCATGGTAGAGCTAGTGTTAGGAGAAACAATGACCAGGAAAACAAACCTCTTGTACTCAAATGGTCACAAGTGCTCATGACTGGGAAAGACAAATAACAAGTCTAGAGCAGTAAGTCTCCTAGACCAGGTGTAAAACCATCTTCATGACAGCTTGTCTCTCAAATCTGCTTGGGAGCAGATTTCCATGACTGCTTCAGAAACTGGAAAGAAAGGATTGCCTGAGGCAGAAATTGAGGGTATCATATCACGAGCAGTGCTGGATAAAATAGGGCCAGTCAATGAGAAAAGGGAGCACATGAGTTTGTATCAGACCTTCTGGAGAGGTGGGTGCTCCTGCTTGCCCCTGGCACCCTGCAGCTGCTTTTGAACTTGGTATCTCGTTTCATATTCTCTAGACATCCCTCACACCAGGATACTGGAGTCTTTATGAGAAGCTTATTCCTGGGTATACACGTCTTGCTGAATTTTCCTTGTGGTTACAATTTGAATGTTAAATAAAAGTCATATCACCAATAACCAGAGCACACATAACATCCCTTCCCTCTCCTTTGCCACAGATCACTGTAGGCCATTGCTCCGAGTCTTACTGATTCTCTCCCTGAAGGGTGTTGCAGACAGTTTAACTCTACTTGCAGGTGAGACTCTGGGTTCGTTTAAGAAGTTATATGGATGTATCTCTGTAGCTATCTGGAGCTCTTTATGCAAAGGCTTCAGAGATGGTGGGAATTAAATATCCCTACTAAAACTTGATGTTGCTACTTCTCAGGAGATGCCCAGCTGTGCTCTGGGTAATATGCCCGTGGGCAGCATCTGCAGAGACAGAAGAATCTGACAACCTGACAATGCAACCAATTGGCCCAATTTCATGTCATGTACAATGACTGCTTGCATGAGTGGAAAGAAAATCTAAGTGCAATTTGTTTATCACCAGACATCTCTGTAAAATAAAGGGACTCAGTTCAATACAAGGATCCTTTGGGCAAGGACATGGCATTTAAGTTATGTCTGTGGGCACAAAGAACATGTCTGATGTACCATAAAAATAAAGATCTTCTTTTAACCATTATCTACAAAAAGCAAAAGAATCAGCATTGCTGGAAAGCTGCGTTTTGACATTTCCTTCCCCCTACCTCTCTCATGGGTATCCTTTGGGCTAATCCCAAATTAAATCTGAAAAGCTTCTTTCCTTTACAACCTCATCTTAGCATTTGGAAGTTTCTGTCCTCCCTGTGGGGCACAAATGATCTTTGACACACACACCCTCTCTAAAGCCTGCATTATGACGAGGCCAGCTATCACGCTGGCTTAACATGCTGGTTTACTTTGTTTTGTCCCTGAAAATTTCAAGCAATGGTATATTTTGGTTACTGAGAATGCCTGTGGTAGAAAGCGGAGTTTTCACACAGATCCAGCTGAATCTGAAAACTAATGACAATAATCTGTAAGGAAACTCTTTCTGCAAGCATTATCAGAAGGATCTCAGGCAAACTAGATCTTTCAACACAATAGAAACCAGCCAACTCTGAGCTGCAGGTGGAGATCAGATAGGGAAAGAAATACTCTGAGTAGAAAAAGCCTTTACATCATTATGATTTTTTTAGTATGGTTATCTTAGGTTTCATCTCCAAGTGGATATAATCAATTATGTGTACTTTTAGGATCCTTCAGCTGAAAAATGCTCAGCCACACTTCTCTCGGAAAATGGGCTTTCCTCCCCACCGTCTGGAACGTGCTCTTCTGAACTAAGAACAATTACTCTTTTCCCCTATTGATTTCAACCCTTTCCACTTGAAAAATATCAGCTTGAGCGACTTCCTCTCTTTCTTGGGGGCCACATGGCAGAATAGCTCTGATTTGTTTTCCAAGAGCAGCATCAATACTGCCCATCAACACCAATGACACCCTGGAAATACGACTTCTTAATTAGCAAGTTATACTCTGCTCTGCTCACAGAGGAGAGCACAAATCCTGCAGGGGCCCAGAGACACCTTTTTGGACTGCTGTGATGGTCAGGAGAGAGAGCATCAGGTCAGGACGTCCTCCTTGCCCATTCTAATTATGGTTCCTGTAAACTGGTAAAATTACCCAGTCATATTTTTCTTACATCTTGGATCATCCCCTGGAATAAAGAATTAGTAGTTGGGACTTAGTTGTTGTAGGTGCCTAAGTTGATACGAAATCCAGCTGACCATTTCTGCTAGTTTGGTAAACACATGCAATGCGTCAACCCAGAAGAAATGAGGGGAACTATTGAATAACAAAGCAGTCATTTTTACAGTAATTTTCTTAACAGTTGGCACATCTTCCATGTGCAGTTTCCTCCAGGCCCTTTATTACTCTGCTCTAAGTAATTGTTGCTCTCCGGTTGCTGCCATCTCTCATACAAATAGCCACACGAGAACACTTTTCTGCCTTAACATCTCTCTCTTTCATAAATGCCTTCAAATAACAAATTCCTTTTTCACTTACATTTTGCTTATGGGTAGTCATCAGAGACATCTATCTTATGCTTCTGCTTCTCAGCAGCCATAGCCACGCCTGGGACAACTGATGGATTTTGCACTTGCGTCCGTCCAAGGTCACTCGCTTTCTCACGTGGAACCTACTTACCCCTTACTACAGCAAAACACATGGGTATGGGTGAGGCAGCAGGGCCCTCCACCAGTCACTCTGTATAGCAAACTGCTTGAGAAAATGGAACAGAGAGCATGAGCTCCTTAGCCGGAACCCAGTTTCTTCCCCACGTGTTTCAGAAGAAAGTGCCAATCAACCCACCTTTGCCATGTATTCAACTGTTCACCATCCTCATCCCATCTCAGGGATCTCCACTCCACTGTGTAATTAGCTTATGAATTTAAGTATCAGTATTGGGGGAGGTAATTTAGCAACTACAATTGAAATGCTGTTCTTGGAGCAGAATCTGACCTGCACAGCTCTGGAGAAGGCAGCACTGCTACGTGGCACAGGATGAGGTGGCACAGTGTGGAATTACAAGCCATAAAAACGTCATATGTGGAATATAATTCAGAAGACAGTTTCACTTTCCGTTTTCCTTTCTAATTCTTACTACTTATCTTCCTCATGTACATTCTTGTTCTCTATATATGAGACATACCAGACCCTCGGGCTCCAGACCATCTTCTCCTGGTGAGATCAGTCATTTCTAGGCTGCCCCTTATTTAATTTAGTTCAGTTTTTGAAGGATAATTGCCAATTCTGCTTCATGGAATAAAAATGCAGTTTAACAGACATTGCCCTTCAGCTTTCCAATGGGCAATGTTAAATGATCCTGAACTGGTTGGGTTTTGTCCTAACGTAAACTACCCTTCATCTGAAATATTTATCCATGAAAGAGAACTCAGCATTAAATTCAGCCCACACACACTACACACCTGGCTACACTATGTGCTAGCTAGAAACATAGATGGACAGGTAAATGCACATGACTCCAAGGCACATTGGCATCAGCCATCAACTTGTATGGCTCTTCCACTTCATACTAGAATTTGTTTGCCTCACAGCCATTAAATGTTAAAAACTTGCTTTACATAAAGCCTTTGGGAAATGAGGATGCTGACGGAACAAAGATGGTAAGACCAAAGTTGCAGTTCCCAAACTTTTGCAATAAAAAAAAAAAAAACCCAAAACAAAACAAAAAAAACCCTAAAGAAGTCAAAAAAAGAGAAGGAAAAATGAAAATTGGGACCAATGAGTAAGATCTGCAGGGTGAAATTGGAAGGGAAGGTCTGAATTATAAAGCAGGCTGCTTCTGGGATCTGACCTCCCCTCCCTAGCTACACTGGAGGGTAGCAGACTTGGCTTTTCCTTGGGCTGATAGCACAGTAAGTATTAAGGCAAAGAAAGTTCACAGCTGTTGTGACAGAGAAGGAAGAATGTAGAAAAGCAAGAAATCTTCTCCCCACACCCCTATCCAAAAGGACTTTGTGCTTATTAAGTCAGGTTTTGCTGACAGTTTCCAAAAGCGTGGGGTTGCCCATTGAACACTAGGCAGAGATAATAATTCACCTTGAGGACTTAGTCACAACAGATACAACTTGTGAACCATAGGACTTTACAAGGCAATGAAAGCTAGTGCTAGACAATCTCAGACCATTCCCTACGTCTTCACTGAGACAAATCTTTTTGCAATGTTACTGATAACCTGACTCATCATCATAAACAAGATGCCTGAGTGGCTCTGCAGCGCCACGAACAGCTGACCCAACCTTCTCAGGTAATGAGCGTTAGTCACTTTATAGTTAGAAAAGTATTCCTGCTTCAGTTCATGAATCTATACAATTGTACAAAGCATTCTGGAAAGTTTGCCTGAAACCATGTAATTGCACCATGCATCCTGTAGTATTATCATCTACCAAGCACCTGGAGCAATTATGTTCAGATGTTAGCACTACAAACACCTGCACACCCAGCTGCAACTGCCCCACCAGCTGCTGCATAGGGATATTTTCTACTACTTGAGGGTGGTTTGGATCTCAGCCCCATATTTGATTTTATACTGAAAATTTCAGCGTGTTGAAGACAGGTTTGGATTAGAAACCATCTAACAAGGAACTGTGGTCAGGAACCACACTTCAAAGCACTAAGTCCCACAAAAAGAAAACACTTCTCTCTCAAAAGAAAACTAACAGCAATGAAACCATCTAACCTCATAAATACAATTAATTTGCATTTAACATACACATGCATTTGCCAGAATTATAAAGCCATGCAAAGTTGACATACCCTTTCAACTGTCCACTGAGGGTCTAAAACTCCAGACCTAAATTCAGAGAGCAGTTTGCAGATTGTGGACTATTCTGTGTTATTTTTACTTGCTTTCTTGTAAGGGATGTCTTCATCCATCAAAATAAACCCCATTTCTGCACATATTTTTCTCTGCTTCCCTGCCAGGACTTCAGAAAGCGTTGCTGTGGAGACCAGCAAATGGTCATGAGCTCCAGCATGGCACAAAGAAAACAACTAAGGGTGCTGGCGACCACTTAGGCTGCTGTTTTGCAGAAGGGTGTGAAAGACCTGCCTGTTGGGAAGGAGGTCCTGGGCTGACAGGTGGAATTTGGGACTGAGCAGCAAGGACAGTTACTCCTGACACAGCTGGGCAGAAAGAGTTGCTCTCAGGAGGCCCCATCAAAATCCCAGGGCTCATAGTGGGATAGAACTTGCACAGCTACAGACTAGAGATCTGAGCTAACATCCCTTGAAGTTAATGCCAAGCTTTATTGGCTTCACTATGTTTTGGATGAGTGCAAAAGGCAGATCTTATCCTTCACTCCAGTGCTTTGAATTACCAGACGTTGTCTGAGGGGAAGATTAAATCCCCTGTCAGGATAAAGGCAAAATGAAACATGGTTTCCGAACCCTCCCAGTCTTTTGGGTGAAGGTGCATTCCTTACCTCTGTGATCGTGCTCAGATCTGGAAAAAGAAAGTGAGGATAAAAAGATCATCTTTTAAAGATTCATTCTGAATCAAGAACCATGATCTTGTCACTAAGGTATTTAGGATGTTAAAAAAGACAGTCTTCTTTGGGTGGAAATGAGCAAAGATCAACTGAGACTCTAGTTCCATGTAGCTGTCTTCAACAGAATATAATATGAGAAGGCAAAAAAAAATCCCATGCAAGAAATATAGAAATAAGCTGGCTAAGGAAGAGAATCACCCTGACACCAGAAGATCATCTGCTCCTTAACAGTAGGCTGAAGGCTGTATAACTTTTTTTGGAACTGCCATAGACTGGGAAGTATCTCAAATGATCTCAAAAGATATATAAGTATATATGCATATAATACGCACATACACACACAGAGGATATATATATGGATAGATTCCTGCGGCCTTTAAGCCTTGGAGCCAATTCATTTCGCTGTGCTCTGCCACTGAAACTCCTCAGCAGTCAGGACTCCAGACTTCCTAAACTGGGTAGCTCCAGATCAACATTTTAACTAAATCCTATTTTCTGAATATGCAGAAAGCATCTGGGACCTCAGCTGGGGAGCTGCCTCTTGGCACACAAGAGTAGCTCCTGGGAACCATAGACTACATGGATGCTCCTAGATGAAGGATACATTCTACAAAATGGGATTTGTTGCTTAGATGAAACTCAAATTCACATTAAAAGCAGAAGCAGTTCTCTTCTACACTGTATCATAAACCTGTAAGTCTCCTGCAAGCTTGCTGATATGGTCCTGCCTCACGTGGGTTTGGAATGTCCCTAGCTGAGCTCATGGACATGTTTCAGAACTGGGGCCACATAGCCATCAGGCTGCATCCTGATGCTGCTGTAGAAGGCCAAATCATTAATTGGTCAAAACATACCCAGTCCAGACTCATTTTCCATGATGGTCACTTCAAACCCAAGCATCTTAAAAGTTCAAACTGTTGTGATGGAGCTAAAGCTGTGCTGTTCACAAATCCAGTGGAAGATTAAGTCAAGTTCATTCATGGTTATTAACCTAGCACTAGGTCCAAACAAGGGCTACTGATTACATTTAGTTCATCGACACAAGATTTAATGAGACAATGGTGCCGTTCTGCAGCCTTATCAGAGCACTACTGTAAACAGCAACAGTAGGCAGAGGGGTAGAGAATGGAACCTTGCAACCACCTGAGCCATTTCTTTTCAGTTCTGCCTTTTAGAAATGCTGGTCCTTTCTTCTCCAACACAATCCTATCCCACCTAACTGATCCCACCATGGGCAGAGGGCTATTTGTCCCTCATCCACCTCTAAGCTTCATTTATGGTCTTTTCTTTCTCTGCATTTATCACTTCAGTGTAAACATTCCAGACCCACAAAGATCCTATTTCACGTGTGAGATGTGATTCCTTTCTCTCTGTCAGCAGAAATCATAGACCTGAGAGGGGACTCCTCCAAGCAAGCAAGCCTCCACTCCCGCAAGCCTTCCTGGGCAATGCTATCTTCCTCAGCAAAACCAGGCAGGTGCATGGCAATGTCTTTAAGAACAGAGCCCCACCACTGTTTTCCACAGAGCACTAAGTCATTTTTTTCAGCTCTGAGAGATATCCCGTACTTGCCCTCAGGGATACGTCACAAGAAAGAGTGAGGGCTAGGGAAAACACATGAAGGAGATGACAATCTCACCACTTTTCAACCTACAAGTTCTGCAGTCACCAGGTTTACCAGGAAGGAGTCCCTTAGTCCCCAGCCTGAAAATAACACTGACATATTTTCCCTCCTATATTTAGTGGCCACATTATCTGGTCCTAATGTGTGCTGTCAGGAGTAGCTCTGTTAGATGACAGAACAGTGGGTATGTCAAGTTCTCTCCTGTTTTGGTTTGGCTGGGGTTTTTTTTCTCTCCCCTTCTCCCCCAAACACTCACATAATTTCTTGTAAAACAATCTTATCTCCCTCCTGGGCAATGCTATCAGCTGTCATCCAGCTTCATGTGCTTCTGCCTTCGCTGGTTTGCTTACACACCCCACACCACTTTCCCCAGGTCTGTCGCAGTTATTAAAACCTCATAACAAGCTGCTTTGCATTTAATCCCATCTGTCATCAGATCCTGTTTAAACACCAACAATTACCACATTAATGCAACTACTTCCTAAGACACGACAGCTTTCTTCCATTGATCTCAAAGCACTCTGCAAGAGAAGCTGAGCATCCCTGAGCTCCTTTCTCTGTGTGATAATTTATACACAGTGAAATAGGGCAGCCCAAGCAAAACAAACAACCAAATGCCAGGAAACACAAGAAACAGGCTACAGTAGCTAAGCCCATTCTGGATCTAATAGCAACGTATTTTGTAAGAGAGGATGTAGGGAAAAAATTAATTGGGAAACTGCATTTGTTATTATTCATTAAATGTACTGGAGCTGCCTTATGTGCTAAGTGTTCTTACCCTGATAATCTTACCAGTTAATTAAAGAAGACTGATGAAGTATGATAGAAGAAATGCGTTAGTACATCCAAACTACAAATGGAAAATTGAGGCAAAGAGAGCATATATATATATATATATATATATATATCACCTACAAGAAATACATGGAGTGCATGAAGTTCTGTAGGAAAGCCAGCCCCATACTTTTTGATCAAAACACTCCTTCCTCTCTTTGAAACTCTGCATTAGAATGACACATGAGCAATATCGTGTTGCCAAACTAATTACCTGTGTTGTAATGCAGGCCAACAGATTGGAGGAGCCCAGCTTTACTGATCAGTGAAACTGGTGTCTGTTAAGTACTAAAGCTAGGAAAAAAATTGCCAGAAATACAGTAGAAATTGTCCCAACAGAAAAGCTGGCCTGGGGCCACTTATGGAATTGAATTGAGCCTTCTGGAAGGGCTTATTTATACTTATATGGGATGATGACAACAGTCACAGGGATACCACAAGAGAGCTGGTTCTTACAGAGATTTCTGTCCTACATTTAGGACATTCAGACTGTCCCATGGTCCAAAGTCCTTTGAAGGAAATCCAACTCTGTACCTTTTGGGTTTCCTCCAGCAATCAGCAAGAAAAATAGAGAGAGCTAAAGTTATAACTCCAGTTCCCAATACTCCATCCAGATGAAAATGTCCCAATTATGTATTTAAAAGACTAAGTCAGATAACTTCAGCCAAGGAAAGGAGTTTAGATTCATGCTCAGCTGTTCAGTCCTTACCCTGCTTATGTATTAATTACTATGCATACATAAAATGCTAGGCACATAAGCACTAGATACTACTGCAATGAAATACTTGGCATCCCTACCACTGGACATAAATCTTGTGAACAAATTCCTTGCAATTTAGCTCCTACTTTCAGTCAGACTGGAATTCTTACAGGACAGTGTCTGTCAGAAGTGCAACATCAGAAATTGCAGATGGTTATGAAAATGGACACAACTTAAAGAAAAGCCAATCTAGTTTTGGGGTTTGGTTTGGTTTTTTTTTTCGTTTTATTCAGACTTCTCAAGAAGATCAGATCAAGGCTGATTCATATGTCTGGGTAGGTTCCTACTTTATCCAAATCTACTTGCTCTAAGTGTAGCAAAAGGCTGGATCCTACTTTCACTGTCTTCAAAAGAAGGAGGATGAAGCCAAATAGTCACATTAAAAACCACAAAACATGTTAGATCTTTGGATTCTGGCTCATCAAGTCATCATCTTAAATGAGACTCCATCCAGCTTCAATGATGTTTGGACAAGCCAAATTACAGTCTGATACTTAACCAAACTATTTGATGGTTCAACAGCAAAGCTCTTCTCATTGCAAGCAATGTTGAGGTGCCAAGTTTTAAACAGAAGACCACTGTGTACCAGCCACCTAACCCAGAGGTGGAAGATGACACAACCTGTTCCTTACTGTGCAGCCTCTTGCACTGCAACATCAAGCTCATGGGATCTTTCCCTGCAGAGGGAACAACCTTCTTCCCTACCAAAATGTGGGGAATGAGGGTCACCAAGCTAGGGGAAGAATTTGGTGGAGTGACTGTGGGGCAGGTTTGACCAGCTTGATGCTGAAATACAGACAGAAAGAGGACCAGCTGGCAAGCACGCGTAGGTGGGGAGAGTCACGTTGTCCATGTTTGCCAAAGGGGCAGAGAATAACACATGTTCCTGTGTCTCAGTAGAAGGGGAAGTTCCCAGAAGCTTGCCTCATCTCTCTTTCTATTCTTAACCCTTCTCTGGCATCCTTACAAGTCTGGGTAGTGGTAGAGGAGCAGAAAAACGATTTGGAAAAGCCAGCCAGCCCAAGCCTGGTAGCAAGCAGGACATTTTTGTCTCTCCAGCACCGGAAGGGCGATAGCCGAAATAATTTTCCCAGTATGATGCTAGCTGGACCATCCCCAATGCCTTGTTTACAGAGGAACAGACTAGGATGTAAACAAGTCACAAGTGCTTCCAGAACAGGGTCCAAGGTCAGAGCTGGGGGAAGATCTCTCCCCTCCATCACCCAGCTGATGACCCCATTGCCAGTCCTCAGCTCAGCCAACTATCTTACACATTGCAAAGACCAGTACAGCATTTCAAAGAATTGAGAGACTCTGATAAATATTTACAAAGCAAAAGGAAGGTGCACTGGATCCATGCTTCATCCGATCCAGTGCAGCTAAATGAAAGGTCTTAAACTGCACACAGTGACATAACTAAGCTTGCGTATGGAAGTGTATCCATCCCCTGGTCTCAGCTACCATTCATAGATATCTAAAGGTTTGATTAAATGTGTTCATGTCTGAAAAGTCGTTCTGGCATCATGGATCCCATTTCTCATCATGTTTCCTCCTTTGTTCCCCGGGGCAGGGTCAGCTTTTATCACACACACACAGTTCTCACTGACCCATCTTTGAGCACAGGCAGGACTCTGTGGTCTCCAGAGGTCTCTGCCAGCCTCAGAGACCCTCTGCTGCCATGAATCACCTCTCTGCTTTGCACCATTCCCAAGTCACTGCTGAGAGATACCAACCTGACAGCGAATTTGACCGTGAGGGCTGGCACAGTCCATGCTCTGGCACATTCCACCTCATGCTGGGGATGAGCTGTAAACCTAGAGCAGAGGCAAGAGGTCACCACTCTTTCCTAAATACCAAGTCGCAGTGATCAATGCAGTTAAGAAAAGGCTCTGGCAGGACTGAAGGGAAAATTTCTCACTGCCTTGGAGGGTAATTTGTGTAGAAGCCAGACTGGCCTTTGGGGGCTGTGATCTTTCAGTATCTGTGTTAATCCCAGCTTCTTTTACAAATTGGATATAAGTTTCCAGCATTTGTCATTCCAGCTTGGAAAATGTAAACCGATTCCTTGGCTGGTTTCTTCTAAAAAGCCTGGAAGACTTCAGCTTCCTGCAAATAAGCTACCAAAGCTGGGAGGGACAGGAAGATTGGGATGGCAGATTGTGGCACCTTAAAAAGTTAACAAATAAAAAAGCCCTTTTTATTTCAAGACCTGAAGGAAGCTTACAACAGATTCTCTTCCTCCACTACAGATGGAAAGCAAGGAGAATATTGAAGTGCATTGAGGAGGGCCAAGCAAGGAGCTAGAAGAGCAAGAAGAGGACCCATTCCCTGACTCCTGGTGTGCATTGACCAAAGCCTCACCAGATCTAAGGAAGGAGCAACAGAAGGACAACAAACCAGACAGTCATGGACTCAAACTATGTCAGAGGGGGCTGGAAATACTGGAATATAGAAGTGCATAGATAGATAGAGGATAGGTTAAATAATGAACTCCCTTCAGTTCTCCCAGCACAATAATAAAAGCAGCTATGGGCAACCCAGCAAGACTGTGCAAAGAAGCAGGCAAGGTCTGGTGTGCCTGTGCTCATATTGCTTGGGGGTGAGCATGGCTGAGGGGAAGAGAAAAACAAGGTACCAAGGAGGGTACAATTCTCTCCAGGTTCACACGTAGCAACAGTGCAAGTTTCTATAGCAACACTAGAATTATTTTTAGCATTAGTCATATTTTAACTGTAGCAACCTAACATGGAGCTGGTGTGGAGGGCTGCATTTCAACCCCTCCATCCTTTTTTCCTTTCCTTCAGGTGATGCAGAACAGCCTGACAACTGTTTAAATGCATACGCACAAAACAATAATGCAAAGTTGAAAACACAACCAAAGTCAAAGGGGGAGAGTATCAGCCAGAAATTGCAAGAGAAAAGGAGCATAAGGCTCGCTTGTTGATGCTTCTTAAGTGGGGGCTTGAAGCCCTAGTGAGCTGCAGTCCTCACTGCCAGTGGGGTCAGACACCCAGCCCACAGAGGAGATTTTCAGGATGTTCATCCTTTCGATCTAATTCATTCTATAAACGTACAGGAGAGAAGAGAAGAATCATGTGTCCTTCTTAGCACAGCATGTCATGACAGCAGCACAGGGGCTGAGTCATAGCTAACATAGATGGGCTGTGTTCAGAGGGGGGCTTCTCCATCACATCAGCTGCAGACATTTGTGGCAGGAATGGGTGAAGACAGTTCCTGGGCACAGGAGGGTGCATAGCGAAAGAAAAGGTGCACGGCATCTTCCCCAGGTCTAGGACCCTGGGGAAAAAAAGCCTATGTCATTGAAGTGCCCAGGTATGAAGCACTGGAAAGGGAGGAACAACAGGATCAAGCACCACCAGCAGCTAATAGAGCAACTGATAGAGCATTTTAGATCTATAAATGAGCACACATCTTCCAGGATGCCAATCCCCATGGCTATCATCAGGTGACCAATTCCTTAGGCAAGATTGGAAATTCTCTTTCTTGCTCTACAAAATCCGGAACAGCACAAATGACAGCCTTGCTTAACTGTTACAAAAGGCAGCAACAAACAGAGCCGATCCACAACAGTCTTGGCCAAGCAAAAGCAGGAATACAAATTATAACATATCCTAAGTATCTGTTATCCACCCACGCACCCCCAGACAGTTCCTATTGCTACAGAGCAGCCCAAATCATTAGCAATAAAAATGTGTGCAGCGATAATTAATAATTTCCCTTGCATGCAGCTTCTTTCATGCAAAGTAAAGCCATTGGGGCTTCACAATTCATATTACCACTGAACTATAAGCAGCTTTTCATTGCCCCCCCCCCCCCCCCCCCATTCTAGCCATATGTGCATATCCACAGGAACCGAGATAAATAGCTCAAGTGTCCAGCTATGGGAATGGAGTAGGAGTAGTGCTGCTGGGATATGACCAGTAAGATTCCTCAAGCCTTAGTTTCCAAACCTAAGGAATTCTCCCACAAGCAGGGTGGCAATAAGAAAGGATGGGAGAAAAGGCAACTGGTTTAACAAACTGACTACATTGCTGTCAAGGACCACGAGAGTCAGCCCAAATGCTAATTCCCACCATGCTGCTGAGACTCTGCTGTCACTACCACAAGTGGTGGGTGTTTTCAGTGCCCCAAAAACATCCTGATCACTTGGACTTCCCAGTCCTCCTAGTTGCTTGCCTCCTTGTACTGTCAGCCAGTGTCTATTTTTTCAGGGCCCATGGATCCCTGCCTATCCACAGATTAGAAAAGAAAATCATCTACTATACAGTAATTCCTATATTTATTAGCAGGATTCACTAAATGGAATACCTCACTAGCAGTGTTTAAGAATATACTAACTAAACAAGGTTTTAAACCTCCACTAAGTGAGCCGGATTCTGATCACATCCATAGTAAACAATCTATGCTTGTTCTCATCTCAAGAAGACTCATTTCTGGTCACTCCCAAGCGATACCAAATGAGGCTCACTGTGGAGCCCTGCTCAGAAGGGAACCACTCCTGGAAATGGCCACATTGGCCAGCTGGGGCAGGAAGGACATTTTCCATCTTTATTTTTGCCACTGAAAATAATGTTAGCCATACCAACTGCATCAATGCATTCAGACGGTCACCGTGCTGGCCATGAAGATGGGACCACCACTCACGTTCTCCAACACCACTAAACAACCTGATGAACCTTCTTCAGCAAGGGATTTTGACCAGATGACCTCCAGAGACCACTTCGAACCCTGACCGTACTGTGATCTCATCCAAAGTGCTACAATGCCTAGAAGGACTGGAGAAGTTGGACCTTTTTTGTCCACTAGCTTATGCAATTCTATGGATGCCCCACATATTCGGGAACAGGCAGCAAGTACAAATGCCCTTGGGGAAAGGCCAAGTTTGTGTTATGAGTTAATTGCCCATATCTGTGACATCCAAAAAAACCACAGAAGCTTCTTCAAGACAAGCCTGCTGCCTTGTGAAATTACAGGTGCTGTTTTACTACTTCAGTAAGTACTCTGTGTCCCCAGAAAAAGGGGAGGTTGATTAAAACAATTTGCTCTTCAGCATTCGTCCATCTGCTAAAACACACTGATCTTTCCCCAAGAACACTTCAGCACAAGCCAAGTCAACAGGAGCAGAGAAGATAGGAAAAGCACAGATAATTGGGCTGTCACTGCCATAAGGGAACTGTATGAGCCAGAGAGAAAAAAATAAGGCCTTGTGGCTGCCTGCCAGGAGGGCTGTCATACCTACAGGTGAGCTAATATTAGACTCTGGGAATGAAGTCAGAAGAGGCGGTTTGGTCTGCTCCTACACTGGCTTCCGCATGGCTCTCAACACTGGCTCACAGTACTCAGCCCCGTGCATTGCTTTGTGTTGGGAGCATGTTATCCGGCAGCTATTTTCAGACTGTGACAATGAGAAGCAGAAAGACCCGTGATGCCCCAGCTGAGTGGTAGCCAACAGAGCTGCTGTCGTCACTGTTTGAAATCCTCAGCACCCGCCACCTCTGGATTTGGCATCCCTCCCCCAAGACTCCCTACCAGGATGATAATATATGCTTTTCTGACTGTATTTCAACATCTACCTGACACTAAGTTATATAAAACCACATGATACAGAAAACTTCCTCAGGAACCACAGATTTTAAGGATGCTTCTACCCTGGAAGGTACAGATCACTACCATTGAGCCCCTGCCCCTGGGTGTCATTCCTCATCATGGCTCCAGCTGCTGGTCTCTATACTCTGTGTAGCAGCAGACAGACCAGACCCCATCTATGCTTGGCAAGCACTGTGAGCTTTCTGGCTGGAAACTACTGGAGAAAGATGAGGTCTCCTGCTATTTATTCTTGACTTTCCTCGATTTCCCCAGATCACCAGGGCTGGAAAGGCTCTGAATAAGAAGAAATATGCATTTTCCCCCCTCATAGCCCAGAACAGGTAGGGGCTTCTGGCAGAGACTGCAGCTGCACAGGGTTGTAGTGATGTTACACAAATACCTCACAGCTCTCGCTGCACGTTTATGCTTGAGTTTACTGTCAGGGTTGGGTTTTCTTTGTTTTAAGTATTCAGAACTTTTAAGTTGTGGTGGTCATCTAAAAAGCATTTAATTTTCAGGCTTGGACAAAGATTTAAGATTTAAAGGCATGGTCTAACAGCCGGTACTTAAGAGTAGTCAGTCTGGACTGAGTCAAAGAGAGAGCTCTCACTTTCAGCCTGGCACATGCAAGAGTTATGTTGCTGAGCTGCCTTGCATTTCCAGGAAAGGTATCCCCTGGCTGAGGAGTGTTATAGAGCACTACTCATATAATCTGATAGAAAGCAATGGTTTGTTTTAGCACACAATGTGATCTGGTCCTGTAGTAACTGTCCCCACATCCAGCTCTTGCTACTGCAGTACTCCAGAGGCCAAGTTTCCCTGGTGCCGACTCTGGACAAAGATGAAGTGTTGGATTTCTGGGACTGGCTTAAAGTTATAAAAATGGCCAAGTGAGACTTCTTATGGCCAATCTGTCCAGGCGAAAATGCAGGAGAGCAGTACCAAATGTACTCAATGGGGCTGGAAGCAATAGACTGTGATCAACTTTCAATCTTGAAGACAACACTTTGCGGGGTTTGGAAGAACCTTTCAAAGTTACAGCAGACTCAAGAGAAATAAAATTAACCAGCACAAGCTGCAGCATGATTATTCCTGTAAGATATGTGAGGGGTTTTGTAAAAAGGACAAATACATGCTGTTCTGGGTGCTACTTGGGGAAAGAATCTGAAAGTACCATAGTGACCAGTATTTAGTTTGTTTACTCTAGGGCTCAGAACCATGTTAAGCAAGGAAATTAATTTTTATCATTCTTTATTCAGACCTTAATTATCTTTACACACTTAGCATAAAGAGCTTGCTCATTAGCCCCACAGAATGAAAACTATTTTCTAAAAAGAAAATCTACCTCTTGCTCAAACCAGAACAACGAAGGAAGGAGATCCCATGGGTTGCAATCCCATGACTGCAATCCAGCTGCTACCTTGTAGATGCCCAAATTCAACATAAGCTCCCCAGTCTCCTATCCTGCCCCAGAGTACAGAGGGCAAAAAAAGTGAGAAACAGCCTGCATCTCTGGAGAGCTCTGCTCTCCTGGACGGCATTTCCACGGGGATGCCATGCCAGGCTGATAAAGCACAGCATGCCTGGCCTGCCCTCAGTTATAGTGTTTCGCTTTTCCCCAAGGAAACACAGAAATTTTCTAATTAAGCATTAGAGTGATTAAATTATGAGGAATGCTCTCTTGTTAAGCTAAATCCATCCCAGACAAAAGTACAGCAAGGCTTTGGATAATTTTGGCAAGGTTTTGCTGACTGGTGGGTCAAGAAACATCGTATGTCAGAAATGGGAATTCCCCGCCCCCCTTACGAAAAGCACCGGATTGTGCTCTCTGTAAGTGCAAAAGACAGTGGAAAAACGATACACACTAAAAATGACAGACACAGACAGGCTTCTTGAGATGAAGAAAAAAGGTCCAGCAAAACCATCTACTCAAATATTTCAGGCTGCTGGTGCTGTTAGCAGGACTGCTGGCCCAGTACCTTCCAATCTGGCATAGACAGGAGAAGGTTGAGTTTTGGGTAACTAAGCATGATTGCTTTTGCCAACATAGTCCTCACAACTAGTCTCAAAACCCTTGATGAAACTTGCTAATTGGCACATCAAACCACTATGACTGACAGCTGCCAAGCCAACACAGCCCAGTGTCACCTCTACAAGTCATCTGAAATGAAGTATGTTCCACATCTCCTGCAAGGCACAATTACTCTCATCTTGAAAACAAACAGACCCCCTTCCTACTGGGCTGTTGTCTCTGACAGGTACCAGCTCCACAGTAGCTGCTACCCTGTGTGCCCGCGGTGCTCGGTTTATCCCCATGAGTGGCTGCTGGTCCCAGCCAGGGCCAGGCTGCAAGGGCTGCTCCCAAGCCCCCTTCCCTCCTGCTCCAAGAGCAGGGAGATTCGTTCACCCAGGTCTCTGACAGCATTCAGGAGCCACACTGAAAGACACGGGCTAGATTCAGGCAACACGTTCCTGCAGGATAGAGGCAGAAGGACACGGAAAACCTCCAAAGAAAGGACAGAAGCCAAGGACAAGCAGAGAAAGAAAAGCTGTGAAAGCACTTTGTCTCCACACCTGAACTACATGTTCATCTTGGGTTTAGGGGTGGCAGTCCTCTAGCATTTTCTCAAGCAGGACTCAACCCAAATCCTCTCCTGTTCAGCCTCACCAAAGGTGAGGGAGGAGCAGGGAGAAGTCTCTCAGTGCTGCCTTACAGGTTTTCTCCTCTGGAGTGCCCTGTGAGATCACAGAGGGAACCCAAGGCTGCACTGACAACCCAGAAAGCACACTTTAATTTGTGATTTCAAACGTGATATAGGTTTTAGGAGGGAGGAAAAAAAAAAAAAAGAAGTAATTTTAAAAAAAAATACAGACACTGTCTAGACAATCACAGCCACCTTCCAGGTCTCCCTTCCTTCTCAGCTACTCTGTTTGCCTTCACACACTCCAGCTGGCCTATCCAACATCCCCTCTTTGTGCTGCTGCTCTTTATTAATGATATCTCCATTTATTTAGGTGTTCAGAGAACTCCTTCCAAGCCAGGACACCACACGCTCGCAGGGACAGCTGCAGAGCTGTCAGCCAGCAGCACAACAGCAGCTCATGGATCCATGTATGAACTAGCTTTATACTGATTGGAGAGAACAGTGACAAGAGTGGAGCTGTGGCAGGTTGGAGCTCAGTTCAATCTCTGGCCAAGAAACTCAACAAACATTTATCCAGGCAGCATGCCATGAGCTACCTGCTGCTGCTGGACTGCTAGCAGCACAGCTACACTCTGCAATGTGTGCAAGACCCTTCAACGCGAGCCTTGGGTCCCATGTCAGATCTAGGCTCTGCAGAATACAAAAATGCATTTAACCTATAGAGCCACAGTATTTTGAGAGCAACTTCATAAAGGGGCAGAAGGCTGGGTGAGAGCTGAGGGACACAAATGAGCTTCAATCAAGGGTGAGCTGTGAGACAAGGGAGGTCACTGCTGACAACCAGAGATGGACACAAAGCTGCTTCCACGTGAGCAGCCAGCTGAAGGGCTGGGTGTCATCTGTTATCTGCTGAGCACTAATGAACACAGCAGCAGCCAGTTTTGTTCAGCAGAAGAAAAGCTTCATGACCATCTTAAGCATCCAGTGGTCAAGGAATATTTGTAGACTTGCTTTTCTCTGCAAGCCAGCAAGCAACCCTTGATACTTAAGGGGGCTAATAAGAAAGATGAGGACAGACTTTTTCCTGATCTGGTTGAAGATGTCCCTGCTCAGGAGGTGGGGCTTGGACTTGATGACCTTTAATGGTTCCTTCCTACAAAAAACATTCTTCAATTCTACAAGTCTTGAAATAGCCTGGCCTTCTCAGCAGGCATGGTTGGTTACATCAAGGTGAAAACAAGAGCCAGCAGCACAGTGGATGTCTTTCTCTCCCTCCAATGTTCCAGTGAAACACAATGAAAAAAGTAATTTTTTTTACTTTTCCAAACTATTCTCAAGAAGTGGATTTCTGTACTGGATGCTGTGCTGACATAATATGTCTTGTGTTCCCACATAGCTTCAGGGCACAAGCTCTGACAGTAGTGGAGCACAGAGGGCTATTAAACAAGTCTATGGTTGTAGGTGACCTTCCATGACCTGAGTAACTTACGCCTTTTACTTAATCCCTGGAAATCCTGGACCATAACTTCAGGACCTGCCTGCAGCATACAGTGCTATAATTAAACCATTTTTTTCCCAATGAGGTTTGCAGACATCAGGCATGTATCTTTCTCCTCAGAACCTTTGCAATTTAACTGTTTAACCAGAAAGGTAAGCTGTGGATGGATCTGGGTAGGGGATCTACTGCAGCATCAGTGTTGCCTGGTTGAGCAGTAAGAGACCTCAGTTTTGCCACCTGCAAATGGAGGTGAGATCCCCATCTGCTTAAAGACATCTTAGGTACCACAAATGAAAGTGTGAGGAAATGTCTGAGGATTATTCTTCTGAATTATTATTACCATTGAAATATTTGAGGACAGAAAGTCTCCTAGACTGTCACTTGGGGATAAGTAGAGATGGTTGCTGATACATCATCTCATCTAATTCTGTTTGTGCCCATACACATCTCTCTGCTCACTGCTCCCAATTTGTGCCTTTGTGTCCCCCTTGCCAGGATCTTTTTCCCATCTAGCTGGAGAAAATATGGTAACTAAGAAGCACATGTTCCTTATCCCCACCAGGAAGCAGATGCCATGTTCCCAGACAGGAAGATGTGTCCTCAAAGGGATGAACTGTATAAAATGAATAGTTAGACAATTTGGCACAGGTTCAGCTGACCTCAATTCTGCATAATTTCCCAGCCTAGTGTGGTCCATGGGAAGATCCACAGCTTTCAGCAGCATCTGCCAATAGCAAACAACAGACAGAAACAAAGGTGGAAATTAGGGCATCTGAATCTGGGCCAGTGCTTTTCAGTCCCGAGATCCCATCCTTCATTGTGGTCCTGTCCCTGCTGTTGTGATTGGAGGCCACCAGTCCAGTCATTCATCATTCTGAGGATTTGGTCTGTCTATTATTTTTGCTTCTAATACTGGACTGACAGCAAGAAATGGAGAGGTGTGAAAGCAACATTTGTGGGGGAGAAAAAAGAAAAGGGAGGCCATCAGTCCCAAGAAATTGACACCAAAAACTTAGTGTAAGAGAAGATGAAAGACTGAAAACTCACTCATTCACACTTTGTTAATCAATAGCCTTTTGCTGTGGTGTCTAATCCAGGCTGAGGTCCCAGCTGAAAAGATGATCACATCCATCGCTGCTGCAGTTGTGCACATTCATCAGTGCAGAGGCAAATGTGCAGCCAAAGGTACAGCAAAGATGGTGACTCTATGAAGGAGAGGTGATCAGTAATCCAGCCAGCATGACACATATACCAGTACTGCTGCCTGTGTTCATGTTTCATGGCTGTACTCTCTCAATGCATTATAAATGCAGGCCAGCATGTGATGGATACCTGGAACTTCGGCTGAAAAGCAGTGGCTACAATTCACAAGCAAGCTATTTCCCCATTCATTATTCAACCATCTCAGGCAAAGCACGCTACTTTTCCTGCCACTTTGCCACATTTCAATCATTTGCAGTAAAGCAAATCAATCATTTACATGACTTACTACTTAGCTCAACCTACACACAGCTAAAAAAGACAGGGGCTCTTCTTGAATGAGGACAGCATGCTACTTGAGTGAGGCTGACAAGAACAGGATCTCTTTGGCTCATCTCCTGCCACTTACTGACAGCAATTTGGAAAGGTCTGTTTGACAGTAATTTCCTCTTTACATTCTTATTCTGCCTCACTGTAAAACTACTAGTGCAGAAACAAAACCGTTCAGAAAAAGACAATCAACCATTTGAATCAGGTGCCTCTCTAGTTGACATCTGAGATTTTGAATAAGTTTTGAGTAAAAGTAGGAAGACCACAGGCTTCATGGCATGCTTGCAAAGCAGGTCGTGTCTCCCAGGCATCCTCCTCCTCTTCCCAGGGATGCTGTGACTTTTAAACATACTGTATGGCCATGATGTCCTGCCTGTTTGTGGGGCTACTGGCAGCAATAGAAAGCCACATGGATGGTTTATACAACTTGTTTTGAGGCTTTTTCCACTTATTGGACCAGCTGCTCAGAGCACTCTCAGCTCTGGGCTCACTTATATGTGTGTGTGGGGAGGGTGATTTTCAGAGCCTGACACATATTGCACAGATGCGTCTCCTTGCTACAGAGACTTTCTGGTGCTTTATTATTCTTGAGATCTCACCTCTTGCAATCATCTTCTCAGACACGAAGTCACTCTGCTGATGAGCTGTCAGAGGATTTACTTATACAAGTCTTCTCCTTGGAATATCCCCAAAATCCAAGTCAGTCAAGATCACAGTCAGATTCCACATCAGGCAGCTTTCCTCACCTGCCTAGAAATATTATTTTAGCCTGCTGCCACAAAGAGACAGATTGGAATCAATCTTAGGTCAAGCTGTTTAAAATATCCTTTCTTCCATTTCAAATCTAACTAACTGCAGGCCACACACCCTCAAGACACCTGAACTGCTGATGCACATCATGGGTATAAAATCCACATCTTCTAGAGGCTGCACTTAGAGAAATGAAGGACTGTGTAATAACATAGCCCTTGAGATGCAATGCTTTAACAAGGAGAAGAATTACAACAAAGGCCAGAGATGGCTAAAATGACCAGAAGGAATATAAAATCAAGGATTAGACAGGAGAAGAGGAAGCCTCCCAAGAGGTCAGCCAGCTAACAGTCATGCTGCCAAAGAAGTGCCTGCACTGCTTGAATGTAGATAAGATGAAGCATGAATATGACTGGAGAACCCCGTCTGTTCTAACACAGATGAGAGAGAGGCGAGCAAGAAATCCCTTCCTAGTATGCGAGAAAAAATCTTCATTGCAGTTCTGGCTGTGCCTTTATAGCCTACCACATAGTCAACTACTTACATATACTAAATGAGCACAAGCTCCCCACAGGAGAGAGTCCTTTCACAAAGCCACGAGGACACAAGACCCTTTACCACATCTTTTATGATACATTTGGAGGCAAAAATCCGTTATCCTCTGCCTACACCCCAAAAGAAGCAGCTTTATCAGATATCTCTCTATCTATAGCTGCAGAGGTTGTCAGATTAATCCTAGCCCTTTTCAAAAATCCGCCCACTGTATTTTCCCCTTAGAGACTTGCGTGTCTGCAAATCTTCTCCATGGCTGCGAGTTCACATCCTTGAAACACAAGCTGCAGAGAGAAGACAGGTTGCGGGCCTGATCACACTGCTGACACAATGTTACATGTGAGGTGTATCAGCATGAAGGAGAGGTGGGGGACCTCCTCTTTGGCTCTCAAGTTTATCTTCTCCATGTTACAAGAAAATTTCTTGGAAGTCCAGAAAGAATCAGTGGGGACAAGATGAGCAACAGGAGACTCAGCAACAAGAAAGGGAAACTATCCTTAATACACATGCATGCGCAGAAAGAAGACGGAAGAGAGAAGGGGATGCTTTCCTCACTTGCTCAACTTCAAGAAAGATAGTCAGGCTAAGGAGATTTCATATTCAATATTTTTCTTTGCCCTTTTCAATGAAAACATTCTGGTTCACTTCTGACATTCTCAGAGTGCAGAGAATCAGGATTACAACCATATCAGTTTGTCTTCCCTACTCAGGAAAAGCAAACAGGGAAGAAATGTTTTAACATACATGCACATTTTCAGACTTCCTTTATACACTGCGAAGAAGGGCACAAGGGTCAATGCCTCTACTCTTTCCCCAGTCACCTTCAACATAAAGTACACAACATGCTGTAGGGTTCAATCCTAAATCTTGAATTCACTAGAGGAAAATTGATTTATTGGACTGCAGCATGGCTTCTGGGCCAAGCACAACTAGAGCCTTAGCACTGAAATGCCTCGTAAAGCATTAGCTTGGCTTTCTTTTCTGCTGGCCTTCTGTTTATGCAGGCAGAAGGCACTTCCTCTGTGCTTTGCTGTGCTTGGCAGCATCTTGGGAATGCTAAGTCAGGCAGATTGCCTTTCAGGCATGGGAAGATCTCAGTTGAAACCATAAATAGATTGTGCATCTTCATCTGCTGCTCACACTGAGCTTATCAACAGATAAACAAAATGAAAGAAAGCGCAACACATCACCCACATCCCAAGGGAGCGCTTCTGTGGGACCTTCAAGAGCCCACATGCAACGTGGACTGCCTGGCTGTTTCCACAGAGGGAGGGCACAACTCAAGCCATAGTCCTTGCAAACTACAAGCTGTAGGACCCAGCGAGGAAGAGCCAATCTCTCCAAGTCCAGCAAAAGCACTAATATATCCACAAGTATATGATTAGCTTTACAAAGGACAGTGTTGGTAAGACCCCAAGGGCCTGAGAAATTTTATGTATTTGACGCATCCATTTTCCTTGGTAGCATGGGAAGCCTGGAGAGCTTAAACATCCAAGAGCATTTGTTCAAGTGCACTGTTTCTAGAGGCATTTACTATCCTCAGATCCAGGCATGAAGGAAAACCTATTTATTTTTGACTCCTTAAGCAACAAGTTATTACCCATGTCTCCCTCCCTGCTGACAGCTCATCCTGAATTTCTGCATACATGGTACATGATATATCACATCTCCCATGTCATCTTCCTTCTACCTTGGGAAGGAAAGGGGGTTTTGCATCCCAGTGTGATGCTAAAATTCCAGGGCTAATGAGACTGGGAATCTAGTAATAAAAAACTTGAGTGCAAAGCTTTCTTGTGGCTGCAGTTAAGCATGAATTCCCATGAAGGCACATTCATTCTCTTTGCAGGGTGCTTGGCGCCTATGGATCATTTGTAGAAGGTCAGCTATGTAAAATAGCAAATTAAAGTGACTGAAGAGAGTTAATAATGTTTTGCTGCTGTCAGCAAAGTCTTATCTAATAGATGTAGCTCTGCTTTTTACTAACAAGCGCCCTTCTCGGCTCACACATGACCAGTACGAAACCTCCGCAGCTCCATCAGCCTGTCCTAGCATTTGCTTGCTCAGGGGGCTCTCCATGAAGACCCTGGTAAAACCCTGTCAGACTGGTCTTCTGTTAACAAGTTCAACATATTCTCCCAGAGCAACCTCACTTTTGTGTCACATGAGCTTGTATAGGTTTTGCATTGTATATCTTACAGCATTATATGCTGTAAGTCTCTTCTATAAAGCCCAATAAAGCAGTGCTATTGCTCAGGGAGCCGTCCATCCCCACAGCCTGCTCCTTCCCACCCTTGGCAAACTGAGCCTTGACTCACTGATGCACAACCACGACACAACCGCAGTGTTGTCCTCAGCCTATCTCTTTGACCAGTCACTCCTCTCCCTCCATCTCCCATCAGGTATGTTTCATCTGACAAAGCACCAGCTATCCATCCTCTCAACCATGTGCCCACAGCAGCTCTCATCTGTTTCTCAGTTCTGATCTTCAAAATTCCCTGCCATTGCTTTTCTCCCGTTCCTCTTTCCTGGCACTTGGACAAAACACCTCAATGTTGACTTGTAACACTTTTTGGTTTATTCCTTCCTAGAACGACTGCCAGTCGTGTAGCACTGACCCACATTGCACAGTTATTTCTGTTAGACAGAAGGATCCTTTTCAAGAAACAAATGATATTTTCCCCTGTGATCTCAAAACTGATGGGACCCCAGGTTCTTCCTGGGTGATATCAACTGTATGAATTACTTGCACAACCTCTCTGTCATGCAAGACGAAAAACAAACCGCAGAAGAGAGAAAACCTGATATTAAAGTAGCAAAAAAATCCCAGCCTTACAGGGAAGCTGCTCTTCCCACTGCAGGACTGTACTAGCTCTGCCCTGTGTGCTACAAAGGGTGACCAAACACCAGCAAATACAACATGGACCTGTTCCAGATCTCAGCATGACAAATTATGCCCTTAACAAGGGGACCAGAAGACAATAGTGAACTCGTGACATGCCAGATTCTAACCAGCTGTGACAGGACAACAGAAAAATTCATAAATAGAAAAGCAGAATTGCTGGACTGATTTCAGTTTGTGAGAAAGTGACAGAAAATTTTGAGTGACCTGACCCAAAAGAGAGAAGGCCTGGATCAAGGAAAAGCTTTAAAATTACCTGACAGAAGGTAGCCCTGGTCGTCTGATACAGCTCCAGACCCAGCAAAGGCTGGAAAAGCCAAAGCTTGCATGGAGCACCTGCCTGAAGCACTTTTTCATAGCAGTCACCACTCAGTGGGAAGGTTAGTTGAGAAACCAATTTCAGATACATGGTGGTAACGGAAGGTTGTTTAATCCTATTGCTTTTGTAACATTCAGATAGTGGTAAACTATTCAAAACCTAATCTTAAAGAAAAGAATACATCCATCTCTATTCCCCTGCAAACACTCACACAGGCTTTAGTTTTCCCAGATAAGCTACATGTATATGTCATTTTACTTGTAAAGCCAAAATAATCAAGAAGCATTTGAATCCAGATCTGCTAAAGAGTAAAAATAAAATTTATAAACTTCTATAAAAACCTAAACCAAAATAGATACCACATGAGAGGATATTTTCAAGACTTAACTTCTACTATTCAGTCAGAGAAAACTGCCATGCCTGGTTAAAAAAGGGAGGTTTCCCAGGTAGAACAAAGCACCCAACTACACATACACACGCAAAAAGCATAGATCTTAAATTTATCCTACACATTAAGTTAAATTTGTCCTACTCATTAGTTTCAATTTGACACCCAGGAAGATCTCAAATAGCCAAAACTAAGCGCATTAAATTATTTATCCCTGCCATGGCAACAAAGAAAAAGCTGTGAAACACCTACAGTCTGAGGCACACCCACTAGCTGCAATCAAGCATCAGGACTGTGACGAATTCATTTTGAGTAAGTGAATTAATGTGCCATGGATGTCACAATGAGATGGTCTGTATTTGGAGAGCTAAACACACACTGCAATACATCTTGTGTTCACCTCCACATTAAATTACCAGTCAATAATTCTTGATCTATGGCCTTGTATTCAATTTGCTCAGTTAATTTTGTAGCTTAAAAGCCTATTGAATACCTTGGGGAAAGAGAACTACACTGACAAATATAACCTCATCAGATCCTCTGCCTGCCGAAGCATTAGCACTGCCAGTTTAGCCATTCCCACTATGAAGTAAGCTCAGAGGAGGTTAACCAAACAAAGAGTATATCACCCACACCAACCAACTCTAAAAACCTTGGTTCATATCTACCTCATCTTTTTGCTAAGCAGCATCTTCCCAAGAGACGTTCTGAAACACCTACTGCAGAGAGACACAATTATATCCAACACCTCCATTGCTGAACTTTTGGGCATCACCAAGCCGAGATACCACAAAGCTTCTCAGGATCTGCTACCATGTGTACACATCTGTCAGAGGTTTACATGGCATTCGCTTATTGTCTCCAGTATCCTAAGATCATCCAGCAGCTCCCAGACAGGGAACGACACAGGACTTACTGGACCAGAACTAGCAGTTCCAGCAGGGAGCTGGACATCTACACCTTACCAAACCTAGACTTACACCACTTCCCTATGGTTATCCACAGGCTCTTGCACAGCAAGAAACCAGCCCCAGCTCTTGTGAGACCATGTGAGTGCTTTACCTACAGGGTCACCATTTCTCTTTGGGAAACATTAGGCAGAGTTCCCAACTAAGTAAACTTGAACCCTTAGCACAAGGGAAACAAAAAGAGGCAGCTCCCACCAATCCTGGGGTGAATTCTTGGCAGTAGTTGCATTTCTCATCACCAGTGCAACCACAGTTAATGTTTCCTTTAGTGAGTTATCTTTACAGCCAGGAAGTGGGTCTTTCCATCTGGACAGTGTCAGTCTCTTGGCTGATTCTGCCTAAACGTTAACAAATCCCTGCTGCTGCCTTTATTTCCCCTCCTCAGGGATACTCGGAATTTTTATTTTTCTTCATAGCCACTGAAGAAAACGTATTTCACAGTGTCCCATGGTCTTGTAGAAGGACTAACACAGAAAGAAAATTACACTGGGTCTCAAGGTTATCTGTTTAGCCTTAAAAAGAAAAGGCATAATACAAAACACAGAGATAGAGATTGCACAAGAAATTTGCAGGGCCTAAGGGGAGGAAGGACTCATTTACCAGTTGAATTTCAGAGAAAAAACCCATGAGAGAAAACAGGCATAACTGGATAAAAACATATTTGCACAAACAATGTGAAGGTCCCGTTATGAATGAGTATTTATACAGTCTGCAGAAAGTGAGATGAAGAGAGGCTTATAGGAAAAATAAAAGACACAGCTGAGCTGTCTTGCAAAAGTGAAAACCCCACCATTCTGGAAAGAACTCAGACAGAGTCTTCAGCCCTCTGTTTTATCTATGGGCAGCATGAAAAAGCCACCATGGGATGAACAACTATGGGTCTTATACAGCCTCAGCCAATGCCACCCATCACATTTTACTGGAAGAAACACCCGAGTGAAGCAACGCAGTGTTCAACCAGGGATGATGTCCATCCCTGTTACCACTCACACAACTCTGAGACAGGAATGCCTTCTCCACAAACAGTAGGCTGATCTCTAGGGACCTTGCTTGGTCTCATCACAAGTGTGTAAAGCACACTCAACGCCTTCCTTACAACAAGCACTTTAAATCTCTTGTGCCAAGAAACTTTCATTTTACCTCACGGTAGTTCTCAACACCCAATCTCTTCTCCTCGATATGGGTGTGGATCCAGAAGAGCAGAAGCATGCATACAACATGCTCATCACAACAGGACTGGGGTAGCAGGAGGAGGGCACTGTAGAACCACGCTGCTGGTAGCACTGCAGCTCCTTTGGGTTTGGGAGGAGAAGCAACTGTGCTTGGAAGCTACAAGTAATCACACTAATTAGGGATGTGCAAACTGCCCTCACTGTCAGCCACAACTCAGGTCCTTCAGAGGAGCAGACTAAGTATTTACAACCACAGCCCACCACTGCAGCTATTTCTTTCCCATTCTGGAGGGCCTGAAGTGCTAACTGAGAAGGTCATATAAAGGCAGAAGAGCCAAAAAAAAAAAAATTGAGGAAAACCTGCTCTGGTATAACTCACATCAGGTGCTGGCCTTTGCCATGAGCATATGTGAGAAGTTATCATCTCCTCCAAATAAGAATCATTTGGCTAAATGACAGCTAATCAACCTCCTCTTAATTCTTCCATCTCTGCTGCCTCCTTTCCACTGGTGTCCTTCAATATTCAGAGGATAACCTCACCCTCCTCATCTCCTAAACCAAGTGGAAACAGTGACTCCCCAAAGAGAGGTTAAACAGGGCTGTGAAGTACCCTCAGGTTACAAGGCACTCTAAAATCATGAGGTCTCTTTTCCCTTTGTCTTTTCTACTCTGTCCATACATTTTTAAGAGGGCCATACAAAGATAACCAATTTTTAAGTAGTGTAATTTCAGAGTGACTCCAAAATACTTCATTTTCTCCTCCTTTCTGGACTGAAAAATGTGAACTGTTAATCTGGCTCAGATACAGTATTTTGTTTGTCCCCGAGAAAAACACTTAGGGAACTTTGGCAGAGGCAAACAAAGGATTCTACTCCTTTGGAGTCAACTCCTCCAGAACAGTTGGAGGAGTTTCTTTCCCAACGCAATGATTAGAGAACTCACCTGAAAGACAATCTCATGCAAGCACATACATGTTTCACACCAAGTGAAACCCTCCCATGCAATTCCCATCAAAGCAGATTTTGCTTTGGGGTCAAGGAAATATCCTTTCGGAGGAAATAAATTGCAAAAATATTTTGGTTTGGCTTTTATGCCATGGACATCCCTCAGACATCTGGATAAGAAGTAAGCATCAGTCAATCAACCTGTCCCAAAGCAAAACATCTTAGAAATATCAAGAAACATCCACTTTCAGCTCAAATTTGTGAAAAGTTTAGTCATACTCCAACGGCATATTATTCCAGTGAAAAATGACTCAACAGGGCAAAATATCTATTTTTAAGTCAAATTCAGCTTCTCCATAAAAAAATATTCCGATCCAGACAGGACCTATGAGGGCAGGTAGTTGCTATGCAACTTCTGACAGAAGATGGCAAGTCAGAAGTGTGCTTTCACAGAATTGTCTTATAATTTTTAACCAATCCCACAAAGTGTTATCTTCACTGTTTAATGTTCTACTTAGTAATTATAATGATATGGCTGCTGCACCCAAATAACTAAGGGAGGATGTTTCTTGGAGCAGATGAGCCAGGATGTTTAACTAGGGAAATTCTGTCTTTATGGAGAAATATCTATATTTTCACAAGATAAGGACTATGCCTTCTAAAGGAAAACACATTAAAATGCCAAGAGGACTTTCTTGCCAAGTTGGAGAGTTGTACAAACCCACTCCAAGCAGGCAGCACTGGTCACTCTCCATGGGCCCGTGCAGCCCAGTGTTTGTAGATGCATAACCCTAAAAACGTGTTCCTATTGTACTAATGTTACTGAAAACACTCTGGATCAGTTTTGTGAGTGAAAGATGCTAGCCCAGCCAAACTTCAGTGTCAAGGAACATAAAATACCCAGACACGGTTCAGTAGAAACACAGCTTTTGGTTGTGGTATACTTTTATACTGTTATGGGTTTGCTTAGTAAAGCAGCTGTTGTCTTCCCTATAGGTGAGGATACCAGTCAGTGGTAAGGTGATTCTTCTGCCTGAATAGAGCTCCATGAAGTTTTTACATTCAACATAGTCATCCCTCCTATAATAGGGAGATTGTGTTGCCCAAATATGCCTGTAGCCTCCCAGCTTTGCATGTCCCTGCTTTGTGGAGCTTCTAGGCATGGTAACACCAGTGCCGTATGTTGTACCTTCACCCAACAAACTCTTAGGGAACCCATAAAGATTGGCACAGAGATACACAAGCAGCTGCTGCTGAGAACCAGATGCAACCATACAGGATTTGGAAGAGATAAGACGAATACATATATTTTTTAAGGGGTAGGGGGGGATAATTAAGTGCAAAGACTTGATTCTGGGATGGCCATGAGGTACAGCTTTCCAAACGGCTGGCACATATATATTCACCCAGGTTTACTCCAGCTAGGTGGACAGCACACCTGGACTTATCCTGGGCCATTCTGCACAAGCAATGACAGGTAGACATCAGACAGTCATTGCAGTGCAGTAGAAACCGGACCACTGAAGATCTGCAGCAACTGGGCACCTCACCCATCTCCATACACTACTTAGAATCCAAGCTGCCCTGTAGGGCAAGGTCTTCCCATACATATTACTCTCATTTCAGGCTCTAAACTGTATTTACTCATCCCTAGGCATTTCTGCGGTATCTCTACGCTGATTCCAAGCTCTTAAAGTTAATTGCCTTTCTTAATTCCCTTCCATGAATCACAGGTATTTCTCTTCTGTCATTTCTGCAGTCAGGTACAACATGGCAGCTGTAGATGTGACAGTTACTAGAAAGATTTGGGGACAGGCTAACCTATATTACTCGTATCCTGAGGCAAAATAACCACCCCTCAGGATATGTCATCATGGAAGGAAAAATAATGCCAGCTACAGCTTTTTAGCTCTCAGAGAAACAAACCCACATTGATCCTAATGACAGCCTCTGAATAGATCAGTCACTAATGGGCAGTGAGAAAGCCCTTAATGGCATGCAAAATGGCTCAGAATATACAGATACTTTTTGGTATCACTTCATAAGATACTGCAATCATGCCACTTGTGCAAGTAGCAGGCAGGTGCTTTCAGCCAAGTAAGAGAAAGGAATTGCTCATACGACACAGATGCCTAGTACATCACTCAAATAACCTCTGTCAGGAAAGGAGAGGTTTTCAAGTATCTAATCATCCTCCAAAACAGATTAATGTACTATTCCTATCATTCCATCATGATGGAGCAAGTCAAAAGCTCCAACAGGTCCCACCCAAGCCAGAAGTTGTTCTCCAATTCTGAACAAAACAAGCCCTTTGCCAGCTTCCCCCTCCAACACAAAGAAAGGCAAGAAGGTCTCAACGCAAACACTGCTGGAACCAGCCATGCTGTCTGGCCAGGGGCAGACAAAATCTCCTCCGCTGTCCTGGCTGTGGCACAATTGTGTGCCTTATCAGGGATTTTCCCCACAACTCCAATACACGGAGATGCATTTGCGCACTTGCCAAAAATAGCAGCTGTATTTAAATAAAGGCAAAACCCATGGTATCCTGAAGGTGCACATCACAAGCAGCAAGAGAGAGCAAATCTGAAGTGCAAGTCCCATTGTGAAGAGGCAAAAGGGGTTCCAAGGGAAAATACAAGGGCAATTCCCAATTAAGGCCACTGGGGATTGCTGGCATTTGCTGGGACTTTTCTTCAACCATCTGACATTGGTCCCTGAACAATGAGACCAAGTGGCCTCTTGTTATTTGGTTGATGCTGACTGTAACCTTTTGTGCCAGACATGGGAGGCACACCCTCTGCCCCAGAGTCTGCCATAAACAAGTGTTTGGACCACAAATACACTTTTTAATCCTTCCCCATCTTGGAAAAAAAACCCCACCAAAAATAGGGAAAGAATGGTTAGGAGTAGAAACACGGAGACGTTGTTGTTTTCTTTTGTCCAGTGTTCCCCTGTAAATTCCCAGCAGAATCAGCAATTGAGTCCCAGGTTAGTTCAGCATAGCCACAAGCCTGTCACTCTTTTCTGCTGTCTCTGGGAGAAGCTGAAGTGTTAAAAGTGCAGAGACGAGGGAGAATAGGAGAGCACTTTGTGCAGAGCACAAAAGCAGCCAACCCACAAATGTCTGCATCAGCATCAACACTTCAGCAGCAAAAACCACCACATGCAATTATGGAAGGTAATCTTATTTTCAACTTTGAAATAATTTGTCCTGGGATGGAAAATGGGAACCACAACCACTTACCCAGTAAACAACATACAGCATGGAATGGCTGCAGGGAGGGAAGGGAGGTTATAATCTTATGAGCGAACCGTACCGCTCACATACTAATATTCCCACAGGCTTCAGGATATCAGTGAAGGGGAGTTGCACAATATTTTTTTTTTCCCCTGCAAGGTTCTCAGAGAACAAAACACACAGGAAAACAAGAAGATTCAGCTCAGCCTGGAATACAGCTCCAATAGCTGTTCCCAGATGGGTTCCTAAACCCCCCAACAGGGCACTGTTGTGCATTGTCAGCAAGGCATAACTTTTCATGTACATTAATGAGAAACACTGCTGTGCTACCAATTTGTCTGGCTTGGTCTTGGCAATATTTCTAGGTTGGAAATCCCATAGTTCACATAACTGGTCTATTCACCCCGCTGCTTAATCTGTCTTCACTTGAGGAGATGAACTCCATATATAAACATGCAACGCTGTATATAAACAGCCTCCAGGCCTGGGGACAGCAAGAATTAAGCATTGCTCCATGTGTATATGTGTATGTGTGTGTCTGGGAAAGAGGTTATTATTTGCTTGTTTATTATAGTATTCTAAATTGTGAATACAGTGTTACCCAAACCTTAGGCCGGGCTCTAACCTCAGAGATGACCCCTCAGCAGAGAAGGGCTGATGGGGCAGACTTGCAGGCAACAAGACACTCCACTGTTGGTTGTGGTTGGCAGGTTAGTAGAGATTTCAATCTTTTCTAAAACAAAATTAGGGGGAAAACCTCTAAAACTAAGTGATCTTTTTTTCTGTTTCTTATAAGGAAATGATAATGGGGAAGATCATATTTTCCTGCTCATTCTTTACTGAATTTGCTCACTTAAATGAAAACAAATTTCTGCCGACTCCTTGAGATTTTTCTCATGCTTTTTGGTTGGTGGTTTAGTTATTTTCATAGTATTAACACTGTCTTCTCTCAAAAAAGTCAGACATTGTCAACAAAGGAGGAAAAGGGGGGGAAAAAAAACCAAACCAAAACGACTAGAAAGCTCAAAAGGGGAAGGGAATTCCTAAATGCATCACTGAGCGTAATCATCTGATTTTTCAGGATATAAATGTGTTCGGCTAAGCAATCCCACTGGCTGACAACAGTATGTGTACCAGCAGCACGGCTGCCTGGTGCAGAAGGAGCAGAGCGCCCTACACGCCTGTAATATGCACAGACGCTGTGAACACCTTTGCCTTCAAAGTGGAAAGTTCAAACCGCTGAAATAAGAAATGAGATCCAAACAGTCAATGCTCAGCACAGCTCTTGCCACTTCTCCAGCTCATTTCAACTCAGGGCAGGAGTAAAGCTCAGAAGTGCCCAGATAGTGGCCTCTGAGACTCACCCACATCTCACTTTTTTCCCTTCCAGTCTTTATTAAGGGAAACAAAAGGAACAAGAAACTCCAAAGTTTGCTCTTTTAAATATCCATAGTTTGAAGGAGGGGTTATCACACACAGCATCCACTAAATCAACACAACTCCTCCAAGAAAAACAGAAGGTAGATAACTCTGCTCTCCAGCTGATTATTATTCTGGGCACAAAAAAAAAAAAAAAAAGTAGAAAGAAAGAAAAAAGTGTGATGCTTGAGTGGGCAAGCAAATGTTTTCAGTTCACAGCCAGCCCCATATCCTTGCATGTTTATTTCACCGGACTCAGTCTCTGCTGGCTGTGACCAGATAATGAATTCACCAAAAGAAAATAAATTTAGTAGAAGATATTATGTTTACCCTGCACCCAAACTAATCACCAAGTGCATGGCATGTACTGTGCTCTTACTAATTTGTTTCCAAGTATCTCTAAACCGCCTTCAACTAAACAAGAAGATAAAAAAGAGAAACCAGGAGAAGACAGAATGAATAAATTAGGCACACATGGCCTCTTGTATTCATCTCTCTGTTCCTGAAAGAAACAGAAGCTGTGCTGTTACCTAAGCCCACCCATACCCACAAGGAGGTGTATGGTTGGAGCAGGTGCCTGCCGGCTTTGGGTGTGCTGTGGGAGGTAGACAATAAGAGTGCCTTGAACCTCTCTCCAAAATGCAGACAGCTGGCCTGTCTCCAAGTGTATCATTGCATTGTTAGGAGAGCTGCTTCTGTAAGCACATGGTCTAAAACCCAAGTGCCAGTTCTGTGTGTACGCACACCACAAACCCTTGTGAAGTGGAAGGAGTCCTCAAATTCAGCTTTGGCACACGATGCCCAACACCTCCACAGTCTCTGAGTCTTCTTCCCACTGCTGTTACAGTGGAAATCACCATCTTCTACAGAAAAGCTTCAAGAGTTAACTATGGAAGGCATGTCCTTGGGCAGGTGTTCCTAAAACAAGAACTTCTGTTTCAAAAGAGATTGGATCCATCTAGGCTACTCGTGGAAAACAAGCAAGGTGAAAAGAGCTTTCAGAGAAGGTTATCAGTCTTGCAGGCTGAAGGAAAACCCTGCATCCTTTCCATGACTTGTAGCACAGCCAGAGCCCCAAGCAGCACCAGGGGAGGAAAGCAGGCAGAGGCAGCCCAGGCTTTCTGCAGAAGCCAAATATTGCATGCACCATCCTCACAAGCCCAACCAGTAGAGGAGAATGTGGCTCTTCCTTCTTAGTAATTACTAAGTGGGACCTAGAAAGCAAGCAACCCAAATTGATAGAGAGCCAGACCACCAGCTTATGTAAAAGCTCAGGCGGCTCTGCTGCAGTTGGTTGAGGTGCACCAGCCTACCAGAAGTGATTAAATTCAGATTCATTACTCAGCTTCTGGTGCAGTACGTCCTATCTGGAATATAAACAGTGAGTTGTACAGTCTGTCTAGTCCCTTTCATCACAGAAGATTTTAATGCTCTGGGAGGATTGTTTTACACTCCAGCACAAAGCCGCTGCTACCCGAGCAGAAGGCATCAATTGCTTTAGCCAACAGGCCAACTGCAAATGGAGAAAGCTATAAAAGCAGGAAAAACCTCACAGTTTTTGCCCCGGGGCTCAAAAAAGTCACTAAAATTTGCCCAGAACACCAGGTTCCCATAGCTACCATAAGAAAAATGCCACAGGTCTCAAGCAGCTTTCTGTAATTGTTATCCAACTGTTCTGTACCCTCTTTTGCATGGATTGTGTGTACTCCCAACATTACACATATACAGGTGTTTGGCACAGTGGTTATGTTAATACAGAGTTTTAGGGCCAATTTAGCATTCTTACCTTGGAAACTGCTGTACATCCCTCTCTTTGCTTCATTCCTCAGAGACATCGTGCCATACATGACCAGGTACCTTCCTCTGCTGCTTATTGATGGAGAACTGCTTTCCATCACAGAAGCCAAGAAATTCCCCCGGTCCCAGCGCTCTCGCACCCACTCTCCAAGGAGCAGTTCAGAGCCCAGCAGCAGGTCCTGGCTCTGGTTACAGGTCTTGGACACTGAAACACATTCCCATGGGCTGAGCAGGGAGTGCTGCTGCCCCATGTCTCAGCCTCCCACCAGGAAACCCAACACCAGCAGCAAGAACAGGATCAAATCCCTAATGAAGAGCCACAGCACCTGCCTACCATATGGGCACAGAGGGATAAATTACAGCTGTGCCAGGTGACTGAGTATTCATAACCCAAGCCAGAACACTGGCAAGCAGATCTCTGCACCAGGGGGATCATCAATTATGCAGAGAGGTATGTAGTTAGTGTAGCTTGACCCACCCATGGGGTTATTAATTCTCCATCTTATTAACTCCAGTTGAAGTCATCTGGTACTTAGTTCATATCCCTCAAAGTCCCTCCTCTGAGCTCCTTTTCATCTGTTTATCTAAAAACATTTGGCAAGTACTATGAGATTTAGAGAAGCAAAACTTGCATTGTATGAGTGGGGAAAGAGAGTCAGCCTTTTTCCACAACGAACTTTCAACAATTAACAAAAAAATATAGAAGCTAAGATATAAGGCAAGCACTATCAGCATCCACCACCACACACCGCTCACCAGACAACATGGGTTTGGCACACATCAGTTCATAGGAAAATAGGGGCAAGTTGTGAATGACACAGCAGTTCTGGAGTGAACCAGCTTTAAACCATCACTACAGGAGAAAATCCATCCCCATACTGTGTCAAATGAACATCTCTAATAATTAATAGGGAACAGGAGATGCAGGTGTTCTTCAGTGCAAGAGAATGTCTGATACAGCAACCTTGGAAACGAAGGATTCCCCTTAGAGTGTTTTTGCTCCCAGGACTATAAGCACCCGAGCTTTTCATACTGACAGTATCTAAGCCAGACTTCCACTCTGTGCCCTGTGTTATTTTGCTGAGAGAATCAGCCAGAAGGCCAACAAGATGCTTTTGATTACTTTTGGGACCAGGGAAAAGCAGAAACATTTCACCCAGGCAACCACATAGTTACCCAGCAGAGTTTCAGCTGAGGTTACCCAAGTCTCATTGGAGCTGTTTGCAAGTAAGAGCTTCTAATCCAATTTCCCAGTACAAAGATGTAACCACCTCAGAGGAGAGGTTTGCAATAGCCATTAGAGGGTTTCATCTACAAGGAGAATTCTCTGCAGCCTTTCCATCAAGCAATTAAAAAACTTATTCTTAACGCTGATCAAATAGATGCCGTTTCTGCAATGGCTGTGCTATGAATTGTTGTTTTGTTTTGTTTTTTTAAAAATACAAATTAACTCTCCAGATGTACTTAGAGACATTCTTCAAGAACCAGAGTTCATACTGTCTCAGGAGGACTGGATGCAATACCAGCCTCAGCCCCAATTCTGACCTGAGGCAGTTCACCTACTTGCTGCCTCTCACAGAAAGACCTTTACAGGTCTCAGTGGTGCTATGAAGGTTAACTGTCCGAGGCTGTATGTGTTAGGAAAGGCATGTCAGATGTTAAGCACAAGAAGATTGTTTCAACATCACCTTTTAAGGACAGGTTTAGATATTACTATCATGTTAGTGAAGAATATTCTGATAAAATGTGGGGTCTTAATTTTGATATTTGAAATCATAACCAATTTTTATCTAATTCACATGGACATAGTTATCAGGCAGATACACAGCAATGCAAAGAAACTCAAAAAAGAAAAGTAACAGGCACATAGTGAATAACACAGACATTATAAAAAACAAAACCAACAACAAATTATCTAGAGGTGGCTACAATGTTCCAGAAACATTGTGATTGTCTGCTTCCTATCCTGCTCCAGGAGTGATGGTCCTGCTGCTGCTTCATTACAGCCTCTACTCAGAGAGATGGTATGAGTATTGCTATTGATTTCAGTGGGTTAAGAAAGTCCGGTCCTATGGTTGGCAACTGTTTGCTAGTCAAGTCATGTACTTTGATAAATGAGCATCCTTGAGCAATAGGTCTGTGCAGGCCCATTCAGCTCCAAGAGGCAAAAGACTACATGTCCCCAAAAATCAGCATCATAATTAATAACCAAATTACTTAGGCTGCAGTCTCAAAGCTTTTACTCTTCTGAGTAGTACTTCAGACTGAAAGAAATGGCTTTGCTTTTCTGTATGCATGTGGTGCTCCAGCAGCTCCATAAAACCTATGCTAGAGCAAACCACAGTAACGGACCACAGTTCAGCACAGTCAGAATCTACATTACATATTCTGATAACAAGAATTATAGAGATACCACAGCTAAAGTGTGATCTGTCTACCAAAGTAAGGAAAAAAGAAAATACATCTACATTTCTGGTCTAATTCCACTGTGCCACTCTGCTGTACAGCCAAGGAGAGAGCTGGGTTCCTGCTTGACAGCTCCTGGTGTAAGGGCACGACTGCACACACAGTCAAGTGCCAGCATCTTTTCTCAAGCCCTATATCACTAGCAAACACCCATCCCTCCTCCCCTGCTTTCCTCTCCTAATCACCAGCACGGCTTTTCATCCTCTCCTAATTTTCTGGTTTGCTTCATGCCACCCTGTCACTTTTGTGCATGTTTCCTGTGTGGGACTGTGGTAGGAATCCAGGCCAGAATCTTGCAGCAATATGTAATTAATTGCAACAACTCTCACGGAGGCTACAATGTGGGCTGTTCAACCAGACATACACTCTGCAAATAACAGTTCCAAATTACTACTCCTATTTAGCAAGCTTTTAAGGTCCTGGCTGCTCTTTAGCACATTGAAGCATGACATGTTTCTTAGATCAGTCTTTGAAGCATACTATGGGTTTGTACAACATGTAATACTTTATCTAGAGCAACACAACCCAGAAGAGCTTTTGACTTTAGAAGTATAAGCCACTATTGCTTGAGGTGGAGAATTAAATCCATTAGAGCTGACTCAGAGGCAGGTCCTTATTGAGAATGCCAACCGCCCACTGGTAAAGACATGATCTCTATGCATTTAGCATATGTAGGTAGAACAGCGAGAGTGTCTGACTGAGGTTGGTCACAGTATGTTCTCCTGCTACTACACAGAATACAACTTAATTAAAACAGCGCATCCCCCCCCCCAAAAAAAACCCCAAACCAGAAATCAAAGTCATTTAACTAATTTACGTATTTGAACCTCATTTCTTTTCAAGGTAGAAAAAGAAAGGACACTTTTGAGAGCAGTATTCTAGCTCCTCTCAACACTCTGATTCTATGAATTAATTACCAGGCAAAGAAATAAATAAAAGCCACGCCACAAGGAGACTTTCAATATCTAGAGCTTCAAGGCCAGTGAATGATCCAAGAGAAGATATTCCTTTGAAAAAGTCTCATCTGTCTTCACAGTTTTGGATTAAAACTTTGTTTCAATAATATCACCACCAAGACAGAACGATACTTTTATCTGTAGCCAATATCCATATCAATAGATACAGTACTTATAGAATTATGCCAACACTAATTAGTAGCTTATTTATGGTTTTAATCTCATACATTTTCAAAGAAACTCACAAAAGCTGGTAAGAGCCACCGGAATTAGTATTCTATGGAAAGAAGTCCAGTTGCAAGGGAGACACTGACCTGCCCAAATTCAAACACCAAGTAACTAGTAAAAATAATGTAAAAACTGTGGAAAAAATGGCTAAGTAAGAAGAATGAATACTTTTATTTTATGTGCTAGACACTCTTATGAGAAAACTCCCATGATTAATTAGCTACAGTTGCTAATAATTTATAACTACTCAAAGAAATTTATTTTAAGAGACATCACATGCCAAACATTCACATGCAAGAAAGAGAAAAATGCCCAGCTTCTTAAGAGAATTAATTTTGAGAAGCAACACTGCCTGAAGCTCTTGCTGGCTGAAGACCCAGCAGGATAAACCACACCATTGCAGGGACCCACCAGTTGTTCTTTTTCTGTGCATATTTTATAGAGGCAATTTGCTTTTCTAAATCTTAAGGATAAGACTTGGAAGCAATCTCAGCAAAGAAAGGGTTCAGATCTCGTGTACACAGGTAAGAAGCTGGAGTCAGCAGTAGCTTCCCTGGTGAGAAAGCAATGGGGAAGACTGAGGAGATTAGGAGTTCCTAGGAAAGTGAGAGCAAGGAGAGATAGAGCTTTCACGTTGTTTTGCACCATCGCTATTACTAGAATAGTGATAGCATTATGCATTAAACAATTAGCGGCTTCCAACCACGCATTCCCAGCATCAGCTGAGTATCAACCAACCCCTTGGGCTGAAGTGGGCAGCTGATAAGAAAGTTCACTTGGGATGTAGTACGGGTGAGCTCACTGCTTTGTAGAGCATCAGGGGAAGGAACAAAGGTCTAACTCACATCTCAGACGAAGTAAGATTTTGCCTAGAAAAGGCAGATCAGAGTGAGGTGGAGCACTAGTGCTTAGCCCAGCCCTTTGGCTGCCCATCTGGAGACCTCTGTTTTTATCTGCTCAGGTCAGGGGCAAAATGAGTTCAGCAATCTTTCCTTCCAAAAGCAGCCAATACAATATGACACAACTGACTATGATATATAGTTCTCCTCAGCCAAAGCAGAGAGCAGACAGAACACAGGTGACAGTATCCTTGAGGAACTGGTAGAAAGCCCACAGCTGGAGCAGATGCACTGGCTGAACTTGAGGAGCCAGCTTTTTCTTTTGAATTAAGAGCTCTGAAATTTATGGAAGATAAAATCTTCCCAAGGCTTTGAGGGTGCTTGGGAATGAGGGTCTGGAAAATTTCCTTCAAATATATAGCTGCATCCACAGGTATGAGCACACTCCAACTACCTACAACATATCTTTCCAACAAGTGCTTTTCCCATCATTAATCACAGGAAAAAAAACCACTCACTGTATTTCCAGTCAAAGAGATTTTGAGGAGTCACTAAGAAGAGCTGCAGGAAATACAGTAGAAGACAGACATCCAGAGAAGGTAACTTGAAACTAGGCAGCTAGAAGAGTCAGACTTTCTGCCCTGAACAGTAAAAAAAAAACAAGAAAAAACAAGAAGAGTCTGAAGAAGGGCAGTACCATTACCCATTTTTCATATATTAAATATCACAAAAAAAATTAGAAAGCATTACTTGTAGCCTTTTATGTCTGTGCATCTCATTAAATGTGTCCAGATTTGCCTCCATCTCTAAGTAAGCCTCACCTCATGCTTAAGGTTATTATTGTTGAATTATTCTGGGAGAGTCACTCTCCAACATCACCCTCATCTGATGATGCTGACAAAGAAGATAAAGCTGAGGCTATCAGCATGTCCCTAGAGATTTGCAGGTGATGTTATGCTCCACTTCAACCCACAGAGTCCTTGTCATAGTGGGGTCACTTCTAGGGTCACAAAAAGGCATGAAGGGATTAGCAGTTCAAAACAAGTCATGGATATCATTGATAGATTAGGTCTCAAGAGAGGTTGTACTGCAGCTATTTTACATTTAAGAAAACCAGGGCACAGGTACTCAGCTGGGTGCTCTAGCTCCCTATTTAATGGATGACAAGCCCTTGCCAGCTCTGACAGGAGCAGGCTGTAAACGAAAGGGCACATGACACCAACAACAGAGAAGCACTCAGCACAGATCTGACTACTGCTCACTCCCATGCATGGACAAGGGCTGCCATCTCTCTCCTGCACCACCATTACCCATTCCCAGCCTGAGAACAACAAGAAATCAGTCTCTCTGCTTTCCTGTCCTGCCTTAGGAAAAGGCTGTCATTGAAAAGCCATTCCCACTGCATTGGCATCTCTTTCACTAGTGGACCTAAGGGTGCCATGTGTCCAGACATCCAAAAGAACTGAACAACTGAACAATTTTTGGGAAGCAAGAGTCATTTGTCCTATTTTATAAGTGAGGAGACCAATATCAGAAGAGGCTGAGGGAGTCATTCCAAGAGATAGAGCTGCACCAGTATCTGCTTTTCCATTATTGCTCAAATACCCTTGAATCACACCAGCCCTGCAAGTAGCGTGAGCATCCCAACTGTTCAGCATGCTCTGCCTCTCCTCCACTGAACCCTAAGACAGAGACTCAGGTGTGCCCACATGGGATAGAGAATATGATGTCCTGCAGGGCAGCAATCCTTTTTCACAAGTACTCCAAGCTGGGATTTTGCACATTTATCAATAAACCAACTTTAAGCTTGATGCAAAATTTATTGTCTATAGACCATCATCAGGAAATAGCCTTGCTTCTGGTCTTCAACTCCCTCCTCTTGCCTGGGAGAGAAAAGAGCTAAGTATTTGAAACATTTGTTTTGCACTGATGCTGAAGTGACAGTATCAGGCAAGATTTCATTAATGAATGAGATGTTTCTAACCTCCATCCCACCCCAAAAGAAGGAGGTAGGGGGAAGCAGGGGAGACAAAGGCAAAAGGAATAGAGGCAGAGGAGAGTTGAAAAGAAGCATCCATTTCAGACAGCTCACATCATCAGAGTATAAAGCTGAGCTGCAAAGAGGACAGAAAGTAGATATGAAAAGTCATCAAAGCCTATTCATGAGAATGACCATCTCTCCCCAGGTCTTTTTCTCAGTCTGCCTCCAGCTTTCCCTGGGGAATCTAAGTAAACACATCTCAGCCTGCACAGCAATTACACTAAGGGCTTTGGGGTTATTTTTAAGATAGAGCCATTATAGCTCTTGTGACTCACTGACTTGTAATGATGGAAGCATGTTGTTTGATCTGCACAGACACAGGCGTCCAAAGTAAAAAAAAAAAGATCCTGAGGAAAGAAGAGATGTTCCACAGAAAAGCAAAGCAAAGACAAGAAAGCAAGACAAAAGGAAGATGGTTCAGTGTAGAAGGTCTCATCCTGACTCACAAACACAGTGCCAGTCCTACCTCTTGTCCCTCAAAACACATTAAGAGCTCTTCACCCTTGCTTTCCATGACTTCCCAGTGCCCATTACAGGGCTAGTCCAAGGTGGTTACTGGATAACAGTGTACCGGAGCTTGTGCAGGGATTGGGATAGATTGGGACAGTGTAAATAGAAAATAAACTACTAAGACTGAAACCTACCTCTGAAACACGCTTCCTTCCTTACTCCCACCTCCATTTACCTAAGGGCTTGTTTGCCTGGACAGAAATGGCAATAGGGTGATCTTGCCAGCTGCCTCCATGATGCTGCCGAATGTGCAAACACCATGCAGGATCAAAGTATTGCTTATTTGATAACCTCCAAGTGACATTCCTAAATTAGAAGCTGCAACGACACCAGATATATTTCAACCACAGCATGACTTGAAGGCTGATCTTCTAACACAGGCGTGAAGAAGCCACTGTGGTGACTTAGGGATCATAGTAGTGCATTTTCTCTGATGCTACAGAAGTGTCCAGAGCTAAGCCTAGCATAGAGATCTTCACCGTTTTTTCACTCTTCCTCACTTCCATAAAACAGCAAAGCAGAGCTGCCTTGGTTTCTGCTCCACCGTGTAGATCATATGGCAAGGGAGTGAGGATCATTTTAACAATGAACTAATATTTCCGAGTTGCTATTTCTGTTCCTGTGTTTGCCCAGACACAAAGACTCAGCCCTTTGTAGTTCCCAGATCACAATGTCTAGAGTTGCATGAGATCACGTTTGTGGTTTTGGACACCTTTTTTTAACAGTGCCTATTGAATTCCCTCAACAGCATTTTCCTTCCTCTTGCTCTCAATTGATCAAACAATATCAAACAGAGCCCAGGAGCCATGCACATACATATGCCGTATTTTAATAAGGCTGGAGGAGATGGTTTGCCCTGTGTGGTAGCTTTCTGAGGGGTAGAAGAGAGAAGTACCACCTAACAAATAAGAGGTAGCTGGAGCAGAAGTGGCCACAGCTGGAGATGATGATGAATGCAGCAAAAGGAGCAGAAAAGATCAGAAAGAGGTGACAATAACAGTAGGGACAAGTGAGGTTAAGACTTCACCTAGGCAAAGACAATTAAATTCTCACTTTGTACATCAGAGTCCCCCCAGGGATAACGCCAGACAAGCAATAACATCATCAGGTTGGAAATACAGAGCAGAAGCAGCTAAAAGTTTTAAAGAAAATAGGCTTCAGGTAACTTTGGACGAAGGGCACAGGGATGCCAGAGAACGAGGGCAGTGCTGGCATACCTCTGTGCTCAGCATACGGGCCCTGGTGCCCACAGGGATCAGGAGAGAAGATCCTAGCCTGGAGGGACCCTGATCAGATGATTTCTGTATGTTAATCTCCACCTTCTTGAAACTTTAGGACAACTAGATGCATCACAGACCCTGGAAAGACCCAGAGACTGTCAGTTGTTTGGGGTGGCCTCTTGCTGCATCACAAGGCTCTCCCAATGCTGACTCTGCAGAGGTGCAAGGCAGCAAGCCAAAATAATGCTTAGAGGGCAGCAAAACTTACAGAGAAACAGATTTGAGAGAGACAGATGCTAATTCACTCAGTCAGAAAAAAATCTCCAATTTCCTGGTCTCCCCACAGCTGGAGTTTTCAGAGGAAAGAGGGCAATAAAATTCTGAAGGAACAGAAATCTCCTCTCTCCATGCCAGCTCACATCCTTCCCTGTAGGACCATAAATACCATATTCCCCCAAACATGCTGGATGCAAACAGGAAAACGTTCAGTCACAAGAGCTAATGAGCAGTCTGTATCCAGCATGTTCTTTACAAGGAGGGACTCCCTCAAGTTCACTTCTGTCGTCAACATCTCTCCTCTTCATAATGAGCAGGGGAGGCAGGGGCCACTCAATATGATGGCCCCAGCAGAGGGGCTGCCACCAGCTGCTCCAACACACAGGTCCAGCTCAGCTGTTCCACAGCAACAGGGACTGTCTATATAAAGAGCTGAGAAGATTTTAAACAACTGCTACCAATAACCTTGCCTCACTCACTGTTTTCTACTGCATACATCTCCAGTTTGTTTCATTTCTTTACTTGTTTTATTATTAATTCCCTATGAATAGAGCTGGTGAGCAAAGAGCATCATGCCAGTAGATCAGAAAAGCCAGTGCCAGCAGCAAGATGACCAGAGGGAAAAGGGACAAGCAGCTCATGAATTCACAGGGGAAATTAGTAATCTCAAACTTTCCACAGAGACTGGGCCAGTCTGCTATGGGGACTAGTGGTGCTATCCAAGACCTTCTTACCCTGAACTTGCACCAGTGTCACCAGTTCAGCCTTGGGCCCCATTTGTGCTGCAATGCTTTAAGAGCCAAGCTACTGTCTTTCCGAGTGCATGGACAAGTCCCACAGCGCTCGTCTGTGGGAGAATTTTGGCCTCTTCTACGCACACGTCACTCATGTTGGCAGAACTCCAACTGACCTCAATGGATGAGAGACACAGAACATCTGCACCTAACACAAGACTTTCCAGCAAACATTTTCTTCTTAAGAAAAAAGGCAAGGCCAAGTTGCCCTGGGTTCCCTTGATGGTTATCAGTGTACAGAGCTGAGGTGAGAACACAGTCAGGACGCATCCTGTTGGGCTGCCCTCTCCAAAATAACCAGCCACTCTGACCAGTTAATAACACTTATCTCACCTGGCTTTCCCCACACTACACATCCCAGAAACCTTGTCACATCAGCTCCATGCTCTGGATCAGCCACTCATGAGAAGCTAGTTGGATGCAGAGTAAGAGAGAAGAGACCTCATTTCATCCACACCTTCTCCACATGTCTATAGGGCTGATCTCCAAATTTAAATGTACAAAGTTGGCAACTGCTTTATTCCCACTTTTGAGACGGGAAACCAAAGCAGAGTGGAAATAAGTGAATCATCTAAGCTGACAGTGGAAGCAGAAGGCAGACAATGGGTAGTCCCATAACAGAACAAGCATCCTTCCTCTGTCACTGCAAAAGGGTTGGCAAATAAAAGTGAGGGAGACCCTAAGGAAAGCACCAGGCATATAGCTCTCCAAATCAGTGGATAACTGCAAGGGCATCACAAGGGATGCATCTGAACTGCTTATCAGGTGTCAACATCTCTGCCTGAATACCTGCCCAGGCGATCACTCAGTGTCTGCGTTGTACTCTGGGTCCTGCAGTGCCTGACATACTCCCCAAAAGCCACTGTGAGCACTTCCCATCAGCTTCCCACCCTCTGCAGAAAGGCATTAGGAAAAATAAGACACAAATAAATAAAAAGGGATTTTTCTTTGTTACTTAGCAAGTGCAACTTTTGTGACACTGACGCTCAGCCCCACAAGCAGGGATGGGGAGGGCTGCAGGGCACAACTCCTCAGGTAGAGAGACCACAATATTAGAATGTCACAACAGGGACTTTCTCCTAGTGACTAATCACAAAGTTTATAACGCTTCTCACGAGACAGTCAGAAAGCTACCCATAAGTAATCACATGGAACATTAACCAACTACAAATTACTTTTACTACTCACTAATCATTATTACAACCTTTGTTAGTTTAGATGTAGTACAGGTCTGAATTTTAACAGTCACTGTACAATAGCCATATGGAAAATTTGAGAGCAGTTTCCCAAATTATACTCTATGAAGCACTCACTGTAAATTAACATTTCCATTGAGTCTGCATTCAAAACTAAAAAATAAGTTAACTTCATGCAAATTTGAGGTGGAGAACTGCAGCAGAGCAGCAAACTGAGTGACGTGACCAAAGACATACGTCAATTAATTGTAAAGCAAAGGACACAGTAAGTTTACTCTCAGCTGTACAAAACTAATTCAAGTACGCTAAATTAACCAATGTCTTTATATCCAATGGCAGAACTGTACTTAAAAAGAATAAACAAAACAACCATAAAAAACCCCCACAACCGCCACACAACACAAATTACTGACCATGCAGTGTCCTTGCCTATTTTGGACAAGATGGGACTTCTTGTGTCATCCTCACCTCCAGCAACCCCCCAGTGCAATCTTGCATTGGGTCCAGTGAGCAATCAATCTACCTTGCAACACAGATGCTTATTTTTACTCCTTCAAAGAAGGAAGCTAAACCAGACTGGGATCAATTGCTGCCCCAAAATTCACACTATGAATCTCTCTCAAAGCCAAACACAATAAGCAGAGCCTCTGATGCTGTGCTCAGACAACCGCTGACCTCCTACTGCTGTTTCTATATGCTAAATGCCATAGTTTTGTGGTTTGTTATTTTTTTAGGAACGAAAATAATCCTTGCACAGATATACAATGTGATCTCCAAACAAACACTCCACTCACTGACAGGGAGCTTTGTTAACACAACTAAATATGCTGAATTATGCACAAAGTTTACCTCAACACATGTTAAAGTTACAGAGATTGCCTGGAGCCCTCAATCCATTTTTAAAGTATTCTCTTTGCAGGCTGCATTGAAACCACCCCACCCAGCAGCACAGAGTGTTGCAAGGGGCATCACTAGCAATCACACAATATAAAGGTTGACTTGCCAGCCAGTTGCTATGCTTAGAGCCCTGCCAGCTGGCATATGCAAGGGGATCTCTCAGATTACCCCCCGCGCACTTGCTGATGGAGGAAAAAAAAAAAAAAAAAAGAAAAAAGTAATTGTAACAAAAGCTTTGATCAAAGGATTTTCTTCCATATTCCAGCCTACAGTCTTAATGGTCCTTAAACTCCTTGTTTTAAACCACCAGATCCAAAGCTATGGCTCCATCTTACACCAGGTTGCAGAGAAGAATCAGAGAACTGTGTGCATGGTAGGGAAGTCACTCTGTGTCTGTGGGCACATAATTTAAGTGCTCTCCGACCCTCTTTTCTCCAGCCATAACTCTTGCATTACTACCTCTTACATGGAGAGGGATACAGTATTCCAACTCGCTTATATGCCAATTTTCATTTTCAATTGCATGTCCTCCAGCATTCCCAAATTGCTATCCTGTGTTTTTTTGTCTGACACATTGTAAAAATACCACAGACTGCAAAGGTTGGTTGATGTTTATAGGACAGCATGGAAATTTACAGCTCAAGATAAGTGACTCTAAATAAAATGTTAATCCACAGTAAAAAGAAAATAGATCATTTTCCCAAGCTGTCCTCTGAAATTCACTAGTGGAAGTCAGTGCACTGTAGGTACAAATTAGTAATGTCTATTAACGGGAGACTCCTGATAGATTAGGCAAACTAACAACAGTAATAATAATTAACAGCATTAGTCACATAAAACGTAATTGACTTCCAATCGCTTCTAACATTATTCTTCTAATGAAGTTGCTGGAAACTTATCAGAGCTGGCCGGATAGCTTATCAGGGGACAGGCACAGTCAGCAGGATTAGCTGCTTAGCACAGGAGCGTGATTTGCCCTGAGGAGAAACTGGTTGTCCTTCCCAGCATCAGGAAGGAAATTTTCAGCAGTCGACTCTTCACTGCTCTTTCATCCCCTTCCCAGACACTGGCAGCTTGGCCTGGAGCAGGTGAGACACTCGAGGGACCTGCACATGAAGCTGCCTGCCAGGAACTGCTTGCCCTTTTTTAGCTCCATACTGATTTACTTGTGGTCATGGGCAAGGGCCTCACCTCCCCATTTTGTTTTGGCTTATTCCTTTCTTAAAACACTATTTACCTTTCATGCCTATAGAGAAAAGCTTAACTTTGCCACCCTTGCACATGAAGATGTACGTGCTGTCCACTCAAAGCTGACTGTTCTGGAAACCAGCCCCCTTCCTCCGAGTTAAGTGCCTTTTCCGCAAGACCTTTCTGCAAACAGCAACTTATTCCACATTTTGCAAGATGACTTGTCAAACTCCAAAGACAGCCTAATATTGCAGTCTACATCTGCTCTGGGAAGAGACCCCTTTCTGTCCAGTGAAGCTAAGAGCCATCATAGGCTCCATCAGTCAGACCAAAAACAAATTTCTAGACTTCAGTTTTGCAGCAGCCTTTCCCAGGCTTGAACAGACGACTATCCCACCAGCTCCCTGGCTCCTGTCACCACCCAGTTTATCTGTTCCTCCTCACCTTTCTGAAACACATCCACTGGTGTCCAGAATGCTTTGTTAGCTCCCAGGATCCCACCTGCTCATTTACTAGAGCATTCCTTTCCCCAGCAAGGTGTTAGGGCCACTCCTTTTAATCCCCCATGCTCAGATGTTGCCTGAAAATACACTTCACCCTGCATTGTACTGAACATGCTCTTCTCAGCCCCAAACGAGATACAGCTAATACACTCAACCCACACACAAGCTGGCAGCAGAAGTTGCTCGGTCATGCGTGGGCTGCTCCATGCCTGCCTGACACATCAGGCAAGGACAGCATAGAGCTGCCACCACTGCAAAGCCAACCAAGCGCCACCCCTGGCAGATATTGTGCCATCACCACCAGCAACAGCGCCAGCAGGGCCTGTTCCCAGTGACCGCCAGGGCGCCGCCAGCTGGAATAATAAGGATGACCTAGATCATCATCTGTCCCTCCCTGAGGAGCAATATATCATTTTAACATTAACAGTTAATTGAGAATTAATATCCTCAGTGTGGCATGGTGTCACAGTGTCGCATGCCCCTGTCTCCCAGCCTGGCTGGTGGCTTTCATCTGACATCACTATTTTTCCCCCCACTCAGCAGTAGTTAATCAGCTATAATAGCAGCGGCCCTCATCAACACCTCCCAAGAGAATTTTGGGAGGACATTCCCACCCACCCCTGCCTATCCGCAAACTGCCCCTCATCATCCTCAGGGACTGGGAGGTTTGGACTTTCCAGTCATTGCAAAAAACCCCATTTCTGCTGGCTCAGAGAGCCTCTGAGAGACCAGACAAGTTTGTTATGGAGAATCCAGATCACATTTTTCCACCCTGAACACTATCTTGATCTTGTTTGTGCCCTCCCCACCCGCTGTCCCTTCCTCCCTCCCAGCCAAGCTGGCGGGAAGCTCCACAGGGAGGGTTTCCCTCCCTGAACAGATGTTTCATCTGGTTCTGTTGCTACAAGATGCATTGGTCAAGTCCTGGCAACACACAGCAAATCCTGAGCTGTGCTGCTAACAACTAGCATCTGCATTCAAGATTAATTAAGGAGGTAGGAAAAGACACATCCAGCAAGAAAGCACAAATCCCCGTTTCTAACTGTTTTGTGTTAGCAGCAAAACATTTATTTCCCAGGATTTCCGAGAGGCGGAAGAGGTGAGAGAGTGGATTGCTTGGCGCCTCCTGTTTATCAGGCCAAGAAGGGAATGGGGTTAACAGAGCATTTCTTGTTCCAGACCAAACCATTACGTTCTGGAAGAAATCCAGAGTGTGCCTTTGTGTTGAAGAACAAAAGGGATAGCTCCCTAATTTGGGGGAAGTTCTACATACTGCAACATGACCTACACCAGCAGCATCGCCCTGCAGTGACATGATACTTTCCAGCATCCACCTGCAGGTGATAGAGCTTCTGCCACTGCACTGTCTGCCAACCTTCTTTTGTCATGGCTGTGCCCTGGCCATATGCCACACACTCTTCCAGCCTGTCTTCTCCATCTCCAGCCCCACTCCTGCACTGCACCATCCACCCTGCTGCAACACGCTCCCTCATCCCCTTCCAGTCCCCCGGCACTATCATTTTGGGGATCTGCAGCACAAAAGGGCTGCATCTGAGAGCAGCCTTGGTTGTTTGAGAGGCAGCTGACATGCCTCCAGTGCAGCCCACACTGCTCTGAAGGGATTGCTGTACCAGTGGGACTGAGCCCAGTCAGTCTCATCCAGGTTATGCAGCTACCTGCTGTGGAACTTCAGCCATGACAAAACCTCTGAGAAAAAGCCTGCTCACCTGCCCACAGAGACAATGGGGTTGACAACCAAATCCATATGCTTCTTGTCCAATCCCAGCACCCCTGCAATAAGTCCTACGTCTGGAGACACACACACAGATCTGATGATCCTTTGGGCTTTCCACTGATCTCTTGCTATTTCTTCTTCATTATTTCATATTCCTGGTTAGCCCTAGAACGAATCTCGTGCCATTTTGGGGGACAAAACTCATAAAAGTTGCCCCACAGAAACATAGGAGATCTATTCCCAAAGGCAACATCTGGAGTCTTGCAGCAACTGTCCTGCTTCTTCCTGATGGCCTGAGTAGGTCTGGAAGTATTCAATACAAAAAAAAAACCACCCAGGTCTTGTCTACCCTGCCCTTTTTCCTTCAAAGTCTCTGCAGACAAAAGGGAATTTAGTACAAAGATATTTGAAGAAGCAAGTCCAGAGCAACTGCTGACCCTTCTCTGCTTCATTTTTTTATTAAGTTCTCATTTTACACTCATGTCCCTTGTTTACTTTATAGACGAGAAATGATCTGTTGACATCATCAAGGCAGAGGAAGTTCCCAACAGACAGGTCTTCTTAAGAGCCTGCAACAAAACCAACCTGACACGGCACGTTTAACATTTATAAAGTTGAAAGAAAAGTAAAAGTAGAGGAAAAAAGTAGCAGTACTTAAAAAAAACCAGCAACTTTGAGGTTTCATGAGAAAGCAGAACAACAGGCACAACTTGCCCCACAGGTCAGCTTTAGGCTACAGTCACTATTTTTAATGATAAGGCTCAAATAAATTATCACTGTTGTCTTAGCGTAACTATCAAATTACAAAGCCTCCTGGAAATAAGATGAAAGGGGGAGTGGGAGGAGATCCCAGTCACCTAGGATAACACATCTCCCATGCTTATTGCTGGCACAAGGTGCCCGTGCTGGGTGTGGATTCCAGCCCGTCCCCAGACACTGGGGATGCCTGTGGGTCTCCCAAATTCACAGGCATGGTTTGTAACAGCACCGGCATCCAGCTCAGCTCCCAGTAACCACAGAGGTTTAGCACTACTTTCATGCTTCTGCAGAACAACTCCAATCTATGAAAGTCTGCAGAGTGCTGAGCATGGAAAGCTCATTACGTCTGCACTGAGTGGGGAGAGAAGACCCCTGCCAAAAATGATTGCCTATCTGGGCTGTCTTCCTTCCTGCCACAGTAGTCCAGGGCCTGTTCACATGTTTCCCAGGACAAAGGCTCCCACATAGACACACTCCCACCTTCTGGCCCCACCAGGGACCCCAAACCCCCCTGCCACTCTCCCATGCTTTCTTCTGCCTAGCCACACACGCTGGACCAGGCGGGCATCCATGAGGCCACACACAGGGCTGTCAGCTCTGATGTCTGCTAAAGAGATGTCTGCTTCCTGCCGCTTGATCTTCCTTATTTACAGCCACTAAAATATTTGATTCTTCATGGAGCATGGCCAAAACCAGCAAACTACTACTCCTTCCCCTCCTGAGGGCCCAGAGCCCAGCACATAGAGAAGGCATTACAACTATGTAACCTGGGGTCACATTTCACCCTGGACTCAATTAGCAAGGGTTAAAAATGGAATAAGTCTTGACTTTCCCATAGGAAAGTTGTTCTCTGTTGCCCACTGCCTCCAGTAGCCTTCTGACACTTCTGCAGAAAACAGAAGCATCCTCTGATTCACAGGGATTTTCCCCAGAGCGCCTTCTACGCTGGTGCCTCCCTAGAAGGCAGATCCTCTCCAACCACCACATCCTGCTCATGCCGAGCATCCTTGGGTGGCTGGTCCTGCTGCAGGGCAAAGCACCTGACAGCCTTCACATAATAGTGGCAAATGCAGCAAACTCCCTCTATTACAAATTGGTCCAATGCAGAGGACACAGATGGTTTCTGCTGAGAAAGAGGATTCTAGAAAAATGCCTATAGAAAGGCATCACTGAGGCCATATTCAACATCCACCCAAGCCGAAACAAGCAGGTATAAATGTTCCAGGGGTAACATGGGCTGGAAGTCAGGAGACCTAGCAGTAAGAGCACCTTGCACAGACACACTGCCTGGGCTCAGGTAGGCCACCCACTTCCACAGCACCAGCTCTATGAAGAGCTGAAGTGGTGCACAATCTCTCCAGAGGGTGACAAGGGCCAGAGTTACGAGACAACTACAAAATGCCACTGGCATCCTGACCAGGAGAGACATGAAAATCACCTCTCCTGGAACACAGACACTATCTTCATCCAGCATTGAGTCCTTCCTCACTGCCTTGAACCCTGGTGTAGAAGTGGTTCATCCAAAGCTGCATGTCCCAGAACATCACATCCACACCAACACACTGAAACACAAGCAAACTGGGGTTTCTATATGCCTATATACTTCTACACCACCATTCATTTATCCCATGCCACTGCTCTTACTGCATCAGTCAGGTTTCCTCTAAAAGCTTCAAGCAACATGATGTGCATCAGAAGAAAAATGAGAGAAATTTTATAATGGCACAGCTTTTAAAAGCAGAGTGAGAAAATGCAGCAGTTCTTGGATTAGATGGGCTGTGCTGTGGTTTAGGAGGTTTCCCAACAGGTCTGGGGCACTTTGGAGCTACTTATGCACAGTGCCTGGGCAGATAGGCAGGAGGCAGAGGGATTGATCTACATATATATAGTGATGAGCCTTGTTTAGAGACTTTGCTGCTACCTTTGTAAATCCCTGTCTAGTCCACTAGCTCATACATCCACATTGCTGCACGGAGCTGCGGGATCCCCACTTGTGCCTCTCACAGTCCACTCGTGGACTGCAAAGTAGCTTTGCCCTATGTCCAACCCTTCCCACCACCCTATAGCAGAGCCCTTTTAATGAGTCACTTTCCTGCTGGTCAGGGCTGGGACAGTCTGTCATTGCAGAGGTGTTCAAACACCCTTGCTGTCACCCAAACACGCTTGGGCAATGCAGAGGAAAGAAGGGGAAGCACGGGGCTCCAGCACTCGGTGTTTCACCTGGGGAGGGAGCATGGGGCTTCCCTTGCTCAAGGGGGCAGGATGGGGGTCGGGTCTGCAGACAGCTACTGCTCACTGCAGGAGTCAGGCTTCCAAGAGCTTTTGCTGGGACACATCTCCAAAGAGTTAAGCACACTGCACAGGATGGGCTTTGGAAAACCCGGTCCCCAGGGTGCAAACCCCATGATCCAGAATCCTTCAGAAAAATACACACAGCAACGTATATTCTCCCTCCCCCACAAACTGCAGCATATATAATTTCCACTGCAGTAAGGGTAGAGATATACATCAATGATCCCCTTTCATTTTTCTTGCTGAAAGTTGCTGGCGACAGAATTTGGCAGCCAGAGAGCTGGTGGTATAGCTCAGAGAGCCACTCCAAAGGGGATGCATTAACTCCACACATGGTCCCATCCCCTGGCCTCTGCCCTGTAGCAGACCAGGCTCATTTCTATAGCTCCTTAAAGAGGGATAAAAGTAACCTTTAAAGGTTGCTTTCATGCGAAACAAGTCTAAAACCAAACAATGACTTGGCAAAGAGTGAATTGGATTTTTAAAAGCAATGCATTTCACTGGAAATTTCTTTTTTTTTTTTCCTTCTTATTTTGAGCCCGATGGTGGATTATTTTTCCTTGACACAATCCCGCCTCCGCTGTGATAGATGACGGCACATTTAGCAGTGTTCAGCCAAAACTTTTTATCTCCATATGGAAGATGGATGGATGAGGACTCTGAAGCCCACATCAGTTCCTTCAAGAAAAAAAACAAGGATCCAGCCCAGACCCCCTCCCAGGTTTGTTTAAAATACACAGAGCACGGGGCAGAGGATGTGATCCTATAAAGCCCCATCTGGCACCATTTGCAGTGTTTATGAAGTAAAACAGAAAGAGAGCTGCCCAAGACCCCCAGCCATCACACTGGAAAGCATAAAGGCCAGATGTAGCTTGGATGGGCTTTGTGCTTGAGGCCCGGGACTGCCTGCGCCTCCCCATGCTGGACAAGCTGCATCCAGCACTGCCATGTAGGGCACGGTGGGAGGTCTGAGGGGGCATCCCCAGCTATGTGAGCAGGGATCAACACAAAGCTTCTTGAGGGCAGAGGCTAGAAGAGCCAGAGAAGAATGGTTCTTGTGAAAAGTAACAGGCTCTGCATTACTGCAGCAGTGCCCCCTAGGACAGACAATGTGGGAGAGGCTGGATAAGCAAAAGCAGAAGAAGAGATTATTAGGCACAGGATCAGCTCTGGACTTTGAAGGTTTCTTACCAGCATGGGAAACTTCCTTGCATCAGCCCAGGCTAGACAACATTTGATGAGGCAAAGAAGCAAGCAGGTGAGGTTCAAGACTCCAGCTGAGTGAAGGGTAACAGAGGAAATCCATCAGCATCACAGCTCCTTCTTGTCTTCAGATGCCACAAGAAACAAGGCCACAAGCCTTCAAGGAGCTCCTCTGAATGCAGATGAGCTACAAGCTCAGGAGCGCCACATCCCACAAAACCAGCTCCCAACCCCCTAACCACTCAGGTGGTGCCCCTCCCCACTGACACCAAGAAATACAAAGAGCAGAGGTTATGAGTCAATTTTCCTCCCTGCCAAATGTTAGTAAAACTCCAGAGAAAACTTGCTGGGGGAGCACTAACCTGAAGCAGGTAGAGTAAAAAGGACAACACCGGATGGGCAAGGAGATGAAGGGGGTTGAGAGCTGTACACCTGTAGGAAAATGTTATGACTATATTCGTAACACACGGTGCAGCAGCAACAGCCGTTACACAAAACAACACATGCACCATAGTGCGCACACACACCTCATTAATAATGTCTAGAGCTCCTAACACAACGTGCCAGAAAAGTTACCTAACCAGCAATAAAAACTCCTTTGGCCCAGTCTCAGGTACAAAAGCCAACACTCTTCATTTCATAAAATGCAAAAAGCCCCTAGATGTTTATAAAACTCCATTGGAGACTTCAGCCCAAATTTTGTTTACCATTGAAAGCATTAGGGATGAAAACTGACCATCCAGCTAACAGGAGTTTTGTAGCTGTAGCCATGTAGCCACAGCATGTGATCCTCTCCAGCTTCCCTCAGCACTGGAACAGTGCGCCCTCAAGTTCACCACCTCCTGCCACTCCAACCCATCAAACACTTGGGCTTTCGATGCAATGACAAACCTGCTATCCAGCAGGAGCTGCATACACACATGAACGTGCACATGTATGTATGGGTATGCAGGTAAACGGAAGATGCTGACCACATGCAGCACATTCATGCAGACGTCCCCATGCTGTCTCCTGACTCTTGAAGAATGGAGCACATGTGATTGCCCTGAGACACACACCTGAAGGACTGAACACAGAGGCTGTCTGGCACCGCTCCATGAAGTGGTCGACAGATAAGGTAGCCAGGGCAGTACATGACATGGTACTACAAGGAGGGGGTTCACAGGGATCTCCCAGTGACAAGCACCATCCCAACCCAATGGGTAAGACCAGGCCACGTGAACACAGAGTATATTTATTGCTCCAAGGAAATACTTTCATATTTTTGCCCTCCCTCCATGTTCACTTCAAGATAGCAGCAGCGAGCTACAAAACACGCCCTCCATGTGGTGCTGCTAATCATGGGAAGCAAATGCACTAGTTTGGACAGATCTTTATCCCTTCATGAACAGGGCTGAGGAAGGGGGTGGTAGCCTATAATGACGATAATTAAGTCCTTAAGTGTCTCGGTAAAAAGCAGGTAAGACTTCAGCCAAGGCAGAATATTCCATTAGGGCAGGCTTCACCGTAGACACAATGCTGCATAATGGGTTCCTGTAATTATGCCTGCACTGCAGAGACTTTTAAAAAAAAGGAACCCTGTTTTACATTCTCTAATGCAAACAGCATGAAATGATGTTGCTTAGAAACCTTTACACTCCTACAGTGTGTGCAAAAAAGTTATTCCAGACATCTGTATTTAAAATAAAATTTAAAAACAATCCTGCCGCACACACTCACATGGATCTTGGCTTCACGTTGAGTGGTGAAGTCTATGAAATGTCAGAGGAAATTTAAATTAAAAAAAAAAAATGACACATGCATTTAAAAACTTCGGCAGCTTGTTAAGTCATTTCAGGTTATGTCTGGTACTGTTCCACCTCAACCGTTTAACACAGGGCTCCGTCTCAGTGGCTTGATGGTGCCATTTGCACCAATTCTGACTTACAGGCTCATAATCATTTCCCCATTCATTCTGACCTCAAACACCTGGAAAAGATTTTCTTTTCCAGAGAAGCCACCCAAGGTTTTACTCCAGAATTTGCATGCATAGAGCACAGCACTGTCCAGGTTTCAGAGTCACAGGAGAACCCATGCAGCAAAATCAATATGACAATTTCATGCACGAGTCACAGTGGAAGGCACAAGACCCAGATCCCCACTGCTCAGTCGCTCACATCAGGCTGAGCAGGGCAGGGGCAGGCTGTAGTACCCTGAAATTTCCTCCATCAGAGGTAACACAGTCAGAGCTGCAGCAGCCAATAATAGCATTTTACTAAGCATCATTCTGATACTTCCTCCCTTAATTCAGGCGTTGGATCCCACAGAGATAGTAGGACCCACCAGGGAAAGCTGCATCTCAATCCAAGTAAGCATGCGGGGATGAGGCTTTCTGCACCCACGAAAATAAGCAAAGTAGGGGAGAGACTGCTGGGTTCGTTCCATGCATCCAAACCCCCAGCCCTGACCTGAACCCACTCCAAAGCCCAGCCCCAGGAGCCTCATTTAGGGCTGCCACTGCCTCCCACCCAAACACCACTCTCCCCACCATCTCCTCCTTCTCTCCCAGGTCAGCCCTCTTTGCCTGGCAACCAGAATGAATGCTTGGCAGCGGGCACGGCTGATCGATGCGTCACAGTTGCCACCATGCTGTCATGCTGCCATGCAAAGGGCAGCAGTAACTGCAACAAAAGTGGCTGGAGACTTGACAGATCTCAGTGCCCCAGGTGACTGCATCAGCTTTAGCATGATGCAGAACACTGAGCTGATGTGTTGTCCTCTTTCCCCTTCCCAAACCCCACAGCTTACAGGTTTGTGGGTTTCTTTTTGTTATTTACTGCTGACAGAGGGGGATGGAGGCAAAAGACTAGGCCTGTATGTTATCATCAAAGAAACTTGAATATCCTGAGGGCCAGACAAAGGCAGAATCTCATCTTTCATCCTATAGGGAAGTTCTCCACTAGTGGAAGATGGGAGAATTGGCTGCTGTGCCTCTGATACAAAGGCCAAACTTAACAAGAAGATATCCTGAACTGTGCTAAGGAAACCTCTACAGAAGAATTATTTTTTTTCAGTTCGGCTGGTACTTGCCTCTCAATGCTCTCCCAAAACTTCCTAAATCCTTAAGACTATACTGGCCAGAAGTGGCTTAAAATCTCCCTTCAGAAATGCCACTTTCCCCTCCATCACCTCTGAAAAAAAACCCCTAAAACAAAACCAAAAAACCCTCTTCATAAGAACACATAACCATTACAGCACTTTAAGGAGCAAATAAAGCAATTTCTCTGCACATGCTTTTCTGCCAATACCTGGAAATGTCCTTCAGCAGCAACACGGGTGAGCCTCTGCTCAGACATGGGGCACCTGCAGCTGTTTTAGACTTCTGCCAGGGACCTATTACTGGTGCTACAACTACCTTCAAGCTTGCCTCTTGTTCCCCACAAGCTCTTTTACCCACAGATGCCAAGGATCCAAATCTGGAGCCTCACTCTTCCTGTCCCCAGGCTTTGCAGATTCATTGGCATCACTGCAAGGTTGGGACTGTTTCCCCTCTAATCAACAGCTCTTCACATCCTAAGTGGCTTAGCTCAACTTGTTATTACAAGCAGTGAAAGGCGAGACCACAGGCAAAGGAACAAAATTGTTTAACTTTATGGGTTTCTGCTAGTGTTAAAAGCCCTGCTGCAATCACAGGGCATGGATAGGTCTGGAGGCCAGAAATGCATAAAGAGTGAAGAAGTCACAAGTCTTCAACTCCCCAGCTCGTTCCCAGGAAGCAACTTCGCCTTTGCCGTCTCTGGCTATCTTGGAATTGCCATCATCAGTGTAGAAGTAAGGCTGAAGGATCAGCATCTGCACTGAGTTACCTGCAAGAGAGCCCAAGGTCAGGTAGAGAGAAGATGGCAAGAGGGAAAGCCTTACAGTGGAAGTGCACATACCATCCGTGAGCCCAAACAAAGGCCTGTGTCCGGGGCAGGAGAAAGGTCCCAGCAATACAGCACCAGCACAAGGAGCTCATGGAGAGGCCAGGTGGGACACCCCAGCAGAGGTGCAGGGATAGCCACTGTCTGCAGACCCTTGGTGCAGCCCACATCTACTCTCTGTGCCTCTCATCCCCTCTTATGGCACACAGAGAGTGACAAAACTGCTCTTATTTGGATGCAATGTAGTCAAATTAAAGCCTAAGATGCCTTAAAACCTTCTGGTAAAATAAGCATGAAAATTATTATCAAGTTTTAAGAATTTTTACATCATCCAGAAGACAGATGCTGGCCAGCTGCTAAAGACAGAGGGTTGGCAAATTCCCCACCGCACGCTGCTCTTCTCCAACTTGGAGCAAACTGTAGAAAACACATACTTCCTGGGGGAACGCACAAAGAGCCATGAGCCTGGACAGCTCTCCTTCTGCTGGCTGCTCTCCTTCCACTGAGACAGGAGACAACTGCCATATAGGCGCATTCTTCTTTTATCTTTAATTGTTGCTAAAAATAATCAATATGAGCTACATGGCTGGAGCTGTTCTCACCACAGTTCATTGTGGGGTAAAGTCCAGATGAGGTCGAATCTGCAGAGAGCTGCTGGTTCTACCCTGGCCTCATACCACGTGGGAGGACTGCGGACAGTACCTGTCTTGTCCATTGGAGACACACACTGCTAACAGGCAGGAGCACAGACACGGATACAATGCACCAATTGGGCCACCAGCAACTGGGAGATGAGAGGTCATGTGTAGAAATAGAAAATGTAGATAGGAGCTGGGTCTCCCCACACACATGCAAGCAAGAAGCTAGAAAGCATGTGATTTGTGAAATAATAAGAGAATATTCAATCCATTATACCCACACAACATCAGTCCTCTTCACTGTGGTATTGATGCAGCCAGCTGAAAACTTTGTGCGCTCCCAGAATCTTCTGCTCATTATCAAAAGCTCAAGTACAAACCATAGCAATTACATAGTTATTTTCTTCATAATCCTAGTATGGCAAGACCAAACAGAGAACAAGCCAAAAAGTCTGAAAGATATCACTACAGAATACAACATACAGGAAACTTTTGCACATGCTCCAGAACACATGTCAAAAAAGCATGGAGCTCCCATTCCTGCATGCAATCCCACTTTGGAGGGGCCCAGAGGGCATGACTACTTATGGATATTTGTGAAAAGTACAGGTTTTATCAGGCTATCCTCTGTATGAATAATGTATACTTTACAGTGGATGGGTGAATGGCCAAGAGAAATAAAGTGAAAGTCTAAAATTGCTGTTAGAGATTGGAAGCTGGATTAGCAGCACCTGCAGAAACCACGGGATCACTTCACCTCTTACCCCAAGACATCAAGACAATAATGCCACTTCAGGATATTTATATTATACTGTACTTAAAAGCCAGTTCAAAAGACTTAATGCCCACAGCAATATAGAATATTCCCCATCCAGCTCCAGCAAAGAGTTAAACACGTGCAACCTGTTGATTGGTTTGCAGGCAACAAGCTGCACTAATAAAGCCCCAGGGACCTTAATCAAGCTGTTTGTTGGATGCCAGACCAAAGCAGGAAGATGGGCAGAGCTGTCAGGATGGATTAGTGTTTGCCTGTTGGCAATATTTCTCCTGAATGAAAGAAAGCAGGGGGGAGAAACACATGTATGTATACGCAGCCGCAGAGCACGAAGGGAAAATGATGTGCCTGCTACTATGAGACAGCAGCAGGTCCCAAGGCTGAGTGGCTGTGGGAGCTCAGTAGTCTACACAGGGGAGTTAATCACAAGAGATGATTTTGCATCTTGGGTTTTACATTGTCTACAATTCCTTCAGAGAAGCTGGGAAGGAGCTTGCCCTTTTCCATTTAAGAAATTTTTCCCAGTCCCCATTCTCCTCCTATTCCACAGAGAGTTGAATGAAATAAAGTTGTTTACAACTGACCTTGTTTGGAAGGGTTCGTAACACACATCGGAGTGAGGATGTTTTGCAAATTCAGCTTAAGTTCAAAAAGGATCATTTCCTTTCATTATGACAACAAGACTTGACTGCAGCAGAATCCAAACAAACCCTCTGCCTTCCCTTCCCTTAACCAATTGCCGGGAACCCAAATAGAATCAGTGCTGGAAAAAGAATTACTGATCTGAACTCCTTTTTGGTTATATGCAGGGAAACTTTTCATCTTTTAAGTAGCTAGACTTTATTTAACCTGGCAATCCTTTCCAATATAAGTATGCCACTATTTTCTGTCAGAGAGCATTGGTCTCAGGTACCAGTGCATTCAAGTGTATGTACAGAGCTTGTAAACCTCATGACTGTGCAGGAATAAGCATAGAAACCCAAAGGATGTTTTATTTTTGCTAAACCTTAACAGACCAAAGCAAAGAATCAAATACGTAAGACACAGCTGAGCAATTATGTCAGGTACATTTCAATAAGGCCATTTTCCACCAGCTTTCTGCTGTTCCAGACAGCAGGAATGAAATATCCTGCAGGCATTTCTGAAGCTGGTGTAAATTGCTATAGATTCACTCATATCAGCACAGCTTTGATAATTTACACCAGCCAAAGATCGTTTTGTTCTGTGTTTACAGCTCCACAGAGCATCACAAGGGACACAAGCAGGATGTTGACACCTCATGACTTATACCGATGGATGAAGGGGATGGCAAGCACTAAGCTAATGAAAATGCACATGAAGATTAGCAAAAACAATTATGAAAAACAAGTAACTGAAATAACAATGCATCAGGAATTTAATCGGGTGTTGGGTGTAGTCCTGCATTCAGTGGATTTGGTGATGGCAGTGAGGATAGCAGCCCTATAGAAATATTTTTTAAAGCTATGTAAGTGCACAAAATCCCTAGTGCCAGTTTTGCGACACCACATTTTTGTCTACCCAAACTATCTTTCAGACAGCCCAGGACCTTGGAAAAATGCTTGCAGCATCCTTCTCACCCCACAGATATCTCTCACCCTATGAAAACTTTGAGTCAGGAAGAAATGATGTATAACATGGAAACCAGATAGGAAAAGCTATGAGAAACTATGATTTGCATCAAGCCAGAGGCCAGGCTGAGTGCTAACAGTCCCTCTGAACCAAAACACTATAAATATACCTGCGTATGTTATTTCTCAGCAGACTTCAGGGCACTTTCAATATGCTTTAGAAAATACTGGCAGGGTCAAATGTATCCCGGTTAGCAGCTAGAAAATGTAGAGGCACAGAAATGGAGCCAGCCTTGTTCAAGGTCATGTACTCCAGTTAGGCATTGGATGCCCTCAGCCACCACCTCCTTCACCTGGAGGAAACATGCCAGGCATTACACAAAGCACAAGCCCATCAGCCAAGTGTCATGTCAGCTTTAGCCAGTGCTACCTGAAGAGGACATCAGTCTAGAGTAGATCAGCAACAGGCATGCTGGATAACTTGACCTAGAGAGAACTCAATAGAGAGAACACCCTCTCACAAGACAATATTTCCATTGCTTTCACTGGGAATAGGACCAGATCTAAAGTTGGGGAAGGGCTAGCATAGGAACCTGATAAGGACTAAGGACTATCAAAGCCTAGGTTAGATCTCTTCACACAAATTGAGCAAAATGACCTTGCTCCATTAGCATCAGCTCTCCATCTGCAAAGTTTCATGTTAAAATGTCACAATTTAAGAATAAAGTCAAGTGTCAAGTGAGTCACTAACATAAAGATGAAATAAGAAAGCTCTGCTTGAATCCCACCACCCCACTTCAAGGTCAGCAGCCAAGACATTCCCCACCAGCTGCAAACTTCCTGGATTGCCAGTGAAATCACAAGTAAAGAGCCAATATAGCATTTTTTCTCCCTCAATGTTCAAAGCATGTGCAGCAATTAGATTCCCACAGGCTGTAAATCTACCACCCCTTAGATAGCATAAACCTCTGCCAGAAAGATGTTCACACCACACTAACACACCCCATCTGCCCAGCTGACTCAGTTCTCTTGAGACCCTTGCTAAGGGGCCATGTTAACTTGAGTACTGGGAATAATTCACATTGCTCTCCCTTGAATTTGGAGACCTGGCAAGGAAGGGTTGGTCATATGGACTCGGGTTTTTTGCCTATCAACAGGTCAGGCAGAGGCAGGTGAGCCTCCCTCAGGGAGAAACATGGGCCTTAATATCTGGCTTAAGCCCTCACGTTGCAAAGAGACTGGTAAAGTAATACTGATGAGCAAACTACATGGGATCACCAGAAAATGGGCTCCCTGGAGCTTTCTCACCTCCTTGCATTTCCTTGGATGGAGCTAAGGGTATAACCAGGGTCTTTAGGCGGGATCTAACTCATGTTTGCAGCCCTGTGGGTGCAAAGCTGCCTGGGAGAACATCCTCAATGGAGAAGAAAGAATATCCTTCAGGGTATTCGGGTCCTTGCGAGAATAACCTGGTACCATGCCAGACAAGAACCATCCAGCAGTTTTGGGATCAGAGTCAATAGCAAAGTGGCTGCTGCCACCAGGGTCCTCAGCATCCAAGCTTCCAGTCCAACCAGTGCAGCGGAGTCTCTGTCACAGCCACACAGGTTGTAATCACTGATGGAAAGCAAACTTTGCTCATAGGCTACCTCAGCCCTGAGCTTTGCTGCTTAATCCCCTCTTGTGGTCAAATTCTTTGCTGGTCACCAAGACCCACTGTTCCCAAAGCTGTGGGTAGGCCATGGGAAGGAGAACTAGTGTTCCTGTTGCAGCTCCATTCCTAATTTAATAGTCCCAAGGGTCACAGTAATTCTGGAACAAAACCCCAGGCAACACACTACCATCAAAGAGGAGAAAAAGCCTAGCTAATAAAGAGGAAATCAATGGCAACAACTGAAATGCCATTTCCCAGCAAAATACCAGAAGATAAAGATAACAGAGGGAGTCCATCATAAGAAAGATAAAGATGACTCATGGGAGACAGAATCAGTAGGGAAAGGGGTGAGGGAATCTACTATTCAGAGCTTGGATCACACAAAAAAGTAAATAGTCAAAATATCTATTTTTTTTCTTTACCTAGTCTAGCAGAAAAATGATACAAAGATATAGAATATAATCTTACTGAAGCTAGTGGAGCATAATCATAAATTATACCTGAAAAACAGATGAAAACAAAGTCAAACCAGATCATTTCCAGGAGAATTTCAGGTGACTGTGGGTCACCTCGATCTCCAGCAGTTAAGGAAGAAAAGGAGGGTACGGAGGAACTAAATTATTTATGTCAGTCAAGCTTATCTGTCACAGGCTACACCTTTCCTACTGTACCACATTTCTGGGATTAATGATCAGGCACTGTCTGAAACTGGGCAGAAGAGAAGCTAAAGTGATTTAATTATTTTGTAAAAAAAAAAATTTAAAAAAAGACACATCACCCCTCTCTGCCACAAACACTGAATTTCATAGGAATATCTTCCTGAATCAGTAAAAAGATGCACTTTGTTTTAACTAAAATAACTGAAGCACTATGGGGTAGCGAGAACAACATCTGCACTGAAAAGTGCATCCAGGAACAAGTCAGTTAACATTGTGCCAATGCTAGATAAACTAATTAAAATGCTAATTAAAAGCAGAGCACTTTCCCATCTGGGGTTCCCAGTAGAGAGAGGCAATAGCCAGAGTAAGTCTCACCAGAGAAAGGGGATGGATGAATAAAGAAGGCAATGCAAGAGCGCTGATTGACAATGCAGTTAGATTTTCATGTTGTCTTTGATGAGACCCTCTACAAGAGGCTGTTAAAGAAACCACACAGTCATGGGAAACAGCAAAGAAGCAAATGAGTTAGGGAGGGGATGATAATGAGGAGAAATAACTAGGCAGTTTCATTAGGACAATCTCCTAACCTTAAAAGACCGCCTCCCCTGGTTTATCAGCCCAGAAAACAGGTGGAGTGAAGAAGGGTCAAAACCTCCTTTCCCTCCTCTGTCTTTCCCAAAGGAAAGCTAGGAGAATTTCAAGGGAGCAAGACAACAGCAGTTGTTGGGTAGTGGTGGCTACTGCCAAACTGACCAAAGTGGGGAGAAAATTATCAATTTGTTCCCCCACCAATTTTGCCCACACCCACATAGGAAGGGGTCTGAGCATCTCCAGGACAACCCATGACCAAAAATGGGTGAGAGCAGTTCAGAAATAAAACACATTAGAGGCATGCCGCACATGGAATATGGTTTGTGAGCCCAGCCTATCCCCATCAACACCAGCACCAAGAATGGTATGGGGCCTCAAAAAGGTGAGAAGAAAATGTTCACCTTAAAAAGGCAGAGCAAGCAGGTGACAAAGTAAGTCCCAGCTTTCACTTTCTCCTTCCCAAGAAAGTCACTCATTACAAAGTATATTGACATTGTGAAATGAAGGATTGGAAAGTCAGCAATTGTCAGTTTATGCTTGGTAGCCCTAACAGCCTTGTTGGGTGTTCATCCTGTCCAGGGGACTGAGCAGGTGTAAGTAAGGAGGGGTGTGGAAGGATGTATTTAAGGGTAACCTTTGTGTGTTTATCTTTGCAGCCTTTCAAAATGTTTATTTTTGTTTGGGTGTGGACAGACTTGTTAGAGGAAATGATTTAAAAGACACCATATAATTGCACAAAAGCACATTGTCTTTCATTGCAATAATCCTCCCATGAAATACATCACTTCACATACCAGCACCACACAGCTCCCAAAAAGTCCTCAGTGAGAGCCACAAAGGCTCAGCTCAACCTTCATAGTCATCCCAGTGCTGGCTTTCACCTTAGTCATGATAGCATTGAGGGCCACTTGGCTTAACGTGGGTCTCATGCAACAGAGAGTGGCTGCAAAGCTTGCTCAGACCATGACTGGGACCTGTTGTGGTGATGTCTTCATCAAGAGGGCTGCAGAGCTAAGCCTGCATAAGCCTACGACAGGAGAGAGCCAGCAGCCCAGAAAAACATCTTACAGAAGAGGCAGCAGCACATGAGGTGGGTAGGTGCTATCTTGGATGGCTCTTCTCCCCCTTTTCCTTTCCTAGGTTTGGGAAGCCACACAGTGTCCTAGGAGCAGAGATGAGAGTGTTGCCAGTCCCAAGTTGGGTAGGAAAGGCACCCAGAGACCATCTGTTCTCAGCCCAGGCAGAACAGGTCCTCTGGCACATATGAAGAGCTACTCAAAGCTGATAACGCATTATCATTCCCTATGGCCAGCAATCAGTGAAGCAGGCTCAAAGGGAACAGCCGGCACAATTATCTCAATAGCAGGACTATCCAGCATTATAAAAGATGTTGATAATGAGATTTTCCTAAGTGTTTCTAGGGCATATTACTCCTGCCCTTAAGAAAACCTCAAAAGGATTCAAATGACAGTTTGGCAGTTGGGGGTAGATTCTACCCAAACTTTTACCAGCTTCCTTTTCACCATCCCCTGAAGTGTCTGAGACAGGTAATGTTTTGGAGATGACTCTACTGGTCCAGGAGGGAAGATCCCTGCAGCAGTTCACCAGTGCCTAAGAAAAGCTCCCTTCAGACTCAATGATCTGGTGGGTCTTTTCCAACCTGGTGATTCTATAATTCTACTACACTCTGGAAAACTTGGGTGGAGGGGGAGGCAAAGGGTCATTTTTCGTTTCCACTGGCAACAATTATGCTTCTGGCACATTTATACATTTATTTTTCCCCCTCATAATCAAGATTGTAAGGTTAGGCTTTTTTTCTCTCCCACCCAATAAACAAAGGTCTATAATGGGCAGTTTGTGCTGTGCCGTATCTGGTACCTCCAGCTTATCAGAGCCATCAAAAGACACAGGATTTTTATTCATTTTATTTGGAAAAAAATAGTCATTGAAGTCCACAGACCCAGCCCAAAGGGGTGGAAAGGAGGTCTCCTTTGTCCCCAGCAGATACGCTATTTAGCATGTCAGCTTTGACTGGAAGTGACAAGGGGGCAGAGACACTGCAATTAGCAACTAAACAGCTTCTGCTGCCACCCTGAGCTCTGCTGGTAGACTCGAGCACTGGCTAGCAATTAAAAGTGCAGAGGGAAGCCAGCAATACCCATCCACAGCTGTGTATTTCTAGTCCTGAGAACGTGCTTTCCCCAAAGCCACAGCCCATCAGGTTTCTCAGTATCCCTCCCTCATTTTTTCATATCCCCGGACAGCTTAATGCTCAGCCTGGGACTCCCTGGAGCTGACCCGATGTTTCCCGTGGCTGGATCTGATGACTATCCAGCTGTATGCATCCAGCAACAAGTTAGTTCATGGCCCGTGCAATCCTTTCCCCTTGGAGGGGCTGGGACTGGAGGGATGCAGGAGGGTCACAGAGAGGAGGGCATCCTGGGCTCTGTCAGGACATGCCTCTCCCAGCCTCACTCTCCCTGTTTATACATTAACAGGGGAGCGAAGATACTTGACAGCTGCAAAAAAAGCAGATAATTCTGCCTGCCGTGGCTGTGTTTACGCAAAAGCCACTGGTTTATGAGGAACAGCTTAGTCAAAGCACACAAACACCCTGCAGTATTTTTGAAGAGGTTTTTTTTATTGCTTCAAGAAGCAAAAGGTTAGCTACAGAAATAGAGGGAACAAGGCAGCTTAACAAAACAACTGCTTCTTGTTTCACTATTCTGCATTTCCTCTCCCATCCACCTACAAACCCCATTCTTACCCAGATCTCACCCCAGGTGCTCTCCACACCCAGTGCCGCAGAGACCCTCCTGCCCCTGCCCGATGCTGTCACAATGTCAGCAGCACAGAAGCAGCAAGAAGCACCCAGCGCTGGTAACAACCTGCAGGTGGGGATGGGGAAAAGCCCAGCAGGGCATTTGTCAGCATAGCTAAACAGCATGGTGAGGACACCTTCATTTTTATTTGTTTCTCCACATGAATGCAAGGGGAACGAGAGAAGTGAGAGACTCTCCTTAAGCACTTTCCAGCCTTCTCCATTACCCAGGCTGCTCCCTCTGCCCACCCTCCTGCTGCCACGGACAATTTTCAGCAGCTGCACGGCACGGGCTCTTGGACTGATCCTGCCACGGTTTATGGCACAGATGTTTCCCCCCCCCCTTGCCTTGTGTGCATGCAGCTATGGATATGGAGTAAAACTGGAATAAGCATCCCTGGTACCAGTGGGAACCCTGACATATCTTAAAATCAGTGTTGAATTTACTATTTGTAATAGAGAGCCTAACAGTATCCATCACAAATCCTCAGTCAGAATGAGAGGTCCAGTTAATCCCTGATGAATTGTGCTCAATATCCTATTGACCAGCACCCTCCAAACCCAAGGTTCTGTGACAGATCAGTCCCAAGTTTCCACAAGGCCAAGGGTGGTTGCGGTAGTTCAAGCAGTTGCCAAGGGACATGGACCAGGCAGCATCCCTCATCAGAGCCCAAGACAGGAAATACTCTGGTTATTGTCACCATGTTGCACTTACAAAGGTTGCATGTCCCAGCCCCATTATCATTCAGCAAATCACATAAAGAGGAAAAAACAAAAGAAAAAGAAAAAAAAATGAAAGGAAGAAGAAATGAAAGGGAAAAGAACAGCAGCTCATAGGCTCTGACCAACCTGCCTTACTAGTTTGCAATATAGACTTTAATTTCTGGAGAGACAAACTGAGTAAGGTAAAAAACTGCTCCTGTCCCTACAGTGTCTCAGTGCCTCTTCGAAATGAGATCTCTCAGAAGAAAAGGGGGTTTCCCTGCCCAAATGAAAGATGTTGAGGCCATGTCCTTCCTTGCTCTCACTGTCAAGATCACATATTGCTCAAATAACTGCTGGTTTGAACCCCATCACATAGTGGCAGTCTCTGAGCTGGAGTCTAGAGTCATCCCCACCAGGGAGCATCTGAGACATGGAAGGCTGTATTTCTTCAGAGTTTTGCAAGTTGAAGGTTTGAATCCATTGGCACAGGAGTGCCACATGCAGGAGGAAAGACATACACAGACTTCTCTGGGAGTTGGATTCTCCCACTCATAGGGCTCAGGCAAAAAGCAAAACAGGTTTGACAGAGAACAAATTAATTCAGCATGAAGAATTTCTAAAAAAAACAAAATTATCTTTGACATATGAAAAATAGATAAATCCTTGCAGAAGATTACTTTAACAAGGCCAAAAATCCATCATAATGCTGAAGAAAGGAGACACAGATAAGGCTTTAAAATGTACATGATGCCTTTATACCCCTAGGCACTGGAAAGGCAGCACAGTACAGAGATGGCATCAGGGATCCTAACCAGGACTCCTGAACTCACCCAAGCTTAGGGAATTGTTGTAACCCAGAGAACAGAAACCCTGCATCCACAGTGGGTATTAAACTGCTACAGATAAGTTACAACCTCTCATGCTTTAATTTCCCCTTCAAATAATCAAGACAGTAGGACAATCTCATATTTGTGGATTTTCTTAAGATCTTGTCATGTTATATAACATAATGTTTGGATGAATGTTTGAGATGAGTGTTATGCCCTGAAAATCCAGCATTTGAAGCAGCCCTATTCATCTGGGGTGTAGTGTACATCATTCACTTTTCCAGCTTTCCAGAGCTCAGTCCTGGTTTTCGACCCTCTAGTATCCCTTCTTACTGGGAATACATCCCTGTAACTCTCCAGCAAACACCATGAATGCTCAATAACTTAAACAACCCTCTGTCGTCATGTCCTGCCTTCTTGGCTTTGCTAGTCTATGGTTTCATCCTCGAGGGACATTGAGCATTGACGTTCTCATACACATGCATGCTTTACTTGTAGGAAAATACAGCAGCTCATATATCTGTACTCTCCCCCATCAAAAAAAACCCAAAAAAACAAAAAAAACCCAAACCTGTGCTCCTCCTCCTCAGATTTTTATGGACCCCTTCAAGATTCCAAAATCCTTCTCAGTTTTCAGGCTGTCCCTCCACCTTGTAACAAGCCCTCTCCAGCTTGTGCAAGTCCAGTAGTCAGGCAGATTCTCCCCCTCCCACCAGCGCAGCGCAAGCCTGCTCGCTGTAACCTCAAACACATCCCTCCGTGCTTCTCTTTGCCCTCAGGGAATTTTCAGCCTCCCTCCCGTGCACCATCCTCTCAAACAACCTGTGACAACCAGTTCCCTTCAGCACAGCCTTTAACAAGTCCTTTCATTGTATTCCTCCTATTGCCAGAATAAAGACGTTCCACCTTAGCAGCCTGTGACAGTTTTGTAGCTGCTTTCAAGCCAGGCACATGTTGTGACACTTAGTATTTATATTTATGGATCTTAAAACGTTTTAGGTATGTACTCCCAGCCTCATTATACAACCAAGGACACTGAAGGGCACTACTGGCATAAAAGACTTATCCAAGATTCAAACCACAAGACAGAGCAGAGCTATGAGTGGAAGATGCCTCAACTTCAGATCAAAAAAGAAAAAAAGCACCCAGGCATAGGCCATGCAGGTTATTCTATGGCATGGGGTGTAGTATGTTGTGTAAACTGTATCTTAAGTACTCTTCCACTGTCCATTCATAATATTCCTCCTTGCATTATGGCAATCCAAGTTAACCTGCATCAGCCCAAAGCCTCCATCTCCCTTAACCCAAGCGTGCACCACATCTGACCTTTGCATGTGTTCTAAATTTGTATTTAGAAGTGCACATTGTATTTCGCTAGCCTCTTGTATGTGTTTTCCATAGACACAATGACACAAAAGAAGCAGAGCCTGTGAGCCAAGCTATGGAAAGACGGTAGCTTTAAATAACCTCTTTGTCTTGCTTTTCCTTGCTGAAATACTGCACATTTTTCAGAAGAGAGATTTAGTTTTATCAGAGGCCCGGAAATAGAGACAATAAAGGGCTGGGTGAATTTTAGCATTATTTAGAACCTGAAGTTTCTCATTTCTTTCTGCCCTCGTCCCATCCTGCCCTCCATTGTAGGACTTGTACCTGTATTCCAGGAGCCCCCAATGCACACTCCCTGATGGGCTGTCAGACCCAGAGGAGCAATCTCTGCTGGAAAGGGATGAGATCATAGAATCATAGAATCGCCTGGCTGGAACAGACCCATCAGATCATTGAGTCCAACCATTCCCATCAAACACTAAACCATGTCCCTCAGGAATGCACAGAGAAAATGGTACCTGTGAGAAAAACTTCACCTCCACAAATTGAGGGCACAGCTATAAAACCAAAAGCTGCTGTCCTTGAGAGGGAAAAAGTCTGCAAGCTTAACAGACTTCAGGCTGGTACCCAGATGAAGCCAGAAATGGAAGGGTTTCTCAGCACTAAATTAATGGGAAAACCGTCTAGACAGTAAACAGAAGTTATAAACATTTATGTTCTAGTTCAAGGCAGGAGCAGGCATTTATAACTGTGCTATTTGAATGCCAAACTAAGGAGTCCTTTCTAGTCAGCATATACAGATGATCCTTTTTAGGTATTTGTAGCAGCCTGCAGAAAAGATAAGGTGCTCACGGTCAGTGAAGAGCCCCACACAGGGGTATGACAGGGTAATATAATGGGAACACACCCACAAGGGCTGTTATTGGTCTTATCATCTGGGTCCTAACACGCTTTCCTGCTTTTTGTGCAGCTAATAGATTTTAGGTTCTTTTCATTTTCTAGTTTCCCGGAAAGCAGCTGCGGGAGATGTCAGAGCAATTTGTGGAGAGGAGAACGGTACAGGTATTTAACCCAAGCATACAGTGGTGAGTTTGCAGCAGGAGTGAGGCAGGGAGAAGAAAGGCTGAGCCACATTGCAGTGTGCAAGAAAGAGAGAAAAAGCATCTAAAAGGGAAAAGCCTTATGAACAAGCCTTGTGACCTGCATTTCAGAGCCATGCAGAAATAGAAACAAGTGCATCAGTCACTCAAGTTTTTCCATTCTAAAGAAAAAAACCTCTCTCTTGCCTTTGTTCACCAGACTCCTAAGTAACAGGTGAACTACAGCAAGGTGCCACTGTGCTGGGTATCCCACTCCTCAGAACAGTCCTCTGCCTGTTAAAGGTCTGTTACAGAGTGAACCAGCCTGTGGGGCACTTAGTGTTTGTCCCTGAGCAATGCAAAGGCACCTGCCAGCAAACATGTGAACTACAATTAATCCAGATCTGTAAAAAAGAAATAACTACTAAGCATCAACTTCCCCCAAGCCTCACAGCTCAGTACAGCTGCAGGGAATCCCACATGCCCAAACTTCTAGGCTGATTAGAAGCAGCACCATGCATTGAAAAGGAAGCACAATGTGTACCCTCTACCATTACTTTTGTGATAAATCCACATAATCATTCTTCATTTATCAGTAAAAATCCACCTAAGTCTATCATGTACAGTACAGTCCCACGGCACTAAGTGAGCTGAACTTGGCACAGCCTACAGCATTTTGCAGAGTGCTTAACTGCAGTTCTGCAGAAGCGATTTGTTAATAGGAAAACCGTCTCGGTGTGAAATGGAAGTGGTTTTGAATAAACCGTTAAGCGAATACACTATCTTCCCCACAGCTAACTGAGGCCACCTAGAGCCTAATGTGTGCAGGTTAACTCAGAGATGTAACTACGCTTCATCCATGCATGACAGACAATGCAAGCAAACAGTTCATGCAGGAATTTACCGTGGAACAGAATATTTTGGCAGCTGGGTAGAACTCGGAGTAAGAAACACAACAGTAAGGACAAAACGGGCATGAGTAAATTCCCAGTTGTGTGAATTCCAAGTTACCAGTCAAACATTACACTTAAATCCACAAAGCATAGCCAGTTTCACCCCTGCTCACCATCTGCATAAGCTATATAGGTAAGGGGTGGGCTGAGCCCAGATCTGCTGCTCCGCAGGCTGAGGGGAGCAGCAGGCAAAGTGCTGAGCTCCAGGTCCACGGGGTGCAGGAGCCTGGGGCAATACAGAGCCCAGGACAAGACTTTTTTGAGGGTTTGGCGCCACCTGAGCCCAGAAATGGTCCAGCTCACCTGTCCTACTTCATTTCAGAACCCTCCACACAACGAGAAATCTGGGAGTTAAGAGCTGACAGGCCAGGAAAGATGCTTTTGGAGAAACTCAAGCACTGAAGCAAGGCCAGACCGACCAACTGTTGGGGGTGTTCAGAAAGGTTGTAAGGGCTTTTCCTTTAACTGTCCAGATCCCAAGAACTCTCTCTTCATATATCAGGTAATTCTTGAATATTTGCTCATCACTATCTAGTCAAAAATCAGGCCTAGGAAAGTTTTCCACAAATTGGAATTTCAGCTGCCCTAAAGTTGCAGAAAAAAAACAGCTCAGGATGCGCAACTGGTGCCCCAAAAGCTCTTGCAAGATGGTTATAGCACTCAAAAACAAGTCTCCAAGAGCTGATGAGGCACAAGGTCCAGATCAGAAAGGTACTCGCTCAGAGTTACTCACTGGCAGACCACACACACTGAAAAATATTACAGTGGATAACATTTGCAAGCTGGAGAGACAGAGGCATGGAGCTCAGAGGGAGCTCCTAACTGAAGGATGGGAAAGGAAGGACAGAAGATGCACTCATCAGACACTGCTACTGTGAAGCAGCTGCTGACCAAGTGGACAAAGACTAAGCAAGACGAGAGATGCATTTACCTGCCAACGTTTGCCATCGTTTTTGTGATCCGCCCATAAATACAAGGAACACATCCAGCTCTCCAGCCAGAATGATGTTTAACTGGAGGTTTCAGGCCAACAGCCAAAAACTAATTCCACAGAGGGGCTTGTGTGCTCTGTGCTGACCTGCAACACACCCTAGCATTGCAACTTGATTTTACACTCAAAGGCCATTAGCAGAGTTCAGTCAGGGAATAAATGTCCAGAAAAAGATATAAGTGAACTTGTATTATGCAAAGAAAACTTTCAGTGACTTTTCACTTTTAATTATTTGCATCTTGTGCAGCTCAACAAAGCTCCTATCACACCAAAAGGCTTCTTGATGTTCAAAAGGAAGCACATTGCTCCTGGAGGAGGCTGCATTTAGTTAGTTCTTCTGAAGGAAGACTTAGACAAAAAGAAAAAGAGGTGAAAAAAAAAAAGGCATAGTGGAGCCAGATGTTCACCTTGGACTCTCACCAAAAGGAGCCCTTCTTTGGACCTAAAGATAATTGTGCCTTAGAGACTTGCCTGTCCACCACAAACTTCTCCAGAAGCTAGTAACAGATTCTGGAACTTCCAAACATCCTACACAGATCTCAGGCAAACTCAAACAAAACCTCACATTTAGGCATCGGCCCCCAGCCATGATAATCTGAAACTATCCAAGGCAAGCATCAGCCATCGTGATGCCAAGGAAGGCACCCATACTCTGAGCAGAAGAATTAAACATCCATCCAGATATATAACAAGGGCTCGCATTATAAGCACAGATAAAATATTGCAAACCATCAGCCTGTCACAGGTCTTTAAGGGTAAAGAGCTCACCTTGCCTACTCAACAGGTGCATACGCACATGTGAATATCCAAGGAACAAAAACCATTCTCAGCTGCGCCCTCCTCAGCTAGCAGGAGAGATTTTCGCTCTTGGTGTCCAGCTGCTATGGGTCATTTGTTCTTCTTTTGAGGCTTGATCCCTTAAGGAACTTGCTTCACAGTGTCCTTTCCTGGCATTTATTCAGCTTTCTCTGTGTGTGCGTCTGTAGTTACCAGCAGAGAAGGAGCGCTGACTTTTTAATCCCGGGTGCCCTCTAGTGACAGGTGCCCATCCCAGGCTCCTTTCTGCCCAGCCAGAACCAGGGCATCTGGGGACAGCCCAGTGTACTTTGCTATAGAGCCTGAGCCCCAGCTACGTATAAACAATGTACAAAGCAATATTTCCAAATTGACCCACATACTTCAACGATGACTCCAGCTTTTAAGGATTTAGTGATTTTATTTAAATTCCTCGTCCCTGCTTTCAGCCCAGATGCTAGTACTTCAAACATAGCTAAGAGGAAGAAAACTTCCTGGCCCTCTGATCCATCAGAATCAGAAATTCACAGCAGTGGGTGGAAATCAAGTAGTTAAATGTTTTGCCAACATTTTCTGGGTTTTGTAAATATTCTATGGCCAATGGGGGCCTAGAATACCTAACTCAAGTCACAGAATAGAATCATAGAATCGTAGAATAACCAGGTTGGAAGAGACCCACTGGATCATGGAGTCCAACTATTCCTATCAATCACTAAACCATGCCCTTCAGCACCTCATCCACCCATCCCTTAAACACCTCCAGGGAAGGTGAATCAGCCACCTCCCTGGGCAGCCTGTTCCAGTGCCAAATGACCCTTTCTGTGAAATATTTTTTTCCTAACGTCCAGCCTAAATCTCCCTTGGTGGAGCCTGAGACCATTTCCTCTCATCCTGTTCCCTGTCACTTGGGAGAAGAGTGAAGACTACAGAGGAACAAATTTCCTAGCCACAGCAGTAACACACTTTCCATTAGAGAGATTGTGTATTCCTTTTCTCATCCCAGAGAGATTAGACCTTCCAGTAAGGATTACTCTACATTAGAAATAGAGCAAAACAGGTATTGCCACCAACCCACCAAACCCCAAGCCCTACTTGCAGGCAGAGCATACACGAGTTGTTGGTCAGAGCATCTCTTTGTACACTCCAGTGCAGATTGACAATGGTGCCAGCAGCGCAGGATCACAGCAGAAGGGGTGCTCAGCAGCTTGGATTTATTCACGGTTGGTGACCCCCGAGATCTCCTGATCCCTAACAGGGAACAGGCTGCAGAGCACACAGCCCCATGGAAACTGCGTTGGAGACAGTGGGTGGCTTAAGAATAGAAACAGGGCACAGCTGCAATTTCAGCAATAGGAAAGGTATAGAAGTCAGCCCAAGTTTTTGGAACTGAGACACAGGTAGGGCTATTGGTGTTGGAAAGTAGTTTCTCCAATTTCTGATGACTACAGAGTGCAAATGGAAAAGCTGTTACACATTGAGAATAGACTAATTTTTTAAATATATTTTTTCCTCAATCCCTGATAGTTAATTCCATCTTGGTTCAAATCCTTGTATCCAATACTGGAACTATCATCAAATGCATTTATTTACCTTCTGTGAAGCAAACAGAGTGCAGCAGTAACTGTTCACATAATGTATTATTGAGGTCAGAATTGTATGATAACATTTTTGAAGTTAATGCGCTATCTCAGGTATTGTTTTGCAGAACTGGCTTTGTTTCAAAACAAAACCCAACATTAAATATCACAATTATGTATCAGTTAAAAATACTCTTCCACTGTATAGCAAACATGTAAATCTGATAGCGACTCACTGCACCAAAACCAAACACAGCATTAGCAGTGCCCAGGAGAAACGCAAGAACCCATGTCACTTGCGCCAGAACATTCATTCATTAGGATCACAATCAGGCCTTAATCCACTGGGATTAGAATAACAGAGGCTCTTCTTTAACGTACATACATTCCTGAACTTAATATTGCTCCACACACCAGAGAGCAGTGGCTAGTAGGAAACAATGCTCAAAAGTAATTTGGCTTGGGTTTTGTTTGTTTTGGTAGTTTGGGGGGGGTTTTGTTGGTTTATTTTCTTGAGTTTGTTTGGTTGTTTTTAATTCTGCCTCTGCCTGCAATTACCCATTTCCTGAAGCAAGAAATATTTACTGCAGACTTATACACCCGAATCGTACTTTGTGTCACCTACGTTGCTTTTTCTTCTGCAGTGGCTGGCACTCAGTGTCAGTGAGAACCTGTTTGACATGGGACAACTGAATCTCTGCAAACACATTTGCCAGTTAGTAAAGAGGACAATACAACCTTATGCTCCAAAGGTTCTTGGTAGCACCCCAGAAGGACTTTTCCCTCCCCTCTGTACCACACACACCTGTATAGAGGCTCAGGCAAGAGCAACCAGCAGGGCAGCTTCACAGATCGCCCTGCTGTACACAGAATCATAGAATCATCAGGTTGGAAAAGACCCATCAGATCATCAAGTCCAACCATTCCTATCAAATACTAAACTGTGCCCTCAGCACCTTGTCCATCCATGCCTTAAACAACTCCAGGAAAGGTGACTGTTCTTACCTATCAAGTAAATTACAATAGTCTTGTACTTCCAGCAGCAACATATTTTGGATTTCCCCAAAGGGAGTGAAAACTAAGTACTTAAAGCTTTTTGAAAGGAGTCATTAAATTAGATCAAGCCATAAATGCCTGAAAATTTGATCAAACTTCTAATATTAAGACTCACCTGTGGATAACGGCAATGTTTGATTTTAAAATGCAACTGTAACAGGTTACACACCTGAAAATCAGTATGAGATCCCAAAGGCCTGAAGCCAAGGAGAGGTTAACAAGAAACAAGTTTGGTCTTGTTGCAGCTCCCTACTGTACAGTAATACTAGTAACAATGATGTTCCACTCCAGTTTAGATGTTACCCAAGACTTTTCTTATTCCCACCCAGGATTATTTGCATTGTGGAGCACTGGCACCTCGTACCGGTTGGCCGAGTTCGGTTATCAACTCCCTTCAAATCCAGCCAACCAGGATGGTGACTGTTGGGATTTTTGGACGCACACAAGACGCATAAAAGGGCAACAAGAACTTGACACCTTGTCGCTCAGCCAGCCAAAACGCCGTTTGTTTTCCCAGCTCTGTTTTCCCAGCCTGCGAGCAGGGATTGGCAGGCAACTTCGGAGCAAAGGACTTTGAATTCCAGCGGGTGGATTTGGCGGGACCGGGAGAAAAGAGCAAAGGAGAAAAAGGGCATCGTTGCCTCAGCTCTTGCTCGAGGGGTGGAGAGAAGCAGACCCCCCCACACCGCGCACTCCCAGTGCTGCTTAACGAGCACGGATGGAGGCAGAAGAACCACTGGGTTCTTCCCCTCTCCGCATCGCGACCGCATCTCACCCGCTCCCAGCGTTTCACCTGCCGCCCCTGAGCCCGTCACGTCTCCCCCGCTCCGAAGGGACATCGCGGGGCGACCCCTTGGGTTTCACCGTTGAGCCCGGGGCGCAACGACGCTCCCGGCTCGGTCTTTGGGACGAGGCACTTACCGGAGCCGCGAGGGACGGACTCGGCGTTCCCCATGACCGGAGAGGAGCGAGGGGACAGCGAGGACGATTCGAAGCTGCCGCCCGGCCCGCCCCGAGCCGCCCCCGCCAACCACGGGCAGGGGGGCGGGGCCAAGGGCGGGGCGGAGAGGAGGGGCTCGGGCAGGCTCGGGACGGCTCCTCAAGGAGGCTCGGGGCAGGTTGACATGGCTCAGCAGGGCTCAGCTCGGGGTGGCTGAGCTTGTCATGGCTCGGCACGACAGGGGTTGAGGCAGCACGGCTCGGTTTGGTTTGTAGTCTCTTCAGGTACTGGAAGGTCACTGTAATACCTCCTCTGAGCCTTCTCTTCTCCAGGCTGAACAAGCCCAACTCTCTCAGCCTGTCATTACATGGGAGGTGCTCCAGCCCTTGGATCATCTTTGTAGCCTCCTCTGGACCCATTCCATCAGCTCCATATCCTTCTTATATTGAGGATTCCAGAACCGGACACAATACTCCAGATGAAGTCTCACAAGAGAGGAACAGAGGGGCAGAATCACTTCCCTCGGTCTGCTGGCCACACTACGACAGTAGAGAGGCCACCATATTCCAGAGCCCATTTCCTCTTCCACAGCTGCATCCAGAACATCATTACTGGACGCCAACAGCTTTGAATTGCTTAGATGCAGATTAAGACACATACTGCCCTGAAAACCATAGACAAACTAATGGGAGCGTGATGTGCAGACAAATGTGCTGCTGCATGGAGCCTGGGGAAGGGCTGAGTTTGAGAGCAAAGCCACAGCTATTCCTTTGCAGGAGTGCTGCTGCCTTCCCTCCTCCTTGCCATCCCAGTGCCCCTTATCAGACACCATGGTTAGGCGCTGAGAGCCCGGCTGAGGAAGGGATGTCTTGCTTGACTGTGAGCAGCGGAGTGACTGTGACATGCGGATACTCCTTATCTAGCTGCTAATGCACTTTTAATCTTCCCTGTCAGGTAAGAGCAATATGGCAATGTCTCTAGTACTTGAGCAACCTTCAAAGCAGCCTCCTGAGCCAATGGTGCTATCATCTCACACAGTGTTTATAGTCACCTCGTCACCAGGTTTGGGGTTCATTAATGTGGCTTGGGTTTCTAATAATAACCCTTTTAACAGCAATAATAAAAGCAGCACAATGCAGAAGAACTGCTGAGTGTTCACAGGAGATTCTGAGCAAGTTGGGACTGGTGGCAGGACGCGAGCTGCAGCCCTCGGTTACACCAGCCATTAGAACGAAAAGGTGCTGATTTCTCAGACTCTCTCAAAGCAAAAGGGAGGAGACAACTTCCACTGTTCCCAGAAAACACCTAGACATACTCTCATTCCTGAGGAAGGTGAGTAGCACACAGAGCAGCTTTCTCAGCCCTCTAATAACAGGGAAGTTGCTTCCACCTGAGCAGGTGCAGTGGGAACATGACTGCAGAGACAGCATGTGAACAATTGCCTGCTGCCAGGTAATCACCTTGGTGCCAGGGAAAGGGCTCCTGGAGCCAGGCAGCTGGCACACTCAGCACATGGCAGTACTCAGCCATCTCATTTTCTGCAGTTGGGCCAGAACCACATCCTCTGCCACACCAGCAAGAATTTCCCAGCAGATAAAAGCAGCCTCCTTTTATCTAAATCTTCTCCCACCCCTGCTCCCACAGCTGCTGGATTGTCCTCAGGCACAGGAGGAACCCGGACAGGTCACACTGTGTCACTCATCCAGACACTTGCTGGCACTCGGAGGAGGCTGAAAGAACAACTCTGCTCCAAGGGACAAAGACAGAAGCCCTGAGAAGAGAGTACAGGCAGGTCCTGTGGCTCCTTCCTATTAAGCTCCCACTGATTGCTGCCCAGTCCCTCATGGACAGGGCTCTCAGGAGGCACTGCCTCATCTGCAGGTTGCAGCACAGAGCTGAGATGATGGAGTTGTCCCATCTCTTTAACCCATCCATAGAGCTTCCCCCATAAAGGAGGAAACCACTGCTTGGTGGGGGGTTGCAGGGTTGATGTTTCAAACTGGCCTGTCATGTTTGATAGTGTCTCAAGCAGGCAAAGGACTATCTAGCATCACATTGCTCAAAATACCCTCTGTGTAATCCTGTACTGTTCCTGTGTCAGTGTCATGTTCTGGATGAAGGCCTGATTAGGCTAAATTTTCATGTTTTTCCCACAGTTGCAATATCATGAAGAGCACAGATTTCCCAAGCAGATTTGGAGCCAAAATGAATCGAACTTGACCTGAATAAAGCCTTTTTTTATGCTTCTGTGCTTATTCAAGCTATGAATCTTCTGTTGCCAAGAAGCAGTCTGGCTAGCAATGACCAGGGTAATGATTTTTTTTAAAGCACAAACATTTGTCTCTGCTGGGAACCAAGCTGAGGTTCACCAGCTCATTTCATACTGAGACCACCAAGCAGCTGTCAGGCAGTGCTAACCCTCAGCATATGTTATTGGACTGGAACCAAAAGCCTTCAGCAAAGAAAACTTTAGCTGCCATAAACTCTCACACCTCACCTCTAGGGATACAGCATCTGTGCTGCGAGTTGGCTGGCTGGTACGGCTGCATGGTGCAGCCCACAGTTCTCCCAGCAAGAAGTGAGGAGGAAGACACTGCTCAGGACCCCAGCCCCATGCACATACTCCTAATCATTTCTGCAAGGGTAGGACCAGTTGGGGCTAGGTCAGCTTTGGCTTCACTGCTGCAGAAGCTATAGGAGGATGTCATCCTTAAAAGCTAGCAATTGGTCTAGTCACAGACATCAGAGTGAGGTTACATGAGGCCACATCCCCTCAGCAACAGGACAGTGAATTACTTATGTAAGCAACAAAACATCCTCTTTCATTCCTTGCCTATTTCCATAAGCTCTTGCTCTGGAAGAATAACTCAATACTCAAAATGAACAGAAATGAGAGCAACCCTTACACAAGCAGAGCACTGGAGCTATTTCCCAGGGCACATCTGGGCTCAGCCCAGCTCCTGCAGTTGCATATAGTACAGTTGCATTGCCAGTCTTCCTGTGTCCTTCACCAGCAGGCAGTTACGGAGAAGCCATCGAGATTCCCCAACTCCTGCCACTGCCAGAGAGATGCTTGCACAGCCTCTGGGAAAGCTGCAGACACAAAGATGCAGAAGACACTGTGGCTTGAGCAGTGTGTAATAAGGCCCTGGCCAACACAGTGGTAGTTTTGGTTCTGTAACAGTGTGATCCTGTAAAAAACATGTTTTCCTTTCTGAAACTCTGATAATTGCCGTAATGATAACAATGCTTATCTGCTTTTATAACAATTTTATCAGCAGATCTCAAAGCATTCCACAAACCTTGGTCCCCCAACTGAAGAGAACCCCATTCCAGGGAATGGAAGGATAACATTTTCATTGTGGTTGCTCAGCGGCAGTCCTGGTACAACCCTCACATTTCCCAGTACTCAGACTGGGTTTGTATTCTGCAGCATTAGGGTACGCTGTTGATCAAAACTTGGATGCTTCTGAATGCCTCCTGCCCCCTTTGCTGTTGAAGAGCAAGGAGTTTATATTAAGTCACTTTACGTTTTTCAGCATACAGCTCTTATATGAGCCACTAGCAAAATGACAAAACTTTGTTCTTTCTGTGAAGAACAGCTGAGTGAAGTGACAGATCAGCAGAGCTGATTCAAGCGATGCTCCCTCCAGCATTGTTTGAATCCTGACCTCAGATGACTTCACTTGGGCAAGGTCCTTCCGCTATTTCTCCAGCATTTTCTCCCTCTGTAAAAAAGAAGATAACAAAAATACAGAATTCTCTCCCTGGGATGTTGTGGGAATTAAACAGCCACTCACTGTTCAGGAAATAAAGGGAAGATTACAAATTCTCTGAAAACACCATTATAACAACAGGATAGCTTAATTCCATCATTATCATTGTTCTTATTACAGACAATAAAATCAGTTGTGGACTCTCTTGTGCTGGTTATGTATGGATATGCAGTAAATACCTCTGCTTTGAATCTCTTACAGCCCTGAGTGAACGGGGTACCCGCCTGGCAGTGCTGGCTTCCCCCACTAGAGGGAAGCTTTTCCCTATAAACCACCCGTCCAGCTACTGCTGCGGAAAAACTTTTCGAAGTCTGAACACCGTAATTTGCAGAGATTGACTTGCACCGACAGCGCTCCTGGCCAGCATTCTGGGTTGAGTGATAAGAGTTTCTCTCTCGCTTTAGCTTGGTGTCGCTTGGGAGCGGGCTCATTGCACACCCACAGCACTGCTAGTACTTCACAGTTCACCTCTGGAAGCAAACGCTGACATTCTGGATACACAAAAAGGATGTCAAGACAGCCAGTAACAGCTGAAGAAAGATTACATCCTCCCAGTGAGCTAGACCAGGGTCCTCCCCAGACACAGCTGAACACTCTCGTGATGTTACTGTGTTTTGCAAGATGTCAGAAATCCCAGGAAGGATTTCAGTATGGGGTAGCTCTCCAGGATAATCACAGACCCCACAGGAGGAGAGAAGGGAGATGGTATCACACAGATATCCCTTCACCTTCCACCGCTGCCTTCTGAAAGCAATCCTTCCTAGGACAGGAGTGGGTAGGAAGGAAGGAGACGTCCTAGGACACGAGTGGGTAGGAAGGAAGGAGATGTCCTTGATGAGGCTGCAGCACATTTTTCAGACATCTCTGGCAGGTCATGCATCAACACACACCTAAATGTCATCTGATAAGAGCATGGAAAACAAAATAAAAAAAAAAAGAAAAAGCCACACAACCCACATGGCTGCCTGCTGCATGAAATGAAGTCACTGGCACTTCCCCACCCCTGGTCCCAGGGCTTTGTCCCCCAGAGATCAGCCAAGCCAGCTGCAGAGAGCCATCCCATCCTCTGCCTCAAAGCCCACAGGATGGCAGAAGGACATATGGTGATGGAGAAAAACATGCTATTAATTACAGACTTTGTTATTACTGGTAGAGTGGTACCCAATATCTCCCAATCATAGCTCTGAGTTTTATAAGGCTGAGTATGACAGGATGATATTTCTGTAGCGCTTTTCACCCTAGAGACATTTCAAGGCTGGACATGCCCATTTCTGGCCTGGTGTACATACATCACAAAATAAATGCTTTTTATGTTCAGTGGACACAGACAAGCGTACATGCACTGCCCTCAGGACTCGTGCGCTCTGTGCAGCCTGCCTGTAGTGAGAGCCGCTCCTTGGACCCATTTGTCCTGCCCCCTCATGCCACAGAAAACAACTCTTTGGCAGTTCCCAACTGCCCACAGACTGCTCAAATAAACACTGTTCAGGCCCAGCAATATCAAGGAATCACACATGACTGCCCCAGCTCCTTAAATTCAGCCTGGAAAAAAGATTCTTGTGTAGGAAAGGTGATACTTCTAGAGAACACAATGAGTAAGTTAGTTTTATTTAAGCCCCTGGCAGTTATTTATTTATTCATTTTGCCATAGCTATTTTAGAAGTTGTCATATGAGAAGCAAACTAAAAAAAGCCCCTCTTGGCTGATGTGACAGCAAAGCTAGACAAGATGAATCTCCGAAGGAGGGATTGCATCTTCAGTGGGTGTGCTGGCTTACACCCACCTCTCTAGGGTGAACAGTGGTTTGATGGTGACAGCAGTACCATACACCACGCTAAGGCAGGAGATGAAAAACCACAAGTCAAATCACATTTATCAGAGTTCTCACATACCTTTCTACCAGTCTGAAAATCGAGGTATGACATTTTCTCATTACACCAACCATATGTTGTTTACTACTGCTGATACACCTTTTAATGCCATGTAATAGCGGGGTGGTGTTGCAGGTTTCAGAGCAGCCCTGAGAAGTGTCAGCAATAGTTTTTCATGGGTCTGGAAGTCCAGATGTGTAAAGTGTCTGACAGCAACTTCTGCTTTGGCTTAGCATGACTCCCTGTGTCGCTCCTGTAAGTCATAGGATTTAATCCTTTCAAGTGTTAAGAAATGGTGGGGAATATTTCAAAATGAGTGGAAGCTTATAAAAGCACAGACAGCGCCTGGGAGCTGGCAGAAGTACTCAAGAGACCTGAGCTCCATTTCTCTCTATCTCCCTCTCTTTCATTGACTTTCTAGGTGATTTTTAACAAGTTACTACATGACTCAGTCACCTCTTTTTTCTGTGAAAAGATGATGGAGACTCACCTTGATAAAGCACGTTAGGATCTACAGTTGATGTGACTACCATCTGAATAAGAGCTTGACATCACTGAAACCCGTCATACCTCTGTGGTGGTCACTGTGCTGACGCAACTTCTCACAGTGTGGCAAAGTGTTTACTGATAAACCAAGGACATCCTGGTCAGTCAGCAGCGTCTTTTTGAGTTGATACTGTTAAGCTGAGGATCTGTGTTCCCAGAGTAGAGCATAGGTTTCCTCATGGGGTTGAAGAATTTTGGTTGAAGAGGGGCACCTGGGAGTTTTTTACTTCATTAACAGGCTCCAGGTGGCCTGTTAATGTGCTGTCAAAGCTCCAGAGGTGCAGGTCAGTGAGCTATAACCTGCTTTTCCCTTCCCTAGTTCTCTCTGCTGTCTGTATTTTCTTCTAGGTTTCACTGTGAAAGTCTTAAGCTGTCCAAGCACATGTTTTCTGGTGTCCTGGGAACATGCACCTCTAAGATCACACAGAGCATAGCTCATTGGTGACACAAGTGACACAGCTGAGACAAACCTCTCCCAGCACTGAGAGCACATGCAGGGAGAGGCCTCACTTTACCCAGCAAACACCAGTGAAGTCCAGAAAAAGAAAGAACAAGCAGAGAGTAAAATTAGCATTGTGGGCTGCGCTTGCCCTGCCACAAGAGCTCATTTAGTGTGGGAAGGGGAAGTGCTGGAGGTAGCATGACCAAGGTATGTGGGAGGAGGCAGCGAAGGAAAGCTGATCCATCCTATTCCTTTGAACTGCTTCAAAATATGAGACCCAGAAGTCGGGGTGGAGGCTATAAATGGCTCTTCAACTGAGGAGCAATGAAAGGACACCCCGTGTCCCACAGCGCTTAGCAAGCCTGAGAATATATGGCCAGAAGGGTCAAGAGACCCAAATAGTGCAAGCAGATTTTTAAAGGGCTGCCTGCTTTTTCCTGACTGTTAATAGCAATTGAAGTTACGATAGCATCACCCTCAACTCCGTTTGCAGGGCAGCAGCTGGTCCATCAGAACTCCTTCTACCTCCTTCCCTTTAGAGCCAACCACATTGGTGGTTGCCATCCATATCAGAGACAGGACACAGATCTGAGCAGAGGACATGAACCAGTGTGAGGGCTTCCTTTCCTGACCTGTCCATCTGCAACCATTCCCTCATCTCCCAGTTTTCTCTGTCACCCAGAATACTGCCCGGGTTCTTCCCAGAAGAACATAGTACAGAGGATGATGGCCTTCCCTCTGGCAAGTCTGCACAGAGGCAGGAACCACTCCTGCACTGCTGATCCCAGTTTCCATGCACTGGAAGGAGCGCTGGTATCTCTGGGGTGGTAGGGACTGACATGAGATTCAAGGCAAAGCATCTGACCCAGGAAGGCTGTGAGGTTGAGGGTGGGAGATTAAAAGGAAGACCATGTAAGGCACAAGGACTTGCCTCTCTTAGATGTAGGTCTGAAACCCCTCTTCTGAGCTCCTTCAGTTCAGGATGGTCAGACAGAAGGCCAGTTGAGCCTGCTATGAAGACAGGACACAGAAGTGACACAGATGTGGATATGTTTCCCTGGAGCTCCTTGTGGCTTTGCCCCACTCTTCTGAAGTGGGTCCTAGGACTTGGGAACCTTCTGGACTCAAGATCCAAGCAGTACTTTCTCCCAGGTCAGTAACTAACCCCTTTACTACTCCTGGTGATCCTCTGATGGCTTGAGGGAGACAGGAGATGCCTTGACCATGTAGCAACCCTGTGACCAGAGGCTCCAAGTCATGCCTGAATGGCTCCTGCTCACCGCCTGCACCGCCAGCTCCAGGAGACAGCAGGTCCAGGGAGATTCCCTGCCTGCTAGGACCAGATCAGCACTGCCTAAAACGCTCCTTGTTGAAACGGGTGGGAGTTATCAGAGTACACATGAAAGGCCCTCCATGGGCCCACATCCATTTCCTGGAAGCTTTGCCTTTTTCTGTGCTGCAAAGTCCAGGCAAGCCTGAAAAACCAGTTTGGTTTTGTTTCATGTTGATTTTTTTATTATTTTTTCCTCTTTGTGCGGGTGCCAGCGCTGCTGTGCCGTTGCTATGTTTTGCCGTGGTTAAGTACAGCACGGTTCTCATTTCAAGGCGCTGACGTGAGCCCTGCAAATCTGGAACGAGTTAAACCGGCTCCACAGCACTGCAGGGAGAGCATGGCAGCCGCTTCTGCCCCACAACCACTTCGTCACACCCCCAGCACCCCCACAGAGAGACTGGGAAGAGAAGCAGCGCAGCAGCAGCTCCATATTGCTAAGAGCAGCAAACTTTTCAGGGAAGACTGTGGCCAACAGTTGCCCAAAAGAGCTAGAGCTCAGCTTGAAACCGTCCTGAGGATGGTAAATTTTTGGATTCTCCAAGCTGAGATTGGGCTGAGGATGCTGGCAGCACTGCAGGGGTATAGCTCTCCCAAGGGAACACTGTTCCCAGGGTGGGTCCAGCACCACATGAGAATGTCACCCATAACTGTCAAGGCTGTGTTTGCTGTTTCACAGGGCAGATGTGTGATGGGAGACCCTGTACCAGCCAGGACCAAGGCAGAGGAGGGTTCACTGCCACCCTCACCAGACCCACCCCGCTTCCACTTCTGGGGCTCAGCCCATTGTGGGCGCACAGGGCAGGGGGAAGGGGCTGGGGTGTATTTTCAGCTCGGTGTTCTCCTCACCGTCTCTCTCTGCGTCAGGAGAAGCGCAGAGCTGCTGCTGGGATTGCAAAACACTCGCCTGTGCTGTGTTTGAGGCTGGTTTTTGCCAGCGTTACTAGGGTACAAGAGTGACTAATTCTCTCCGAACTTTCAGTTTCAGCCTCAAGCACTACATTTCAGAGAGCCCTGGTGTCTGTGGTGTGGGTAAAAAAATCCTGAGACAACTCAGTGCTGCAGCTATCTAGGGCAGAAATATCCATATACAGAGATCAGCCTCATCACCACTGGTGCTGTGCTGATCTGGCTGGACCAAACCTGGCCCCACAAGGCAACTGCGGCTGCTCCCTTCTCTGTAACTTTCCTTTAGCTGCTGAAATATCACTGGCAAAAAAATCATTTGCATTCCTGTAAAGCAAATGAAAGAATCACTGCAAAAAAAGGAGAGCGTTTGCAAGCAGAAAAGCAAGAAAAATGCAAAACGGTGCAAGTGGGAGAACGTTCTCAACTAGAAAAGTGAGTAAAAGGTAGACAGAAACAGACCTTTTACATAACTTGTATTCTCAAAGCGACCTCTGGACACTATTTAGACCTCAATCAGCAAATAAGGAGCAAAAAAAGGGGATACAGGTGCCTTTACTTGTGGGGAATCTGAATTCAAGCATTCGCCTGTGCATCCCTTCCACCTGCTTTACAGGAGTCCTTGACAAACTCCAGTCTGGCAGGCCCAGCAACGCTTGCTCTGTGTGCGTTGGAAAAGTACAGCCCTTGCGAGAAGTCTCTGGATGAACGCTTCAGGGTGAGGAGGCGGGGTTTGCTTCCACCCTGGCGTGTGAAAAGAAATATGGGGCTGGAAAGGTGCCATGGCAATGGGTTTCAGTAATAGCTGCTGGAGACAGGCTCATGTGCCGGGGTTGGGGGGGGGGGGGCCCATGGCGGGGAGGGGGCCGGGGCGGCTGGCGCAGCTATGGGAAGAATGTCCCCTCAGGAACTTGCTGTTCCTTCCTGCGGAGCCAACGTCACCGTGCTGCGCAGGAGCTAGGCAGGAAGGCTCACACAGCTCCCTTGGTCCCAACCTCCTCCATCATGGACCTTGTGTGTTCAGATGGTTTAGAGGGGTATGGTTTAGTGACTGAGGGGAATGGTTGGACTCGATGATCCAGTGGGTCCTTTCCAACCTAATGATTCTGTGATTCAGCCCTGCACATCCAACTCCTATCTCTCGAGGGACCAGGGGAGAGGTGGGAAACACATGCACCTATGCAGCCAGCTGCTCCCCACGGCTGATGACAAGCTAAAGAGGGGCCAGGGAATGCACACTTCTCTCCAGTGTCATGGGGGAAGAGCAGTGGTCTCACAAACCCCCTCTCATGTGAGACCCCTGAGGGTCATGCAGTGTATTCCTAGTACAGCTAACAGCTCCGAGAGTGGGCACAGCTGTTGGTGAGCAGCAGCTCCACCTTCACAGGAGAGGAGAAATCTAGTACACCCAATCAGTTCCTCTCCTACCTTATGCATCCTCAGAGAAGGGCTGGGTGGCCACTGGGCTGGCTGTCCACCTCCACTATTTGCTCAGCAGTAGAGTGTTCCCTGCCCTCACTGCCAAATTGCACAGAGTCCAGGGGTCACAGCATACCCCATGCACATACACATCAAGGACAACTCAGCAAGAAGCACGCTGGCAACACACTTGTGTGCAGACAGTGGCAGCCGGCATGGACACCACAGAGGAGGAGCTTGCTGCTCAGCTGGAGAGCTGACCCTGCAGCACCCACGCACCCCTTGCTCCCAGCACAAACTCTTCACCCCCAGTTGCATGAGGTTGTCCAATTGAGCAGTTGGCATGCTGGCTGGGCCATTGCTTTTTATAGCCTTTGAGCTCTGGCACCTCATCTGAACTTTGCAGCACGAGGGGAACAACTCAGGGAGAGGATACACATATGGCAGCAGCCACTAGGTAACGGAGCAAACAGCATGGTGCATCTGTAAACAGGGCCCAATACCACTGGCCATGACAAGCGGCTGCTCAGCCAGCCACTGCGCTCCCACAGGCAGCCTCCTTCTCACAGAGCTATTTCTTATTCCTTTAGCTGCCTCTCAGAGATCCGTTACTGACTTGGAGGAAAGGAGGAAGGTGGGAAAATCCTGGACTGGTGATTTGGTGGAAAGCCAGCTTGTAAGGGGAACAACCTGGAGCAACTGGACCCACTACTGATATGGAAGGGAAAAAAAAAAAGGCAAAAATAGCCTTTCTTCTCTAGGGATTAAACTGTCTTTCAGAGGGGAAATTGGCTTGTGCAGTGGAAGGGGGAAATGGAGCCAAAGCTGCAACAGCAGGTGAGAGGCTTGGGCAAACACTGTGACAAATTTAAAGCTCTCCAGTGCAAACAGTCAGTAGAATCCTTAAATCATCAAGGTAAGGCACATGGCTCTGCAGCTTCACCTGCACTTAATTGCATCTTCCTTCTGTATTTCTGTGCCTCCCACTTAAATATGGAATGAATAAAGTTGAAGTCTGAAACCGCTGCAGGACCATGTGTAGCACCTGCCTGGGGAGAGAAATGCCCTGGCTCATTGAAAGAGAGAAATCCAGCCGTAGCAGCACACAGCTCAGCATGGACCAGGTTGTTTTGAATGAATGGAAACCTCCCTAACAAATAGACCTTAGAAACAGAAAGTTCTCTCCCTGAAAGACCCCATTGTGACCCGAGTGCTCAGCTCTAAATAAGAACAGAAGTTCCCCATCTCTCATCTTGTTATGACCTTTCTGTCCCAGTTTAGATAAGCTACAGTCTTCCTCAGAAACTAAGGAGTCAGGTTTTTTCCTTCTGTGCAATGGATATTGCTGTTTCTTTAAAACGTGGACAAATAGCCTGACTTCCCCCGTCACTCAGTGTCTCCACTCCAACCTGGTCTAACTCCTCTAAGCGCAAAAATTTGGCAAAGCATGTTGACATTAAGGCAATGGTGACATTTCACAATCATTGTACCCTAAAAATGCTCAATGAGCTCCACCAGAAGCAGATTGATGGATGTGTGCCCTCACCAGAGAGCTGTTTGTCTGTCACCAGCTGGTAAACAGCCTAATTAAATCTGATCATATCAAGGCATAATATTACAGTCTTGATTATAAAGTAAACTGAGGTACAAAAACAGGCAATATTTTAGTGAAAGTAACATGGAATTACTTTGAGAATCAATGATTTCTGACTCTGCCATCTGCTTTTTCCACTAAAACACTATCCAAAGATTCTTCTGTGGAAATTACATCTCCATGATTTAGAATTGTTCATCAGGACAAGTGTCCTTCTAAGGAATAGGCTTTCTAAAACCAGAAGTTTGGCTACTTCAGGACTTAAACTGCATGATCAAAATGGTCTGTTCTGGTCTCAGAAATCAGTTTGTGTCTTTACATCAGCTACCCTTGGTAACCAGAAAAACCTGATGAGAAACATCACCTCAAGCCCAGTCTGCCAGATCTGATTGTCTCTGCCTGCAAACAGTCCTAGTTCTCTTAATGTTATTGTTCACACCTTTCTTCTGTGTTTTGGTAGTAGGCGGAAGTATTTTCTGTCCTGCTGTTGGAAGCCAAATTTTTTGTATAGAGACAGTATGAAATCAGCCTTGATTGGAAAGTAGAAAATTTTCATTCAACCTCAAAAAAAACCCCCAACCAAACATACAACTCCCTCCAAAAGAACATATGAAAGGAAAAGCTGTCAGTCTTATGCTGGCCTTTGACATATCAAGTATTTCCACTTTGGATTTATCATTGACTCTTCCTAGTCACAAGTTACTGGAGGTAACAGAGCAGTAGGTTTCAGAGAACAGGACTTTGAGTTGCACCCTGGTCAGTGACACAGTCATGGCATTTTTTGTGCTGCTTTCAGTTGAGGAATGGGTCCTAAGAAAAATTAAGAATGGCAAATTCGTCTTAAAGAAACCTCTTTTACATCCTTTTCCATCTTCTTGGAAGCCTTTGACACCACCTACCTGTGTGTGAGAAGTTGAAACACCTCAGATCTCCAGGTGCAGGTGTGAAGGCTGCACTGACAAAACCCACAGCCATGAGGAATCTGCCCATGGCCCAACATTTCACTTTTCACCTGTACAATGTCAACATTGAGAAGCCTGGCAGGCCACTGGTGATGATCCAGGCTTTCTGTTCCAGCACCTGGAGGCAGGAGCAGAACTATTCCAATCACTGCCCTGTGAATGTGACATGCCCACTGTAATGGAGCCTGCAGCACTATTCAGGGCCCCCTGATATTACTACAAGGCACATAATAAACAAAAAACTCCTTTTGATTATTTCTTTTTAGGAATTTCTTTAAGCCCTAGTGAACAAATGGTGTTCTGCTGCCATTGAGATCCAGTTCATCTGGAGTGAGAGGTGGGTCCAAAACTGATGAAAGCAACCAGCAAGTTTACAGCTCTGCATTTAGCATCCCTGTTCATCCCTTTCAGCTTCATTAAATGTTTTGGAATCTCAAACTCCCCCAGCAGCCTATTTCAAACAAATGCAAAGCCCTCCAATGTCCTCAATAAACCCCAGCTGTAAACCAAACCCTGGCCTTTTTAATTCCCGTTCCATGAGCAAACTGTTGGCAATGAGCATTGGACAGCGGCTGTGAGCACAGAGCTCTCCCTGTGGGTGAGACCTCCATGGCCTCAGCTCTCTCCGCGTTTTTTTTTTTTCAATGCTTCTCTTCCAGTCGTGCCCAGCTATTTCTTTCTCCCACTGCCTTCAAACCCATGTGTTTCAGATGAAAATAATCTCTGCATCCTCCACCCAGGAAGATCATTTTGCACCAGAAATAGAGTACGCTATACTTGGGATAGAGCCCAGGCATCTTAAAAATAGCTCAGTGCGTAGCTTGTGGTGCTGCAAACAGCTCTGCCAGCTGCCTGGACAGACAGACAAGGTGCCAGTGGGCAGGCCATCCCCACACAAGGCCATAAATGACCATGGTGCTCTCCAGCAAACCAATTGGTGCCCAGCAGTGAGAGCAGGGTGGGCAGCATCACGCTATGCCCCGACTCAGTGTTGCCTGCCTGCCTCCTGCCCTCCCTGGGCCTCCTCTCCCAACACCCCCCCAGCAGCTCGCCTTGCGGTCCACATTCCTCCTGCTCATGGAAGGCATTAACACCAGATAAAAGTACGATGAGCCCAAATGTAGCACCCTGACGTCAGCTGTCCCAAGAGGCTGGAAGGGAAGCTGTAAACAGAGGAACAAAAGGCAGCTATAAATTAACATTTTTGTTGGCGCCCATGGGCGAGCATTTAAAGAACAAACAAGAACAAGGGAAGGTGCTGAAATTTGGGGGTCGTTCAGTGCTGAGATGTCTGCTGGTTCCAGGAGGGAGGAAACTCTCCTAAAGGAGTGGGAAGAGCAAAAGACAAAGATTGAAAGGAATTTTTTTCTTCCTTGCAAACGGCTTTGTTCCTTTCTGCTCCTCCCAGTCAGCAGGAAAGGGTGGGAACTATTGTTCGATACTGTGGGATCTGCTGTTCAGCTGGCTCCTTGAACGGGTCCCAGAGCAGCCAGAAATCCTTTGGCTCAAAGCATCCCAGTGACGCAACAGTGGTTCTAGCCAAGATACAGCAGTCAACAGCGTTTCAGTGTTTGACCAGCATTGACCATCCCGCTCCACCTGCGCTAATCTCTGCAGATGCCACAGTGCATCTTGAAATGCCCCAAGCAGTTGGATTCTTCATCCCTAGCTGCCAACAAGGCCTAAATCTGGTTCCAGAGGTCATCTCCTCCCCTGAGATGCCAGATGTGATCCACCCAGATTCAGGAGTGGGAGAAGTGGCCATTGCACAGACAATTATACGATTCCACCAGGCTGCAGAAGCACCAGGTGGGCACCCAGACCATTCACCAGCAGCTTTGATCTCACAGCAAAGCCCAGGGATGCAGAGGAAATGCCACGTGTGCCCAGACACAGACCGAGTTCACAACTGATGCTATCACAGCCGACACACGTACAGGACTGCTGACTTTTTGTTTTAACAACAAAGGCCAAGAAAACATCCTGTAATGTAACATTTAAACCAGCACTTAAGTGATTAAAACAGAAAGACCCGCCAGACATGGTTACGTAGTTTATGCCACTTGTTTATGTCGGTGTCCCCATTACCTAACTAATGGGAACCAGCGCTGGGCTCTTTGAGACATTGAAAAGCAGAAAGTTCACACTTTTCTGTTGGATATTTTATATGTAAGAAGGATTGCATATGCATATAGGGTTGAAAACAATCCCATAGATGTAATTTTTAAAATAACCTGTCATGCAAAAGTCCCCGAGATCTTTATCTGCAAACATCAAGATTTCATTGCAGAGGACAATAAAGAAAGTAAGTTACTAGCTGATCTGTAAGTATCAGAGTATCAGGAAAGACTACTGGAATTAATGAACATCTGCAATTCACATCCTCCACAAATTAGAAAAACCTGCCATCAAAACCACACAGTACTATGACCCAGTTGCTAATTAACAAACCCTAACAAGATTTGAAAGACCAAGATACTGATGTGGAAACACATTTACCAAAGATGGTATTTCAACAAGAATTTAGGGAGGACACTGAAAAGAAACCACCTCTTTACTGCATGCAAAAGACGAAAAAAAGCCATTGTTAGGCTTCTCCTCCACAATTGCTGGGGAAAAAACCCAAACCCTTGGGGTTTTATATTATATCAGAAATTAGAAGTCTAAAAATCAACACCGTAGTTGATTATCTCAGTACAGGTGGGACCTACACGTGGCTCTGAGACAAAGACTAAAATAAATAAAAAAATATATTGTGTAGTGAGAACCTGCTAATTTGCAGCCAACTGGTTAGTGAGTTAGAAGGCACCTACGTCATATTAGAGTTCTCTGGCAGTTTATTTTTAAACATAACCTATAGTTTCAGAACCAAAAGGTATTGAAATGAGAGGGATTGGTGTCATACATAACCTTTTTATGAGAAATAAAGCATTTTCTGAAGCCCATGTGTGGTCCCTATAACAAAGATTTTGGAATTAATTGTCTCATAAAATTACTGTTCACATAGCTTTGACTCACTTGACCTGAACACCAAACAAGACCTCGGTAAGATGTAACGGGGTTACCATTATCTACTGCTACTAGCTGTGCTCCATTCCCCTTCCTGCACACAGAGTATGTTCATGAGCACCTTCTCTTCTTGCTCTCCCTGCCAAATACAGTTGACCCTTCAGATTCCAAAAGCCAGCAGCACATCACTACGGAGCATCCACCTGGAGGGCACATCTACCCTCTGCCAGCCCCGGCTGCTGGGAGGCGAGCTGGAAGCTGCCCAGGGGTTGTGCTGAGTGTCTCATCCCACACTCCCCACCAACCAGCAGCACCAAGGAGGGGAAGCCCAGACCGAGTCATTTCTGCGTCTAGCAGGAAACGCATGCAAACGCAAGAGCCTGAGAGCACCGCTCAGGAAACCCCCAGCCCAGCAGCCTCACAGGGACCTCAGCCAACCCTTGGCCCCTCAATTGCGTGGCGAGTGCTGGCAAAGCTCAGCACTTGGGGCATGAACAGGCTGGCACTGCAGGAGGGGTGCGCAGCCACACGCAGCAACTGGAAAACCCTGGAAATGGAAACACCCAGGGGGAGAAATACAACCCAAAGCCACACCTGGAGAAGAAGCTGTCCCACACCACATAAGGACAAAGAACAAATCTGCCTTTTCCCCTGGATTTGGCCACTAGTCTTACGATGATGGAGCCAGCTTGCTCTGTGCCAGCCTAACAGTGTCAGGTCCACAAAGGACCTTGGCAGTGCTCTCCAGACAGGCACCCGTTTGAACAACTGCACTTCGAAATAGTTCTCAAAACCAGGAATCCTTTACCCACCTCAGCAGCAGAGCAGCTCAGCTGCTTCCTCTCATGTATTATCCCTTGGAGGCATCATCCCTTAGAGGCTGCCCTCAGCCTGAGCAAAAAAAGGTGCTGGCCTCTTCTCCCAAGTGACAGGGGACAGGATAAGAGGGAATGGCCTCAAGCTCCACCAGGGGAGGTTCAGGCTGGACATTAGGGAAAAAGATTTCACGGAAAGGGTCATTGGGCACTGGAACAGGCTGCCCAGGGAGGGGGTTGAGTCACCTTCCCTGGAGGTGTTTAAAAGATCGGTGGATGAGGTGCTGAGGGGCATGGTTTAGTGTTTGATAGGAATGGTTGGACTCGATGATCCAGTGGCTCTCTTCCAATCTGGTGATTCTATGAATCTATGAAAAACAGGACACAAAGACCTGAGCCAGGCGTGGGGGCAGGTCCCCAGCAGGGCTGGCTGACCAGGTTTAAGTCCTCACAGCAATGCTAACTAAATCAACAGACCCTACTTCTCCCCCAGCACTCACATCTCTCCCATCAGCTCTGCTTTCTTCCTTTAATATCTTGGTCCCACTTAACCTTTTATGCCCCTGATGAGTACTAACAGACCCACCTGGCTGAGCACCTTGGCCAAGTCCCTCAGTTGGGCTGCCAGCCCTGTGACTGCCATGGCTGCTGGCTCTGCACCACAGTACATAGTGTGCAGCACAAGGCCACATGCAGCACAAACCTCAGGGCTAATTTGTTCTGTGGGTTTGAGCCTCAGTTTTGGTTTTCCCAACCCCCCTACAGCCTTGAATAGGAGCAGATTCGGGGAAACCAAAACCATGAGTGGAGACTCACTGGCTATACTGCAAGTAGGGGTCTGTCATGGACATTGTTGCTGGACAATGGAAAGGTTAAGAAACAGGTTTAAATGAGCTTTTAGGCATAGTGACTTCTAGCCACACTAGTCACACACAATGACATTTCCTCTTTCCCCATCATCCTGCATCTCATCTGTGGAGCTGGGGAGGGGGCTCTCCAGGCCTGCCCTTAAACACCAGTGCCAAATGACTCCTAGTACCCTTTCTGCTACTCTGGAGCCAGACAGAGAAAAAAAATCCAGGTGGTAAACTGGCAAACTAGATTTGCCTGTGTATGATCTGGATGTAATGTTCTTTTTTTCAGCGTAATGGCATAACACATCCTTGTGGCTCTGCTAGCCTGATACCCAGGGTGACTAATGCAGGATAGTCCCTAAGCTTGAGTACACTCTGCACCTTTCAAAGCGCTGATTACAAAAGAAAGGCAAAAGCTTTAAGACAGGGGATTACCCTAGACGCATCTATTCTGGAGCTCTGTTTCTGTCATGTGGTAGCTGGGTATGCTGTATCCCTTGGGTATCGCATCTTGCTGGGGTTATTACATGCGGCTCATGTGCTGTGTCCCTGTATGGGTTGACTCTGTACACCCCTCGGCTGTGCAAACCCATCACAGGGGCTGTATGGAGCCCCACTTGCCATGCTGGGTTACACACTGCCATGACTTGCACTTTCTCTGAACTCTTTGGAACCTTTGCATGGTGTTGGTGATCCAGGCTCTAGCATTTCGTTGGCCCAAAGGGCTCGTCCGCATCTCCCCATCCCTGCTCTAGGCAGGGCACAATGGTCACTGTTTGCCTTTGGGGCGCGTGAGCAGCCTCTGGCTTGGGAGGAACAAAGCCCAGAGCTAGTTCCTGCAAACACAAAACATGCCTTTTTATCACTTTGTGACAAATTGGTTTGTCAGCAGCAGGAAGTGATGTTACTGCTGTTGTCACCAAGGGGAAACTCCTCATGGTTTCCTTGGGGATGTATGCAACTGTAGGACTACAGGTCCTGAAAGGCCTACACATAACTGCTGTGTGCTGGGTTTCTAGGGGTCTTGTGTTGGATATGAGGGGCAGGGTCTCGGCTGACACCCACTAGCACAGGGCAACAGCTGGCTCGTGTGGAAGCCAGAGAAAATGGGAGTTCAATGCTGTAAACCACAGTGAGCCATGTGCCTTGATATCCCAAACAAACAAAACAGCAAAGCAGGGAGAATAAATGAGGGGTGAGAAAGGAAAATGCCTCCCTAGCGTATCCACAGTGGGTAAAGTTCAGCTCAGCCCTGTTGCCAAGGCGTCCTTCAGCTCCACCAAGCACAGGCTCTGCCACTGCCCATTGCCTGGCTCACACCTCCTCCTCTGCCCTCCACCTCACTGGCCCTCCCACTCCTTCCTCCCTGGCTCCCAGCAGCCCCCCAGGTGAGCCTATCCATCTCCCCAGAACTGTGGCACTGGGGAGACGTTTGCAGGTCTCATCCTGTTCCTTCTGACTTTTTGCTGTTCTTGCCCTCTTATCCTCCCCTTGTTTAGACCAGGTGCGATCCTGTCCACACAGAGTTTGCATGAATCTGGGCTCCAGGCACAGTGACATGATGGGTGACAGCTGCAGGCTCACAATAAAGACCTGAAAAAGGACATCGCACGCCCACAGAGCTGGAAGCGCCCGTCAGTCCCTGGCTGGGACGGCAGCCCCGCTGCTGCTGGCTGGCTTTTCGCAATGGGCTTTGTGCTGAAGCAGCTCTCTTTTGCAGCCCTCTGTCAGGTGCCTGCTTAGGTTATAAAAGCTGAACAGCTGCCAGGTAATGAGTTTTATTGTTCCAAGAAACACATAAACAAGCTCCCCCAGCTGACAGGGAGCGGATTTCTGTTTGAATTGCGATTAACAGGCAGGATTTTTTTTATCAGTTGCACAGCCAGGGCTGCCAAGGTTGTATTTTTCCACTGAACAAGCTCGGCTTTGCTTTGAAGGTGAGTTTGTTCCACTGTTTGCTGCAGGTGTAAAAAGGCCCACGTATTCAGAAGCAGCCTTCCGTGCTTGAGCAGTAGTCAATCCAACCCCATGGAGCAGCACAACCTGCCAAAGAACTTTCTGTGGATGAAGGGGCTTTGCAGGATGGGACAGACTTTGGGGAGGAATATTCACTTTGAGGTCCACACACCCTTTAGGAAAATAAGTTTTAACTTTGTTCCTTAGAGCCCAAAGATCTCTCCTGCTTTTAGCTGCTCCACTTTTTTTATCCCTCGGTGTCAGGTTGAAGCTTGGCGATGGTTAATGCGTAGTGCTCACGACAGAGCTGCGTCAGAGGCGTAGCTCATGTGGAAGAATTTCAGATGCAGCAGTGCATCATCCCATCCTTCAAGGGCACCTTCTCCCAGGAGAAGAGTCCTGGATTTTAATACCATTAATACTCCTGGTAACTTACAGAATTTCAGCAGGAGTTTGCGGTGCTTTACTTGCCTCCAGTTACTTGACAGGAACACAGCTGCTTTATACTTAAAAACGAACCCTTATCTCTAAGCTTAGGACCTTGACTGTAAAAATGCTTCGATTTTATACCAAAAGCCATAGCTTACAGTATCTGCCCAAATAAAATCATTTTTGATGAGGCAAAAGCAGAACCCAACTCCTGAATATCAGAGATGCAAGGACTATGGGACATCTGATGCCCTAGTGCTCCCCCAGCATCCAGCCCCTAGTTACCAGTACTACCACCCTGCCTGGGAAAGCAAGCTTCCAGTTGCCTTTCTTCCACCTACCCTTCCCCTGGTAAGGGCATTGTCACAGCAGAAGAGCTCCCCCCATATGCATCCTGCCCTACATACCCCATGGTGATGTGGGGGGTTCTGTGACACCACAGTGTTTAACCCTGTACCATCTGATGCTGCAGCTCCAAGACCTGCCAGCAGTACTGGGTTGTTAGAATGTCTGTGCCCGGCTCTGGATAACACTACATAAACCCCTACCTTCATTATCTCTACTGAAGTTTGAGGCAAGTCACTCCAGTAAGAATCTGCAGCAGGACCGAGCTTATTTGGGACTGGGTGAGAAAAAGTAGTGACTTACTGGTTACCTGATCTCTTGCTATTCCCAAATTTGTTTACAGAAATAGCCCAGCAAGCCAAATATACAGTTTCACTCCAGTGATCAGAAACAGTCTGAGTTCCAAAAGGGATTCTAGGAGGTAGGACAAAAAAAAAAATATAACACTCCTTGACACAAACTCAGACACATTGGAAATCTGTTACAAACAGACAGATTCATTTTGAGACTTAGGGCTTGAAGCATTTTAAGTATACAAGCAATAGGGAAGTTTCTTCTCAGGAAAAGGACTACTTCAAATTCACTGTGGCTCTGCACTCAAGACTCGACCAGTTCAAACTGTTACAGTTGTGTGGTCATCACTGCATCCAGATCCACCTTATAGTCAAGAAGCCAGCCTTGGCTCTTTGCCACTACACATTATCATATAAGGACAAAGAAAAGCTCAGGTCAAGAAGCAGCAGTAGGTTCTAGTCAATTATGTTGTTTAAACCCATTTTTCTATCTAGTTCAGTCAAGACACAAAGTCAGCAGAGCCAACAATTCCAATTTCCCCTCACAGCTCTCCACCTGGGAGCTTCCGCATGAGTTTGGGGACTGTAAAACCACCAAGATCTAAAATAATGTATCATCCAGCTCAATAGAAATATCATAATTTATTCTGTTTGTATAAAAAAAAGTTATAATCACATAACAAAAGTCTGTCTTCATAAGAGGAAATATATTATTTCACATTATAAATAAATCAAACATACAACCCTTGGCAACTCAAAAAAGCACTCGCCTGGTGCTTTCACGTCAGTGCTTGGGAAACAAGAAAAGCTGACATATATACACACAGGAATACAGTACCAAAAAATACTGAGGTATTTGGTTTCTCTAGAAATGAAACTTTAGGTTTGTGAAGGCAAACACTAATGTCAAAATAAATAAATAGGACTGTCATATAAAAGGGGACAGCATCGGTGTTGCTTAGAATGTCCAGGAATGGGAATACTGGTGAGCATGCTACTTAACATGGAGCAGGCTTAGGACAGACAGAAAACAAGGAGGAAGAGCTCAGGACAAGACACTATCCTTTGATCTCTGTGTAGACATCCAGATGTTGGCTTTTAAAGTCACAAGTCAGTAACACCTAGCTGTCTGGCTTCAGGTGAGTTCCTCTCCATTTATGACACTGTTCTGGGATGCATGGATGGTTCCACACAAAACACAAATGACTGATTACACTGTCCCCATAGTTATTGCACTTCTGAGACAGTAAGTCTGAGTTCTGACTGTATTTTCACCTGCTTTTTAGCAGCTCGGAGAGGTGGTGATGGGGCTCTGAAGGTAGCTTAAAGCACTGGACGAGGTGTGAACAGGGATGGAGACTGGAAAGTTAAAGACTGTGGTGGTCGATGCTCCTCTGTCCAACACCGACATAGCAGGGCTGCCAGCTTCTGCTGAGCAGTTGGGTGCAAGGACTTGGGACTCAAACTGAAGCAGCTGCCCCATAAAGCTGAAGTTTGGGGAGATGATACTTCTCCTCTGCTTCACAAACTCAAAGGCTTCATCCAGCTTGACTCTGTTGGTCCTCATGAGATAAGCGAGGCAGATGGTTGCTGACCGGGAAATACCAGCCTGGCAGTGCACAAATACCCTTCCTCCATCGTTTTTAACAGAGTCTGAAAGAATTAAAATAACAGTCAGCAAACAAGTCCCACTGTTTCCGGAGGTGGGAAAGCACAGGCTGCTAGTTTACATTTCCTTTAATCCATCCCCTCCTCAACCTAATAGGTACAGCGGGTGCTTCTGAGACAAAGAGCCTTTGTCCTGAGGGAACCACCAGTCTAGCTATTTTCATTCTGGGCTCCAATTCCAATTATACTAATAGCTCCTCCAGGACACTTTAGCAGTATTGCAAGATTACTTTAATACTGATCCGCTTAAATTCACTAGCTCTTTTCTGCGAGACCAGTGCCTCTTGATTCAAGATTTTAAACAGCTTCACAAAGCTAAGATTATTCCTTCGAGTAGAATAAAATCAATGGAAACGTTCCTTGAATGGGAAATTTCATTTCATAGGGGAGATACAATCTCAAATATAGGTTTTACCAGAGAAAACAATGCCCCAAAAATCACTTCCCAGGGCGCATTACCCTCAAAGAAGGAAAAAGAGTTCATTTACCTATGAAATCAATCGCCTCGTTGAACCAGGAGCTGATATCTGCCTTGTGGTTGTCCTCCACGGGGATGCTTTTATAGCGATAGTGCCCTTCGAAGTGGTTGGGGCAGTTGGCCGAGACGTTGATCAGCGCCGTGATGCCCAGAGCATCCAGCATGTCCTTTCGGGAGGCGTGGTACGCGCTGCCCAGGTAGAGGAACGGCAGGATTTCCACCGGACCACCCTGAACGGGGAAGAGCAGAGTCGTTATTAGCCTCAGCTCCCAGCCGACTTCCCCCCCCAAGCTCCGTTCCCGGGGCTCCCCCCGCTCACCTGGTCGTAGAGGGGCGTCCCGCAGGAGCTGCAGCCGGAGTCGGCGCTGCCGGGGGCGCTGCTGNCCACTCACCCTTGAGGAAGCAGATGCGGGCGCCGCGGGCCTCCCTGCAGAGGGTGCCGAGGGCCAGCAGCAGCGTGCTGTCGCGCTTGGGCAGCTCCAGGTCGGCGCTGCGCTCGTCCAGCAGCACCACGGTGTGCACCAGCCCCTGGCGCAGCCGGGCGCGGAGCTCCTCGTTGGGGACGACGTGTTCCAGGGCCAGGGCGCCCTTGGCGCGGCGGCGGACGATGGTGCTGAGGCGCACGTTGCAGGAGCCGCGGATGTGAGCGGCGTTGAAGGAGAAGAAGGAGCGGCAGTCGAGGACGAGGCACTGCGCGGCGCGCTCCTGCAGCAGCCCCCGCAGCGCCTCGCACTCCAGCGCGCACACCCGCAGGTTCACCATGGCGGAGGAAGGCGAGGAGGGAAGAAGAGAGGACGAGGTCGAGTGGTCTGGAGGTGCCGGTGTCCCGCGGGGAAGAGCAGCGCCGCGCACCCCGAGCCCGGCCGCGCACGCTCTCGNTCCTTTCGGGAGGCGTGGTACGCGCTGCCCAGGTAGAGGAACGGCAGGATTTCCACCGGACCACCCTGAACGGGGAAGAGCAGAGTCGTTATTAGCCTCAGCTCCCAGCCGACCTCCCCCCCCAAGCTCCGTTCCCGGGGCTCCCCCCGCTCACCTGGTCGTAGAGGGGCGTCCCGCAGGAGCTGCAGCCGGAGTCGGCGCTGCCGGGGGCGCTGCTGGCGCTGAGGGGGAGGCTGAGCCCCGTGGGGGCGGCCGGCTTGGTGCAGAGCTCGGAGCAGGCGGACGAGAAGGCTTCGTAACCTCCTGCGTGGGGAGCGGAGAGAGGCGCGGGGTGAGCGCCGAGCGGCCGCGAAGGGGCGAGCGCGGCCCNTGCATCAAAAGCAGAGTGGCCAGCAGGTCAAGGGAGGTAATTCTCTCCCTTTATCCTGGTCCCCAAGTGGGATCTCATGATCTCACAGTACCAGGAATACTGCGTTCAGTTCTGTTATCCTCAACATAAGAAGAGTCTGAAACTGTTGGAGCAGCTCCAGAAGAGGACGAAAAAGATGATCAGTGGAATGGAGCACCTCTACTATGAGGACAGGCTGAGAGAGTTGGGGTTGTTCAGCCTGGAGAAGAAAAGGCTCCAAGGAGAGCTTAGAGCAGCTTCCAGTACCTGAAGGAAGATGACAAGAAAGCTGGAGCAGGGGTGGACCTTTTACAAGGGCATGTAATGATGAGGAAGAATGGCTTTAAATTGGAGGGTGCAAGGTTTAGACTAGGCATGAAATTCTTCACGATGTAGGTGGTCTGGAGGTGCCGGTGTCCCGCGGGGAAGAGCAGCGCCGCGCACCCCGAGCCCGGCCGCGCACGCTCTCGCTCCCGCTTTATATCTGGGCGCGCGCCGCCGCGCCGGCGTTTTCTCAATGGGGGCCCCCGGGGGGGGGGGGAGGGCGGGGGAAAGGTCACGTGGGCGCCTCGGGAAGACGTCACCTTGGCGGCGCGCCAGCTGCAGGGCGCGTCCGGCCCCGCCGGGGATGACGTCACCCCAGGAGCGCGGGCGCGCGCGGGCGCGGGAGCGCGGATCGACTCAGGGATATAGGGGCTTTTTATACATAAAAACGTATGTAGACATACACATGCACACCTGTCTATGTGTACACATTCATATACACACAAATATATAGATACATACACGGATGCCCCTATGCATGTACACATATATACACATGTAAACAGGCACATACACGCACAACTGTAAATATGAACATATATAAATTGATGTGTGCACCCATGCACATGTATACACACACAACATATATCTGCATATATAAACAGGCATGCACATATGCACAGCCCTATGTGTATACACATTCATATGCATCTAAACATACATCTATATACACATATACATATATAGACTAATAGACATGTATGTATGTATATACATATATAAATAGGCATACACATGTGCATCTTTATACATGCACATGCACCAATATATATGGACATAGTCATATGTATAAATAGACATATGCACACACCTGTACAGGTACACATTCATAGCCATACTAACATTCATATAAACATATACAGACATGCACATATGCACACCCTTATGCGTGTACACGTTCATATTCACCCAAACAGACATATACATATAGCCTGGAGAAGAGGAGGCTGAGGGGAGACCTCATTGATCTCTATAACTACCTGAAAGGAGGTTGTAGAGAGGAGGGTGCTGGCCTCTTCTCCCAAGTGACAGGGGACAGGACGAGAGGGAATGGCCTCAAGCTCCACCAGGAGAGGTTCAGGCTGAACATTAGGAAAAAATATTCACAGAAAGGGTCATTGGGCACTGGCAGAGGCTGCCCAGGGAGGTGGTTGATTCACTTTCCCTGGAGGGGTTTAAGGCACAGGTGGATGAGGTGCTGAGGGGCATGGTTTAGTGTTTGATAGGAATGGTTGGACTCCATTATCTGGTGGGTCTCTTCCAACCAGGTTGTTCTGTGATTCTATGATACACGTATATACATATATACACACATATACACATATATACATACATATATATATACACACATATATAAATAGGCATACTTTATACATGCACATACACATACGAACATATTCATATATAAAAATAGACATGCACACCCATACACATGTAGACACACACAACATATATACACATATATAAATAGGCATATGCACACCCCTATACAGGTACACATTCATATACACCCAAACAGGCTTATATATACACATATATAAGTAGGCATACACATATGCACACATGTACGCACACAAATATACATATAAACAGATGTGCACACTCATGTACACACACATGCCATATCCACATATATAAATTGGCATATATGTATGCACAGCCCTCTACATGCATGTACACATGTGCACGTGGGTATTATACACACAAACATACAATAAACATACATATACACATAGACTTAAATGTACACACATACACATAACTACACACGCACGTATATATACATAAACACATACAGGTGCCTACATAAACACACATGCCTGCCTACAGACACGGAAGTAGATGATCTTCAGGGTCCCTTCTGACTCAACGTATTCTATGATTTCATGATATACACACATACAGATGTCCTCTGTCCCCTGCCCAACCACTCTGGGCTCGGCTGGGGCAGCATTTGTCTGTCCCTGTCCCCTCACCTAGCACTGGCTGCTCCCCCCTTTCCCACAGAAATTAGAGCACTGCTGGTAGGATATGGATCCATGGGTGAGGGCATGCTTATGCCCCTAAAATATATGTATAAAGAGACCAGCATATGCATATATATATTTGTATTCATGCCTCTGCATTCATAGACGTATATTCATGTACAGACATATCTAGGCATAAATATATACATGCATATATACATTTGCATACATATTTATAATGTAAACACATATTTGAGAGCTGTTCCCACCATGGGTTTTTTGTAAGGAAAAAAAATGCAGTAGCCCTGCAGCCCATGTGAAGCTCATTTTCCTCACTGAGAACAACCCCAGCAGTTGGGGCTGCCCAGTAACTGGCAGTGGAATGGTGGGAGCTCTCTTCTTTTCCCCTCTTGGTAGTGCATCAGCACTTCCCATAAGTTTTCTTTTCCCCGTGGGCGACCGTCTTCCATCAAGACACTCGTGTGCTTCTTACTCAGGGCTTCCAGTCAGCGCTACTTCCACTTCCCCTGCATCCTCGCAATGCTGCTCTGGCCCTGCTGGCTCCTGGCCCCCAACACCCTCTCCCACTCCATCCCTTTTCTCCCAGGTCTTTTTCAGTGACTCCTCTTTCTCCCCCAGCTGTGCTGCTCCTTCCTTGCTCTCTTCAGCAGTTTTCCCTTCTCCAGCTGCTCCTTTCAGAGGAGCCCTCTCCATCTACCTTGGGGCTGCTCTCCCACCCTCCTGCCCCACCAGCCTTGAGGGCTGCCAACCATCCCTCCGCAAGTTTTCTGGATTTAACCACCTCAGACCTCCTGAATCCAGCCTGGCCCTGTATCTGGCTGAGAATTCCAGGGCTTTCCAGGCTCTCGTGGGTGGCTGGGAGGAGGGGACATGAGGAAGGGAAAAGGCAGGCGGGTGCCAGCTCTGGCTCACCCACTTATCACAGGAACGTCTCAGCTCTGCTGAGCTATGGGGTTCTTGCCAGAACTGCAGCCTCAAAGCAAATCTGTTTTTTCAACACATTCCTTAAAAATAAACACAGGATTGCACTTTTCATTCCATTTATTTATTGTTGTTCTTTTAACGGCAAGTTGGAAACAGACTGTGAGAGAAACACTCGTACTTTTCAATACTGGGAAATTACTCAGCTCAACCACACTGTCACCCGCTCTGTTCCTGGGACCCCACAGCCATCCACAGGGAATCACTGGGTGAGAATCACGAGTCCACAAGTTCAGCAGGTGACATGTGTCCCTCTGCACCACAAGCACATGGGAGCAGCCACCCTGCACGTCCTCCTCCGATGCACTCCAAGCCAATTCCTCTGAAGGCATCGCTGCAACACCACAGCATGGCCAAGCTCTGGTGACCTTGTATGTCATCTGTCAAATGCCACCCTACTCAGATTATTCTAAGGAGCTGAACAGCAGGAATTATCAATGATCGATTGCTTGGCAGTTTTTTGCAGCAGAAACCCATTTAGCAGATGGCCACAAGGCGGGACTTCATTCATCACTTTTCCTAGAGAAAATTTCATCCTTTTGATATGGACCTCAGACGTTGACCTTTCTGTACATTTATACCCAGGAATCACTTCACTTTACTCCTTCGGAGCAATTTAAGGCACCACTGGGCAGGAGCACAGGACTCTGCTCAAGGCTAAGCAAAGAAACCCTGCAGGGTTAGGAGCTGGGAACATCCTTCTCCCACGGGAATTGACCAGAATGTTAAACTCCTCCAACCAGCCCAAAGCCTCGTGCATTCCAAGAGCAGGAGCACAGGTTGGGAGGCTTCATTTGAACACTTTAATGGAAAGCGGTTTATTTAATGGTGCTGTGCCACTAGTCCTTCGTTAGTGGGAACAGCCAATCCTGGCTCACAGACACAGGTATCCCTATTCCTCTGCCAGTCTTTTGGTGTTCCAAACTCTCTCAGTGTCTCACACAGAAAACAAAGCTAAATGACTGAGAATTTTTCCCTCCACTTTGGCAACCTCGATTTTGCCAAGTTTAAAGAAATTGCCATGTCTGATACCCGCCCAGCTAAGTGAGAATGTGCTCTCAATGACAACCACCTTTCCAGTCGTGATGTTAACCAGCATCACACAAATATTAAATACCAGCCAGACATCATGGACCTTGACTACTCTGAGACAGTGCAGGGGAGACACCCAGCAGAGCCCTTTGCGCAAAGGGAATTTGCCTCCACAACAATTATAATTGCTCTTCGATGGACTTATGTAATTATGAGACTTTTGAATCTCTTGTTTACATCCAATACAAATCAAGGAGAAAAAAATTCATCACATGTGGCAGTGTGTACTTAATCACTTACAGTCCTGGACTAGCTATTTCCTTCTTTATTTTCATTTTCTTTTCTTTTCTTAAATAAACCTACCAGAAGAAAGAAAGAAAGAAAGGAAAATACAAAACAGACCTGAAATGGCTTTTAGGAGCTAGCTTTGACCTGAATGAATTTCTTAAGGGTTAGATTTCCTGCCTTAACAAAAGCCAGGAAATACAAAATTAACCCCTTCCTCCAAAACAATCTATGTTTGCAGTGGACCACAATGTCATTGTAAGGGTAATAATAGAAACAAGAGCATCAAGTGTAGGGGTGGGAGGTGATGTTTGGATCTGGTTTGACTGCCAGCATTCAGGCTCCCTTTGTCTAGGGCTTTCACAGTTCCTGCATTGCTGCACCAAAATCTGTACCAAGTCCATAACGATGTGAGAGCCCTGTGAGTGTGAGCCCTCACTCGTGCCATTGGAGACTTCTTGGGAAGATGACTTCATAGCAATTTCATCATGTTACAGTTGAACGTGTTTTCTTTGCCTCAGCAGGACCTGAGATGTGTCTGGCTTTCTCCAGAGGCTCCTAGTGCATCCTGGTCGATGTTTATCTCAGAGGGTAATAGGGGGCTGCAGACAGTTTCTGCATTGACTGGCACAGAGGCCAATTTGTTAGCAACTTGGTGACAAATGTAGATAACCCCTGGCCTGGAACTAGCCCATTGCACAAACCAGTTACCCAGTCATACTGGTTATTCAGGCTTTTAAACTAGTCACTCATGGCCAAAATCAATCCTGAACCATTCCAGCAAAGCCAGAATTACAGCACCATTGGACCTGACCTAAGCCTGGGTCTTGCTGCCCTCAGTGCAAGTTTTGTCTGAATAAAGATATGAAGGATCAAGCCTCAACACTTGAGACACAGAACAAAAATGCATGTGGGAACATTTGGAAACTGCTGGATGCATTTCTTCAGCATGTGTAACATTTTCTCCGAATTCAGTTTCACAATCCAGCATTTCCTTTTGTAAATATTTGGACACATTTTGGAGAGGAGAGGAGAGAGGAGAGAGGAGAGGAGTTCAGAGATGAAATGTTACAACATATAGAATATAAGCAATATAGAATTACCGATGACTCATACCACAATAAAACCTTTTTCTTTTATATGTTTTACATCCTTTATTTTTATGCATTTAACCCTTTTGCGAAGGTTTGGCTGAGCTCAGACTACCTCAGATTCTTCATGTTGGAGTTGATGAGGTGGAGGAATGAGGAGGCACAAGGGTCAATACCAACAATGTGAAAATCAAATTTGAGCTGGGGTCTCACTCCCGGGGAGGCAGGCTGGAAAATCTGCCTCATTTCTGTGTGCCATGTTTGATGTGTAACTATTTCTTGCTGAGTAGAAAACAGTTGATGCAGTGGCTCAGGTGTTTCACCTGTGGATATATCCTTGATACAGGTGTACACTGAGGAATAAGGAAAGCCCCTTTCTCCCAGCCCTGCCTAGGGAAATCCCAGCTCGCTGTTGGCCAGTCTGCTCATTGCCTCCTGCTCTCCAGGCTGTGAGCAGAGCAGGCACTGGCAGCACTGGGTGCTTTTCCTGCACACATGTGGACCAGGATGGTCACTCCCTGGACTCCAGACTCTTCATCTGTCTGTGCTGTATTTTTAACACAGAGTCACGAGCTCCCGATCACTTCGTGATGCCACGGGCAGCAGGACATGCCCTGCCAGCTCCCCAGAAATGAGAGCCCTTGGAGCCAGCCCCATGCTGCAGCTAAGTTCTTGCTGTCAGCTCTTCATCTGCTGCTCGGTTACATGACCTGAGGCACCCAGCACCATAGACCACGTACGTGTGCGTGTGCCTGTCACAGGGTCCCACATACGGCATCTCGTGGCTTGAAACCCAAGGCCCTTGAGAAGCCAGCAGCATGGACGGTCTCCCATGGTAATTTTGCAAGTGGCTCCGTGTCTGCTTGAGCAGTTAATGCAAGTCAGGAGTTCTGCTCTCTCTTCTAGTGACTCACCGAGCTGCCTAAGGCAAGTTGCTTAGTGCTGCGTTTTAACATGATTATAGGCATTAGGCAGCCAGTCTGGGATAGCATGGATTTGATATTCAAAATCATCAAATACCTGCCTCCAAAGGAAAATCTCTGGGAATTAGTGGCACTGATACAGTTCAGAGCACTGGGATCAGCTTAGTAGGGCAAATGGTTTAGGCAATTTAATCCTACATTTAATTGCCTCTATTAATCTGCTATGAATCATGCTATGCACTGGGCATAAGGGTATTTATTCAATAAAATCACTGTATTTGTAAAGTTCTCGTATTTCAAGATGAAAGATCTTAGATATATAATAAAATATACTTATGGGAAATTACCCTTCTTACTGCTTGAATGTGTATTTTCTCAATAACATCCTATAATGGCTACCATGGAAGGCAAGGCTTCCGTGGGAGGAGGGTGAATTTGAATAGAAAACAATGACGTACCTCTCACCAAGAAGCAGGGAGAGGCGTGCTCTCCTGTCCAGAAATATGAGAGGCGAGTTTATTGCTAGTCATGTGGTGTCAGTGTTTTGTGGGTGCAGTGACTATGTATGAGCTTCAGATTCCCAGAACCATCAGCTCTCATAAAGATTGAGATAAGAGCTGCTAAGGCACTGCCATTTGCAGGTAGTTCTTCTGTTCTGTTTATCTGTGGTATCTTTACAGGGAGATGAAGGCTTCATAAATGTACATGGCACACAGCAACCAACAGAAAAGCAAAGGGGATGATTTTGAGCCTGAGATCACTCTGGTTTGTGCCCATTAGGATGGAGCAGAGCTGGGAGGAATACAGCTGGAGTCTGGCATCTTGTTACCTGTCTCAGAGGGAGCACAAACCAGTTTTCCACTAGCTACAGTTAAATTTCTTCCCACCAGCTTGTGGGGGTGCAAGGGTCTGTAAAGCTAGTGCAACCAGCTACTGTGGGATTTCCCCAAAGTTAAGACCCTGGGAAAGAGTTTCAAGCTCAGAGTCCCTGCACATACCAAGTGCTCCCAACTCAGTAATAACTTCGGGTGGATGAAGGAAGCTTTAGGACTAACAGGGCTGCAAGCTGCAGAGGTGACAGAAAGGCACTTCTGCTCCCTCCCTCTTCAAGTCCTGTGCTAAGTGCAGCAATTAAGGACCCAGAAGTCAAGCCCTCCTGGTGTTCTCACATGGTTTATCTTCACTGTTTCTACCATCCACCAGGTCTAAATTTGTCTCACCACCTATTGGCGTTGAAAGTGACTATTTATTGAGGGGACATAAGGGGAGGATGTAGTAGGAAAAACAGCTGTAAACCATATGAAATAATGTGAGGTTTCTATTATCAAAAGCCACAATTCCCCATATTCTTGGATTATGGAGTAAACCAGTGTGGAGACCTAAGAGTGCCACTTTGTAGAATGATCTATAAAAATAAACTTGTAATGGAAACAAAGGACAAAGAAATCCCAGTGGGTTCTGTATTGCACACACTCCTTTGGAGTCCCTTTGTTATTCATCTACCTTTTGCTGTGCTTTTTAGCATGATCTCCCAAGATAACTTTATATTTAATCTGTAACTGTTAAAAATACCCCCATATCGGTAAATACAGAACTGCTTATTCATTTTCTGCTATGAAGTTTGTTAAAATATTTGCAATATGACATGATTCTCTCATGTGATAGAGTGAGGTGATATTTGTGTGTAATAGCGGTTAGCGAAAAGACAGTATTAGTCATATGAGAGAATAATGACTGTTTTGAATATGAAAACCTTTAGGCTGTGGAAAAAGCCAAACTTTGGCCCACTGTGTTGTTTTCAGAAGTATATGAGAACATAGGGGACAGAGTGACTCACAGTGTAGTGTCACCGAGTGTCACCTCGAGTGGGACAGGCATGATATCCAGGAGAGGGATCTAACGACCCGACCCGGTTTTTTTGTCAATGAAATGCCTTGTCACAGCCACCTGTGACTTGCCTGCATTGCTCATGCCCCATTTGACCTGATAAAGCTCAGCACTGAGCTGATCTCATTGCCTCGCTGTGAAACCTTCAGGTGAGCTTAGCAAGGGTTCGTACTGTCCTTCTCTGAAGCGTTAGGCAAACTGTTTCTCGACGGGGATGAATGAGGAGTGAAGTCATACGGCAGTATTGGCTGAAATGAATTTGCCCAAACATGGGGCGTTTCTCTTGGGGGTGGCCACACGTGTGGCCAGACGCCCTGCAGCTCTTGGAGTCCTTCGCAAGCTGTGATTTCACCTCGGCCGCCGCATAAAATGCTGAGCTCTGTTTAGATAGAGGCCCAGCCAAAGGGACACTCAGAGTAATGCACTTTTTAGAGGGTATTTTTTAGAGCTGCTGTGAAAAAAACACCCTTCCTGATAAAGGCAGAAGGCATCCCATAAAAGCAGCAGGCAGAGGGAAGCCCTAAAATGGAAAGGGTTGAAAGTTTGGGGGGACTTTTCTTTGAGCGTGGCAACTCCTGGATGCCACAGGCAGCCAGAGAACTCCACGATGGTCACAGCTTCACATGGATGGAGACCCTGTGGAGCCCAGACCTGGGGCAGCAGCGAGGGACCTCTGGGTCTCGCAAAGGGCTGCACTGGCAGCGAGAGAGGGAAGGCAGGAATACTTTCTGATTTTAAAAGTTATCTGCTTACTAGAAGGTTATGCTGAGAAGCAGAGTGTCTCAGACAGAAAGTGGGGATGAGAGTCCAAATGTTTTCCCAAGGCTTCCCATTTCTCTGTGTTCTTGGATGTATTTATGGCCATGAAAACAGCTCTTGTGTGTAATCAGGTAAATCAATAGTTAGCCTCCCTTCCCCCCATTTAACTGACTGAACCATTCACAACCAGAATCAGGCTTCAGAGAAAACAAATTAGAATTGTATAACTAAATAAAGTATTTTTGTTTTCAAACAAGCAAATATAAGATCTTTATACTGGAGTTATATTTGAACACAATGCCTCACTTGAACACTCAGAATTTTGAAAACATGTGAAACATGAGTAAGGGGCTGAATTTCACCATTTGGGCTCAGATCAGTTTAATAATTCAATGTATTTTTTCCTTTCTTTTTCCTCTCTGTCCAGTTGAGGTTTAGTTCACACATTAGGTCCACCAGTGGGATTTGTCACATCAATCAGCAATCACTTTTCCCTCCTCAGCACTCATTTTTTCTTTTTTGAAAAAGTGGAACAAGAAGTAAAATTAGCTAAAGGAGTCGGGCGAATTCTCAGTTGGTAAATACAAGAGGAGCATGAATCATCCTCTTATAGAAATGACGAGAAAGGATGGAAAAGGTAGCGGTTTGGGAGAAACAAGTTATGTTCTACATGGCTGATTCAGCTCTCTGGACTGAAAATGAATCATCAGAATATTTAAATTGCATTACCAGTATTAACACACACAAACCCCCCAATTTCAGGAAGCCTTTGTTATGAAACAAATTTGATAATGGGTGACAAAAGAACAAAGGGACAGCTTCCTAAAACCCCTGTACTTGCTCGACTCTGCTGCATATTCCAGCCTGTAGAACCCTCAGCGAACTGGAGTTTGCTGTGACAGCAATGACAATGTCCTAGCCACAGCAGAGCACTTCAGAGCCTTCTAACCCCAAATCCTGCAGAAACCAAAAGACAGACTCTCCTTTACCCTCTAGAGTTTTTACACTTCAACAGTGAGGTGAAGTTTTTAAAATAAAGGAATTACCCAGTGGAGAGTACACGCTGAATGTTCGTTATTTCTGAGTAGTGTACCATGAGCTGATGACACAGACATCGTGTTGGAGGCCCGAGTAGGAGGTTTGACACTGGAGACATGGCTTTTCATATGTAATTGCACCTGAACCCAAGTTACAGCTTCAATAAAGATGTAACACATCAAATTTCAGGCAGATTCTAGGTGGAGATAACAGAAAGGTTAAAAGATACTTTAAAATCTCCTTAATTTCCTTCCATCATTCTGGCTCAGCTTAGCTCAACTGGGATAAAGAAGTGACTCATGTGTCCAGGGACACTTTCCTTTGCATAGGAAGGGCAGTCACTGCCGGGACATAGCACAGCAGAGGCAGCAAAGCAAACCACAAGACTATTACATAATGAGTTGCAAAGTTTTTGTAGTGAAGTATCTCGTTCCTATAACTTATATCTGTATATTCCATACATGTTTGTCACATTAAAAATTCTCAGTACTGAAAGAAATATATCTTCAATAGCTGGATCATCAGAGGGATCAAAATGAGGTAGCAATCCATCTCTAATTTTTTTTTGTGAGTTTTTATTCTAAATCTTCTAGCTTCCTTCTCAAATCTCCAGTTTAGTCTTTCAGCACTAACACTAAGGAATGAAAGCTTTCATTCTCCGCTAGCAAGGAAGAATCATAATGAAGATCAGCCAAAATCCTGACAAGCTATTTTTAACAAAAGCTTTTTAATGAGAGAATGTATATTCCTGAAGTAAACATGGACAGGAAAAGCAGAAAGGGAGAGTGACAGGCAGGGAGACAAATGCTTCTTCGCAAAGAAGCCTTTGAAATATCTGGAGTTTTGCAGCAAAAGGTTATTTACCAGGAACGTCAGCCAGTCCCAGAGCAGATGGTTCCCATTACTGCAAGATCAAGAGACCAGCAAGGCTAAAAATATGTGTTTGCTTTTTTAGAAATTAGACTTTGTTTTCTGAACTTTAAAAATAATAATCACTCTTACGCAATTTCTGTAACTTAGAATTATTTTCTTGGAATATTGTTTGGCATGCTGGTTGGGTTGCAGGCTCTGTGCCATTGCTATTACTCACAACCTTTCTCCCTGAGGACTTCGTGATGTATCTTTTACTTAGAAATAGGAGGAGGGCACATTACACTGAAACCAATGACTTTTGTTTATAATGTATCAGTGACAAAATATCTGAATTACTGCTCCGGGTCAGTTTCTTGCCTGGCGTAAATGTGTGAAGCTCCCACAGAGCCCATCAGAGTACTAGATGAAGCTATCATGGGACTCTGGGGACCACAGAGACACTTCCCCATCACCAGGCCAGCGGCTTGTGCCATGTCAAGCAGTGCACTTGGGGAAGGTTGGGAATGGAGTGCTTCTAGTCTTCCTGGTAAATCTATTTGGGAGTAGTGGATTAGAGTCAATGGAAAAAACATTGATTTACACCAGGAAGGAGCCTGGCTTGGTGAGGAGGAGAGCAGACAGCTATGGAAACAGATCCTTGCCTCTGTAACTCTAAGTGGAGATGAGAGGTTCTGATTTCTGCTGGCATTGCTTATGAGGCACATGGTCATCTACCCAGAAATACATGAGCCTTGGAGGCATTTGGGTCTTAAATAAGAAAAGCAGATCTAGCATTACCCATCATAACACATTTTGTGTCAAAAGCCCTTATGGTCAGCTAGAGGTGTCCAGCTCAGTCCAGAGCACAAGGACAGAAAAATGTCATTCTGTAGGGAAAGGTTCAAAGGTTCCCAGTGGCATGTGAGGTTTTGCAGCTTCAGTTCAGGCTTTGAAACCAAGTTTGTCTTCTCCCTGTTTATGTAATGGTGGCACCTTTCACCTCCGAAGCTGATGCATGTTATGGTGAGAAGTGTGGCTCAGTGGCAGATGGCAGAGGCACTGGGAGCCACAATAACAAGGCAAGAAGTTCAAGCAGAGGAATGTTGCCTTAACTGTACACTTGAACATCCTGTGTACATTACTCACTGCTGGCTTAGCTTTGCTACTGGGGGCATATCATTCAGCGTAGGGAAGAAATGTGACCATGGTTTGCAAAGCAAGTGAAGGTGAACTCCAGGTGGGCTCCTCACCCTCCTCTCACCCCTTCACACCTCTGTGCTGAATGACCCACTAGTACATGGAATTGAGGTGACTGAAACTATGGGAAATTGAGCTCAAAAAGCCCAGTAAACACAGCAGCCCTCTAAGCTGTGAAGAGTAGCAATACAGGGGTTAGGGTTTGATCACAACCTCTTCTCTCTGTAGAAGCTCAAAGTGAGCAAATCCAGGACAACAGTAGCTGCTATGAGTTTCCTAACTGCTGACTTCCCCCGGGGTGGAAATTAAAGGAAAATCTTTTCCAGTCAACCATGTTATCTTCTTTAAGAAAACTTCAGTATTTACTGTCATAGGGCAAAATCTCGCTGAACAGATAGTTTTTATTTCCTTCTATTCAGTATTGTTGTTAATGTACTGCCTTTTCAGTGGTAAAACACTGGTTTCTTTGCTTTCTCAGTATGGGTTTAGCCCAATACAAGGAAGTGGGGGAAGGGAAATGTGAATGTGGCCTAATGAACAATTCTTAACTAAAAGATTTGAGTTCTTGGTAGAAATACTGAAGAAAATTTTTCACATTTTTCGTATAGATCCCAACTGAAAAACCAGTTTCGGAAAAGTGTATTTTATAAAATTGTTCACACTGTCGTTGGTCTTCCAGTAGTAACCAACGCTAAATAGAAGGAAGCAGCAGGAATGAGTACAGCTTACTGGAATTTGTTACTAAAGCCAGTGGTTTTGGTTGAGAAAGAAAATTCAGGAGGGTATCTGAGCAAGGAGCACCAGCAAAGCGTGACCATCAGCCCTGGATTTGCTGGCCCAGACAACTCAGTTGTGACCTGATGGCTCAGAAACCTTCTCCAATAAGCCAGCAACTTTCAAAGTCTGCACACTGCAGGCAGTTCACAAAGCATCACTTGCCAATAGCATTTTTATCTGAGTTAGGGCATTGCCAGGGACACGTACAAACACACGAGCCAGTAAAACACAGTCATTGCCCCAAAGGCCTAGACTTTTAAGCCAAGGTACAGGAAGGCTGTGTGACAATCAGCAAGAAAGCTAATCAGATGATTAGATAGGTGCACTCCGCCAGTTAGTTTTTAATAATTTTGTTTGATTTTACAGTCAATAGTGACCAAAAAAATAGTGTTTCAAAGGGAAAATATGTGATCAGCGTGTCTCTATTGAAGCTTTAATATGTGGAAGGTGATTTGTCAGAGAGGCTAGCTGCTACGGCAGATGCTGTTCAGATCTTTCATCCTGGACAGGTGATCTACAAAAAAAGAGTTTCTGGGTCTTTATTAGTTTGGTTTTTTTCTGAGCAGGATGGTAGAAAAAAAACCACCTGCTGGTATCTTTGTATCAGTGAAGAAACACAGTTCAAGTAAGCAGCAATAAGAGCAGGGAACTCTCTTGTCAACCTAAGAAAATATAGAGGCAGCTTTAGCAGAGGAAATCTGCCACTGCCCACGCTGAACCTCCTGTACAGAGAGCATTTGGGTGTGTAAAGATGATTTATGGCACCCCTCCACTGCATCAAAATCACCACAGAAAAAGAATAGAAGCAGATGCAAAAAAACTGAGAGTCAGAGCTAGCAGGAGAGCAGTGCAGAGTGAGTAAATAACCCCTCAAGGTATTCAGTGATAAATTCCAAGCTCTCTCATATACAGAACTATTTCTTTTTGAACTCAAAACTAGCAATTTCTTGAAATAACATCAGCCCTCCTCCCTCAGCCCTCATCTAGGGCTATGTTCAGCAGGGCTGTCAGCTTGGCAAGTGGGCGACCTTCTGTGTAATGTATAATTCAAGTATCCAATACACAAATGATTGCAGCAGAGTCAGAGAACATGCAAATTATGTCCCACATCCTGCTGTTAGTCATGCTCTTGGGGGAACTCACCCCTACAAAGCCAGTATCCCAGAACACACTGTATGTTTGCTAATCCTCACTTTCTAAATGTTTCACCAGCAGCAGAAAACTTGCAGTTCTTCTCTTGAAAATGACCGTAACCTAAAACTGTTGGAGTAAAATACTTGGTTCTTTCCCTAAAAATAGTAAATGAATTAACTGTACTTCGGTTTACTGCTGCATAACAGTTAGAGGTATTACTTCAAAATGTGATAGCAAATTACACAGAATCTTTCATCAAAGGGGATCAAAGCACTTTGCATATTAATTAAATCTCAAAATAAGACTCTGAGCTAAGTTTTATTATAGGAGACTGAGTTCTAGTGATTCGTAACGGTGAAAGAAAATCAGGACACCTAGTGATTTACTGCCTGTGACTTGCTCCATAACCTTGTACAAGCCCTTCAGATCCTCTGTGCCTCAGTTTCTCTGTCTGTAGGAGAAGGATAGGTATATTTAACTTTATTTAAAAATGCTGAAAGAAAAAATCTTCTGGCAAAAGTGATGCTCCATGGCTTATGTGACATTTAGTGTGCCAGGGCATGACACGTAGGTAGACAGGGAGATGAGCTGACAGACATATCCAGTGGAGTCCTAAAAATGCTCTATCTGCAAGGCAATTTTGCATTGTGGGAGAGGGCTACCTTAGCGGTGCCCAAGGTGTCCTCCTTTCCCCTTCCTCCTTCAAACACTCCTGACGGCAGAAGAGGCCACCTAAGCAGCACTCACTGTCACAGCACCAAGCATCTCATACACTTGGGAGGCTGCCACTTTCACCATGACTTTCTAAGATATTGTCTAACTGTTTATATTTCACAGTTCAATGCAGTCTAAGGATGAGATTGTCAAGGTTTTCAGGGCCTATGAACAGGAATTAGGTATCAAAATTAATTTAAAATTTCTTTTGAGAGTGATCTATTGATCCAGACTTCATCTGTGCTGCCCTGCTAGTGCTCTATGTTCTTAAGAAACATTCTTCCCTTCTAGAAGAGACCAGAGGAGCAAGTTCTGCTCGTTTCTTAGTGTAGCTGGGACAAAACAATTAATGGGGAATGGATCTAGAAAACAATCTCTAGCATTAGTGTCATGAAAAGTCATTCCATTTTACAACATTCATTAACAGCAGCTTATGAAAACAAGAATCAATACCAAATGCCTTGAACAAAGGTTATTTTCAGTAGTACATTATCTAAACAAGTCATGTAGAATGATAAATGCACCTATGACTAAACCTAAACAGCTCAATGTCACGAGACCAATGATAAAATTATGACAAACAGGAACAGAAAATCAGCCTAAGAGTCAGAGAGGATGGGCCAAGCAGCATTTTTTGTTCTTCATTATCAACTGTGTGAGGAATAGACCAAAATAAACATTCACCCCAGCCTCAGGTGAGTGTGTGATGAGACAGGAGTGAGCAGAAATATATGCTAATCTCAAATTGGCACAAATACCAGCTTCCATTTGCTTTCTAATAGATGAAGAACCATTTTTGAGTGATACTTGAGTGCCTTGAGATGTGTTGAATTTTGTTTGCTCTCACACACCAGTGTTATAAGTTCATGAGTTGGGGGAAGGTCTGTCCAACTATTACCAACGTCTGTTTATCGTCTTTAATGATTTACTGGAATTAAACTTGGTGTTCCCTGCAACAGCAAAGAAGGTGTTCCTGTAAACATGTCAGTGCTCTGAGATGCTTTTTGTTCTTCTTTTAGAAACCTGAATGGCCCATACTGCACCTGGGAGGAAAAGGACCACAGCTGGTCCTGCTTTACTGGGGAAGAAACGAAGCCAGCGGAAGCTGAACAACTCTGGAGAAGAGCAGCGGCCTGGGGTGAGACCAGCCATTTTGCAACCAAACCAGTGCTCCCCCACAGGGCTGCCCTTCGTCTTTTGTACCTGAAGCAGCATTGCCAGCAACAAGGCCAACAGAAAAGCCACAAACATCACTGTGGCCTTACTTCAGTTATGCTTGGCAATTGGCAGAAAGCCACTTCCCCAGAAAACGGTTGGGTGTAGATTGATTGGGGCAGGCACTTTTCTGCAATGTTGCTGAAGAATCCCTCAGTAATGTGCTCCTGCACAGTCCCAGTCCTTACTGGAAGCAAAGGAGATATATTCAGCGACCCCATCTACTACTAGCTTGATGTGACAGGGACCTCTCCCCGTCTTGTATCATCCTCATGCAAACAAGGCACAGCATGACAGGCAAAACTAGAAGCCTCCAGGGTTCTGGGTTGCCTCTACCACCACCGTCAGCACTTGACAGAGCTGCTCTGGGATTTGACTTGCTAATGTCTGAGAAGTTGAGATGAGAACGATTATGGAAATCAGGGACAGAAGTCTGGAACAAATGCTCCTGGATTGCTTCTTGTGGTGCATGTTCTCATCTGCAGTCCTTTATAATTGCAAAAAACGGTGCCTTGCAGATACCTTGAAGAGACTGGAGGCAGACATATGCATCTCATCATCAGGAAGTCCATCTTGATAGTCAGCCAGGATCCAAGGGTAGTATGCATTATTTACTATCATCATCATCACTGCCACTAACCTCATTTCCCTAACCTAATTTTCCTAGAGATTTGACTCCAGTATAAATGCATGAAACCATATCCTGGGGTTGCTACTCCATTTTTGTTAACCATACAAGCCCCCTCATTCGTCTCTGGGAACTTTCTGCATAAGGAATGTTTTACCTACTGACTAAAGTCCTCTAGACACTGCTCTGTGTTTTTCTTTGCATGCAGTGCTTGAATGCACCAAGACAAGAAATGAAAAAACCTGGATGTACAGCAAAATGTCTGCAGAGACCGACTGACTACCTGGCTCCCCACAGGAATCAGCTTTATTGGAGAAGAGCAGAACTGCAGAAAATCAATAGCAACAAGCGGAAATTGTTTATTTGTGCCAACACTGAATTATAAACCCTGACCTTTTTGCATACTGCATGTGCAGGAACGTGATGTCAACACCACTGTGCTGCAACAGGAAGCAAAAGATAAGACTTGGTGAACCGTCAGCTCTTCCTGAGCACTGGCTGTCACTATGTTTTTGTTTATGTTATGCTTGACGAAGTAAAGGTTACCAATGCAACCAACCTTTTTTGGCAACTTTACCCTTCCTTTTATTTCACCACCTGTTTTAAGCTATGGCCAATGCATTTTTACTTCTAAGCACCTACCTAATTTTTAGCAAGAGGCATATATACAACCTGTGGTTTGTGGTGTACGGTCACACCACAGAACTTCTGTCCCTTGACTGGATGACAAAGATAAATAAATTAGAAAATGAAAAATGATGTGCTATTCATAATTAGAAGACATTTAAGTATATACTTCTGGAGAAGTTACTTGTCCTAAAGATTCATACGCCTTCTTTACAGTTGTCAGATGACTATGCAAACATTGCAGTGACATGACAAAAAATTACATTGCCCTGCATATGGAAATGAAATCTAAATTTACAAACTCTTCATTTCCATTACTCATCTAGGCTAAATCACAAACACTGAGAAATATCACTGTGAAATCCAGTGAGTCCTTGTTTTTTCTTTTTTTTCCCCCCTAAACTGAAAATCAGGGGGCTATTTCCTTATCCTGACAGCATGCTGGATTTAGCACACACACCACTCCTGGCATTCTCTCATCCATGGCAGCTGCACCAAAATGTCTGAGTTTCTGGGGCACTGAGGCTTGACAGCACAGAGCGATGCCCCATTATGAACATGGTGAGATCCTCTGCACTGCTCATTGAAAGCAACAGAAGTCAGCACAATGGAGCCACTGATTAAGGAGAACAATCATGGAGGATTTCCTATTATGCCAAGATCCAGAGGGAAACAGTAAGCAACGTAAAGGAAATGAGTGCATTTGCTCAAAATGAAAAGGTCAGCCAGCCGCAAATTTTCAGCTTTGATATGCACGTAACATTTCAACTCCCATTTTTATCACAAATTATAGCTTCCCAAGGTCTTCAGGAAGTTGACAGAGAGATTGTAAGGTTATTGAGTGGTGTGAGAACGGAACTGGCTATGATTTACAAACTTGTCATTGCAGCGTATCCACTCCTGCATAGTGAAGAACAAAGAACCAACCTAGCAGCATCGCTTTTGCATCTGCATCATACAGGTTTAAATAACAGCTCCTGTCTGTATCAGAGAGCCAGACCTCCTCCCTCGAAATACCCTGCAAAGTAGGAACAAATATAGAAAAGTCAGAACAAATATAGGCTGGTACCCTCCTGTGAATTGCAGACTATATTGCAGCTCTACACAGATTCTGCCAGATGCTAATTCACATTGCCATCAATCAAAGTTAAACAGCAGTGACTGTAAATACAACAAAATCTTTGATAGAAAATATTTTTGCATTAGGAAAAAAAATATATATACAGGACTCCTGGGTTCTATCCATGATACTTCCATTGCCTCCCTATCAAACTTAATTCCCTTGTTTATAAAATAGAAATAATAACTTTCTGTCACAAGTCACCGTGAGAACTGGTGAATCTTCTCTGAGTGTCTGAAAGATCAGGAAATCAGTGTTGCTCAAACAAAAGGACTATTTCTATTAATGCAATAGTACCAATGGGATTCATACTGTTTTACTTATGTCCTAGCCCTCTCAGCTTTCACATATCTTTGGAAAAAAACACTGTAAATTGCTTGTGTTGGGTGAAAATAGATGCTGAATGTTTCATGATACAGGTATAAAGAGAGTTTTGTGGGTTTGTAGCGAGGGAAGCACACAGCACGCGAAGCATGAAGCCATGGCACTACTGAAGATAATGGGAATGCTCATAGCCTATAACACAATACAGCTCCTTGTTCAGCATCTATTGTATCTCACAGAGCCTCGCTGAGACATAACTAAAATACTAAATTAAAAAGACTTCCAAACAGCTGCCTCAGGACTAAACTGGTAGGGCAAAATTTCAGTCTATGGTACTTAAATGTATAATGAAAAATCCATTAGTGACTCACTTTTTCTAAGGATAGAAGGCAGCATACCTTATGAGTCAGCTTTCTGCTGAGAAAAAAAGTCCTACCTTCAATGGACCAGAAGACACACCATTGAAAAGAGCATAATTATCAGACATTACCTTGTGAGACAGAGTGGAGAACGGATGATGAAAAAAGCCAAAATATATGAATGACTTTGCTCATGGAAGAACTCTTAGCATCATAAGATTGACCTTTAAACTCAGTGAGAAAAGCAAGTTGAATCAATGCATCACCTGTCTGGGAAATATACTGTGGACTTCTCTGAAAGTTAAACCACACATTAATTCTGTAGCTGCAGTACTAACAAGTGCAGAGTTAAAATAGGTATGACTGGTTTTCACAGATGGATGTCTGAATAAAGTAGGAAAGGGAAAATAAAAGAGAAAAAAGTAAATAAACTAAATGTACTGAACATTATCAAATTAAGTCAACTATAATGGATGAGAAAGTTTTGTATTCAGTCAGATAGTAGCTACAGATAAAGGAACACAAACATATGTAAGAAGAAACATACTGAATACAAAAAGAAAAAAGAGTGACATGGGCCCTGAAATTATTTCAGGGAAGTTACTTGCATCTGTCTGAACAGAATTTAGCAAGGTAGATATTTTTTCATCTCTCATTTCAGCTCCTAAGTCCTTACTCAAATAAAGCTCTCATGGAGTCAATGAAATCATCCTTCTGATTTTAAACACCATATCTAATGCAAGGCAAATCCCTTCTAGATGGTCGACTTTTTCATACCTTTTGGCTCTCTGCAGTCATCTGCACTAGTCAGGCTGTGCTATATCTGCTAGCGATATGCACACACGAGTCATGGCACCCTAGAAATAAGACTGTTAGGGAGGTCAACATTTCAGAGGTTGGCATTCTTCTCTCTCATATTAGTTTTACACTAGATTAATTCCATTGTCCTCAGTAAACTTCAGTGTGATTTTTGTGTGGGTGAGTCAGAGGATTTGGCCCTTCACCTGGAATAATATTATCTGTGGCTTAGGATAGACACAATTCCACTCCTCCTCACTGCTCTTGCCTAGGATACGCTGTGTACACGAGGCCATTAGGACAGCACATGCAGTATTATGCCACTTAGCAGCAGGACTTTTTCTTGTGCTTTGGATAAGCTAATTGAGTTTATTAGTTATGTCACAGATGATCCCCTAAATCTCACTAAAATGGATTACTTCCCAAGGAAAGAACATTTTGCCTGAGTTCACTATTTCACCCTTATCTGTCCCCCAAAATGTACAGTCAGTGGCAAGAGGTTCGATCACTTTTGCAACTGACAGCAAAAGGCAGGAGCAAACTTTCTCCAGGCACTGCTGCTGGGAACAAATCTTCAGCCTGACGTTCCAGGAGTTTCACATTCAGATTCACTATCAGTTTTGACCTCTTGGCCTCACAGGGGGAACCACAACTATTTTACCCCATATCTCTGCCCTGCCTCAAAGAGAGAGGGGACATGGGAACGCAACGCCACTGACGTGAACTTTACGTGGCCTCATTGGTACAACAGGACGCAAGAGAAGAGGTTCCTCATTTACATAAAGCTCCAGTCATGACTCATCTCTATCTTCTACAGCTCCAACTTGCCACTCTGACGAGTCTCTGGACGGCAAGCGAACGTACTGTACCGTTCATCAGTCATATGCTCAGAAACATCTGTCCGGCTGTTTCAGCGCCTGCAGTCAGGAAACAGAAAAATGTAAAATGTACACGTAAAATTTCCCTGCAGTGCGGGAAAGTTGTGTGTCTAGCTTATTGTACGGTGGAACTGTATCTATTAACTATATGTTAATAGTTAATCCACATTATCACCAGCCAACGTCCTGACTTTCAGCCTTTGCTAGCTGTAGTTGAATGTCCATCAGACCAGTCCATCGGATCTCTGGAGGAGAGTTTTATATTAATTTACACAATGACTTATATGATCTCCCATACAGAAAATTAAGTCCAGAGGGCTCCCTGCTCAGAACTGCTGAGAAAATTAGCTACAGAGCTGGGAAGATAACTGAGGGATGTTTTCCTGTACAATAAACCTGTGGTTAGCCAATACAGAACATCTTTTCCCACATCAGCATGAAAGACCAACACATCTACAAGAGCATGACTGGGTATACGTCTGCTGTAACTTCCCTGAAAACAAGAATGGCTTTCAATCTTTGCAAGCTGTTATGTTTTAGGTCAAGAAGTTAATCTCTCTACAGAATGAGGTTATCACACTCAACTGTCTCTGGAGGAAACTCTTCCCTGCATATAGGCTTGAGAGAGAATCTAGGAAAATTGGTTTCATTAAGCTAATGTTAGCCTTTGCAAGTGCCCTGGTAATGAAGATTTAATCTCCCTGACGCTGTTCACGCTACTGTCGCTAGCAAAGAAAATATCCACTGATATGGAAAATGGCAGCAGGGAAATTCCATTGAAATAAGCAGAATTGGAAACTTCTCTCTTTATTGTGTGGGGTTGTTCCCATGATGATTTCAGGGAAGAGAGTGCATGAGTAAGATGATGAGGAAGGGCCAGGGAAACACCAACTACTTTGAGTCTACACACTCAAAGACTGGATGAAATTTGAAAATAATTACAGTAGAATGGAAACATTTGGGAGAGAGAATGGAAGAAAGTGAAACATAAATGATGAGAGACTCATGTTTCAGTGCTGGAAAAATCATGATGAACAGGACAGTAATCTTTGTTTAAGTGTTTGTTATACCCATACTAATGAAGCCAATCAAAAGGGAAAGGGCTAAATATTGCACCACTGAACCCAACCTAATATGCCAAGGTTTATTACCTTGGGCTCAATACTGTCAGCATAGGCCAAAGAATTGCCCTGGACATCATCTTTTTGGCAACTAATATTGCAGAATAATAAAATATGAATTTCAGGAGAACTGAATATGGATGTTTTCTAGGCCATGCCTCACTCATAGAACCTCGCCAAATGCCTGCAGATTGCACGTCGGGCAATCACAATTTCCCTGTGTCTTTGACATATTGCCTTTAGCATCCTCTGACACCAGAGATGAAAGGGTACAGATATCTTACTTTACACCATAGGATGCAGCAGAGCCAAACTACATTAACATATGGCAGCTAAGATTAATGTTTGGAAGTAGCCCAGTCTCTGAGTCAGACTGATCCTTTCCGTTCATAAACTTGAAAGCGCCAGGAAAAAAGTTTAAAAGTCCAATTAAAATAAACCCTGGCTAACTCAACTGCAGGCTTATCATCACAGCATGAGGAGGGCAGTATCTTGCTCTTCTGTGAGGAACTTAAGCAAGAAACTATGAAGTGGCCTCATAGGAGACAGGAGAAAGGGGTCTTCTCCAGTGAGAGTGAACTCTGAAGACTGCTAGGCTTGGCTTCCTCCAGGACGAGTTTTCTTAAGTGTTTATCTGCTGCCTTATTCAGGTCACTTTGGTTTAGTGATTTCTGATTATGCACACTGTTGTTAGAAAGGGACCTTTATCTTGAGATTTGTTTCTGATGAATTAGCTGCCCATATACATACACCTCCTCTTAGCTTCTGCCTTAGGTTGAAACGTCTTATTCTCACCTCTAAGGTCCTGTATGAGTTTGCCTACATAGCTGCTCTCATTTCTTACCAGATCCCTTCTGCTGGGCATGAATTTCTGAAAGAGTTTTCCTCTTCAAAGATTGATGCTAGACTGCAAGTCATCTGAAGCTGACCACTAACCTCACTCCAAATCAAGGGTGAGACACTTAAAAATCATACCCTAACAATGACACTTTCGAAATGCTGAGTCCACAAGCTCCAGGTAAACCAACACAAGGCCAAAACCCACAACCTCCAGCTTCATTCTCTAGGTTAGTAAAACCTCTTTTTAAAGGATTTTCTCTATACACACCTTGACTTCTGCTACAGATTCTTTAGCACTGAGAAAAGCTCCCCAATCCTCCATCATAGGACTTCCAAGCCACGAAGCAAGAATGATGAAAACACAAGTGTCATTTGCAGAGGCAGCTTGTTAGCAAATCACAGAAGAAATATTTTAAAGTCCATGTCCTTACTACAAAGACAACAAAAGAAAAGAGTATATATCTCTTGCTCTTAATGTCCCACTGGGCTTTCCTAGCCCCCTGAACATTACACAATATCTAGAGGAAACCACTGAGAAAGCTGATAAGGCAGCACAGATGAGCATGCCAAAAGCAGGTGAGTGAAGTGCTATTCAACATCTCATGCACACGGTCAGTTCCAATGTGTCAAATGATGGGTGAGAACCCACTGAGCTGCAGTAGCAAGACTGGTTGCCCACAGACTGTGGCAGCAAGATTTGGCAAGTCTTCCATCAAAGATTCCAGTGCCTTTTTTGAAAAATTCCTCCTTGTCAAGGTTTTGGTTTACTGCCTGAGGGCTTTTGTGATGACCTGATGCTACTGAATCCTCAAATACTCCTTCTGTTGAAAAATGTCGGTTTCCATGTATTGCTGGCCACAGGATAGCATTTCCCCCTGCTAGACAGAGACCTGAGCACAGCCTGACCTTACGTTTAGATCCCTGAGCTGGCTTCCACAGCTCATACCTAGGAAGAAGCCACCTATTCTGAGAAGGTCACTCTTGATGCAGCAAGCCAGGCACTCAGCATCCCCAACCCCTGCTGAGCTTTTGCACTGACTCCCCACTAAGAGCATGCCGGTGCAAGGACTCTGGGAGACATCCAAAACAGCACTCAGGCACCGAAGTGCAACTTATGCAGACTGCTGGCGCCTGTGCTCATGAGAGCAACCCAGGAAAGCTCTGCCTCCCCTCTTGAGCTACGTCAGATGCTGTAAGTGCCTACAGTTTCTGGTGAAAGCTTCTTTAGGCGCCAAAAGGTCTGGCATCTTTTTGTGCCCAGCAGCCTCACTCTTCTGGGTGGGCTGAATGCCGTCAGCTACTTCTTGCCCAAATTCATCCAGAAATCAGGTGGGATTTTTTTTTCAACAGTAAGGTCTTAAGGATCCAGTTTCTTAGGCATGCTAAGGCTGAATAGAGCTCAAAGTACACAGCAGAAGGGAACTGCCAGAAGTGCTTATGTGTTTATAAATATTTAACTTTAGTAAGTCATTAACCCCACACACCAGTATCCCAATATTGCCATTGTTTCCCAGATAAGAGCCCTAACTAGGCACCCTATCCTGGCACAAGAAATTTTGTACTCCTGGTTACACTGTGGCTCAGCTTACAAATGCTGGTCAGAACACATATTTTTCCTTTCCCCAGAACACTAAAGTTTCTCACAGTACTCCTTCTTCGTTCAAAGGTCCAGAACTGGCTTCCAGGTCTGTGCTCTCCAGCGCTTGGTGAGTATTTAAAGTAGAGGAGGTGGTCCATCTCCCAGGTATACTTTCACTTAGAAGACTGATTCAGGTGTCCACATCAAATGTGTTACTTACACCCATAAGCAAAACCACTTTTTGGTCCTTTATCAGAGTTTCTCAGAGAGAGATTCAGACATTCCCTTCTCCTAAGTATGTCCTACAGGCTGACATAGGCATCTCACCACTCGGTGTACTAGCTAAGGGCACTTCAAGTCCTTACATTCCTAACTATTCCTCTCCAGTGTACAGGGAACATCTGATTTAACTCACTAGAGAGCATTGCCCCTTTGAGAATCAGATGCTAATCTTCAACTCTTCTTTGCTGCTAATCCCAAATCTCTTTAAGACTGGGCCCTCTGTTTCAGTGTTCAAAGTCCTCTATTACAGGATTTTGCTCTAGTTAACTGTTAACATGCAATTCCCTTTGGCCATGACTTTTCATGTGTTTGCAGTATCCTGAACTGCACAAACACTAAACAATACACAGGTGTTGCAAAAGCATGAGATAAGCCTGTGACAGGAGCTGAAACTTCTTTGTGAAATGCATTTCCATGGAGGAAAAAGAAACCAAATACAAAAAATGTTCTACTTGCAGTGACTTTGCCACTGTAACTTCCTGGCACCCAAAATTAAAGGAAAAAAAAAAAAGCAAACAAAGATAAACTGTATTAAAACCAGGGTAAGTTTTCTAGGGACTTTAGGAGTAGTAGATTCCTCTTAGCACTGCCCAGTAATGTGTTTGCTCACAGCCACAGGGGAAGGAAGAGGCCACACAGGCCCCCTTCTAGGTACTTAAACAAACACACAGCAGTCACAGCCAGACCCCCGTTCTATCAAATGATCCATTTATTTCTTTTGCATATTGAGCAGGAAGAATAGAGGTGGTTGTTATGTCAGATGTTCAGTAAAGAAGGATCTTATGTAGTAAGTTGAATAGATACTAATATATTCTACTGTCCATTTAAAGTCCAATCTCATAATAATAAATGGACAACATATGTGGTAATGATAAATATATACTACACTGCAACAAGACTTAAAGCTTGGTGGTTTTGTTCCCTAGTATTTTGGAAAGTGCTATCAACGTGGAGCTTACTAAAATCCTAAGAGGAAGGGTTGAGCCTTCATTACTCATTATACTTACTCCAGCATTTGTGTTTGAATTCTTCACCTACGTGCCCATCCTGTTCCCTCAGAAAGATTTCCTCATATGATGTTATTTATATTTTTAAACGCTTTTAACATTTTCTCTTCATTCTCTAAAATGTTTTTCTTTTCCTGAATGGCAGTTTAGGAAATGCTTCATGAAGTCAGCGACACACCCTGCAGAACAAAACACATAATCAAGTAAACACGCCCTGCAAAGCAATGCACTCACTTCAGTCCCCAACCCAACCGACACAAGTGCTACAAGCATATCCCGCAAATAAAATCTCACAGTGGGTGCTCTGCTACACAACATCCCAAACAAAAAGCTACAGTTAGCTGGGAGCAAACACACCTCAGCAGCAGAAGGGGCATAAGTGAATAAGCACCGCACCTTCCGTAACAGTCACTGCACATTCCCAATAGATGAACAAAATTTAATTGACCTAAACGATGACTGTATGTACTCAACTTTACCTTTAGCAAACAATGCTGCTCATGACCTAGTCACAGCACTTACAATACATAGAACTCACTGGTCTGCAAGGAATCACAAATAAAACAAAAGTAGAAATCACACATGAGTATTATGGGATGTTATATTATCCAAAACAATGCTGGACAGGTATAGATCAAGGTTACACTTCTCCGGGAGAGTGAAAATTTTGAGATTACAAAACAGAGATAATTAAAATTATCAAGGATTTATATAAACTCTATAAACATGAAATTGAAACTGAAGAATAGCATAATATCTAGAAATTAGGAATATCTAGGGAATTTTGGAGACAAAACATGTTATCTGCATAAGCAAATTTACAGAATAAACATCTAGGATGATAATTCAAATAAAGCAGTTTTGGTCACCTATTTTTATAGGAAGGAGTTTTGTTGCTGTGAGGCATTAGTTAGGAATCCAGATAAAGTCATCATCCATGATCTGATTTATCTATTAGAATTAGGAATGAGGATTTTTATTTGCTATTTCTAGAGCTGAAGCTGATCTTATTCTCTAGTTTTAAGCCAATTCATCCCTCTGCTTCAGTTTCTTTATTGATAAGAGAGTTCTCAAAATATTTACTTACTGATTTCAGAGTAGCAGTTTGGCTCAATTAATGTTCCTAATGCAACCTGAAGAGAAAAGATTGTTTCGGGGCATGTCAGGAAAATGCTAGTTTATTGAAAAATGAAATGAAAAGAGCTTGAACTTGTAAAACAGTTGTCAGTATCAGTTCAATCATTCCAGTTCTAATATGTGACAAGCAGCTCAAATAAACCCATGCTTTTAGTTCCCCTTCTAATACACAATGTGATCTAAGCAGCCGCACCCAGCTGGACTGCGGACAAATTCCTGTTCTTATCTCAGGCTCACTAGAAGCCTTATGTAATTAAACAATATTGTGACGAGGGTCTTATCTCAGGGCATTAACTTCTTCTTCCCTTGGCAAGGATGTAAGTGAGCTGGAAAGCTGTCCTGGCACTGCTCTGAGTCCATTATTTTCTTTAGAGTTTGACCTTTTAGTTGCAAATAAAATCTTCCCAATGGTGTGAGCACTTACTGTGTTCTGTTCTTGAGCCTGCAAAAGGAACAACTCTTCAAGGCCACCTCAAAATTTGTCTACTGTGCAAATGAAGTGCTTTTGTAACCACTTCAGCACTCCCTTGGCTCCTGAGAGAGTTGATGCCTTTGCACAAGACAGTTAATAACAGCTAATGATATCGAGGCCTTGCCAGGAGCCTAGACAAGCACCTGGTTGCGTAACTCCAACTTGATAGGCACTGTTTTGTTTTGTTTTTTTCCACTACAGAGAGTACCCGCTGGCTATGCCTATGTAATTGGTTTGACCTCATGAGAGATGAGAATTGTCTCATTAATTTCAGTGGGTTGTTCAATTTTGGAGCACAATGCAAAGTGCAGCAGGATTTCGTGGCTGATCAGTTAGCAATGTGCTGAATATGCTTGCACAATGTGGTTGGATAATTTAGATGTCTGAGATCAAAAAAAACCAATTAGGTATTTTTATCTATTCCCTGGGGGCTTCTGCGGGATTGTGCTGCGTTACCTCATCCCAGGATTCCTCCCGTTCTGTTTTGAATATTCCCAGGATGCTTTATTATCTTGTGCTTTGAAAGACTATGGTATTGATTAACAGCTCTGACTCTTCAGTGGTTTTACTCTGCTTCTTTCAATTTGAATTTCTTTTTTATTTTTTTTATCCAGGTATAGCCTAGTTTCTGTGTGAAAGAAAAAATAGAAAGATGAAAATCTCTAAGTACAGAGATGATGACAGCAGGAGGAAGAGGAAGAAAAATGCAGAATCAATTAGAAAGCAGTATGTTGCACACAGAATATTTAGACTACTGTCATTTCCCTCTTCTTTTGCCCTGCTTTTAGACTTGAAAGGTAAAGTAGTTGTATTTTGTACCTGCACTGTAATCTAATATGCACCATATGTGAGTGATACCACTTCACTCCTTAATACAGCAGCAGCCACACTTTTCCTGCAGTAAAAAGTCCCTGACTGATGCTATTAAGGGAAGGGCTTGGGGTGGTGGATGGAGCAGAGTGGGATTAGTCATGTGCACTGCATTAAACCTGACAGGGATGCATTCAGACAAAAGCAGCAGTACTTTAGGCAAAACGGCAAGGCTGGGGAAATGCCTCACCTAAAGAATGGGGAGCTTTTTCTTATTTTAATTCTTCAGCCTTCAATAAAACTGTAGAAAAGGTTTTCAAGAGCAAGAAGAAGAGCCATGCTGATACCAGAGGATTCCATCCTCTGCCAGTGCAGAATGCATGTTGCGCTGGTGCAGGGGGGCTCCTCCTTCCTCTATGGGCACTTGGAAGCGTGAGACTTCCCCCCGTTTTCCACTGTGGCCTGACTCTGTCTACAAACAGAGAAAAGCTGATGCTGCAGAAACAAACCCAAGCTGTTAATGAAATATTGAGAATGCAAGTGATGCCAGCCGACACCTGAAACACCACAGATGTGTGAGTCACCACGCTCCAGCCCACCGAGAGTGTCAGAGCCACGGGTGTCACAGGCACCAAGGGACCCTGCGGAGATGGGGGTGTCATGGACATAGAATCAGAATAGTTTGGGTTGGAAGGAACCTTAAAGATCATCCAGTTCCAACCGCCCTGTCATGGGCAGGGGCACCTCCCACTAGATCAGGCTGCCAAAGGCCCCCATCCACCCTGACCTTGAACACCTCCAGGGATGGTGCAGCCAGAGCTTCTCTGGGCAGTGCCTCACCACTCTCACTGTGAGGAAATTCCTCCTTACGTCTAACCTAAATCTGCCCCTCTCCAGTTCATAGCCAGTCACATCATTCCCCTGCCTGTACCAGGGGGCCCTTTCGAGCTGGGGGTGTCACAGGCAGCTGGGACCCTGTGAATCAGGGGTGTCATGGCCAGTGGGCACATCATGGCTGGGGGTGTCACAGTGTGAGAACTGCTAAGTTTTGCTGCAGGTAGTTTGTATGTTTAGTTATCTCATCATATAAATGTCTTGTAAGATGCAGCTATATTAGGCTGAGATAGCCTGTCTTAGGGCTGTGAGAACGTATCAATATGCTTAGTTGTCTTGTAAGATGCAGCTGTTGCAGGAGATACATGAGCGGAGTCTCTAGACATGGCTGGATCACAGAATCACTAGGTTGGAAAAGACCCATTGGATCATCGAGTCCAACCATTCCTATCAACCACTAAACCACGTCCCTCAGCACCTCATCCACCGGTCCTTTAAACACTTCCAGGGAAGGTGACTCAACCCCCTCCCTGGGCAGCCTCTGCCAGTGCCCAATGACCCCTTCCGTGAAATTTTTTTTCCTGATGTCAAGCCCCTGGTGAAGCTTGAGGCCATTCCCTCTTGTCCTGTCCCCTGCCACTTGGGAGAAGCGGCCAGCACCCTCCTCTCCCTCCTTTCGGGTAGCTGTAGGGAGCAATGAGGTCTCCTCTCAGCCTCCTCTTCTCCAGGCTGAACACCCTCAGCTCTCTCAGACGTTCCTCATAAGCTGTTCTTCCAGTCCCTTCACCAGCTTCATCGCTCTCCTCTGGACTCGCTCCAGAGAATTAAAAAAAAAAAAAAAAAGTCTGTCTAACAACAGACCTCAGGACCGTGCAGCCGCTGGTGACAGGTCAGCGGGGCCCTGCGGCTGCGCCCCGGGCTCGGGGCGGGCGCTGCTGTCCTGACCCGGCGGCGGAAGCGCGGGCTCGCGGCCGGCGGGGCCGTCACTTCCTGNGGAGGGCTGGAAAGATAGGTGGATGGAGGAATGAACGGATGGACGGATGGATGGATGTGTGGGTGGGTGAGTGGGTGGATGGAAGGAGGGGTGGGTGGAAAAAAGAGTGGATGGAGGGAGGGATGGATGGATGGAGGGATGGGAAGATGGGGGGATGGATAGAGGGAGGGGGGGAGGGGTGGATGGAAGAAGGGATGAATGGAAGGAAGGAGGGAGGGAGGGAGGAGGGATGGATGGATGCATGGAGGAAGGTTGTAAGTTATTGTAGCCCCCCTACACAAGGTGGATGGAGGGAGAGATGGATGGCCGGAGGGATGAACAAATGGATGGATGGATGAATGTAAGAGTGAATGTAGGGAGGGAGGAGTGGATGGATGGATGGGAAGATGGGTGGATGGATAGATGGAGGGGTGGATGGGTGGATGGAAGAAGGGATGAATGGAAGGAAGGAGGGAGGGAGGGAGGGATGGATGGATGCATGGAGGAAGGGACAAAGGGATAGATGGATGGAAGGAGGAATGGGTGGAAGGATGGACAGAGGGAGAGATGGTTGGATGAGTGGATGGATGGAAGGAAGGAAAAAGTAGATCTGGGCAGCGAAGAGACAAGCAACACTGGGATTCCTTGCCCAGCAAGCAGCTGTGGTGCAAAGCAGAAAGGAGGGATGAGGAATTTGGCAGGAGGGGTGAGCAGCAGGAGTGAGGGCACTGGGGGCTGTTCAGGACCTGCAGTGGGGAAGGTGCTGGCCTCCTCCTCTCACAGCCCTCCAGGTCCCACTGCAGCTCCAGGAGGTCCCTCTTTATGATGAGGCTACACGTGAGTGAAACGCTTACCCTGGCTCTGATGTCTGGGAAACCAGGCTGGCAGCTCCACCTTGGCATTTGGAGCAGGTGTGAGCTGTGGGCTTTGGCCTTGTTGCGGGGCTCCTGCATTCTGTGTGCCATAGGAGTCTATCACGGGTACACAAAGCAGAAGCGAAAGAGGCCCTTTTGACTCAAACACAGCTGAAATAGTAACTGCAGGTTCATTTTCTTTTTGAGCCATTCCTGAAGCAAAGATTTTTAACTTTCCTATTTTGTAGGTGCCGTGACACACAGATACCTTTTCTCACGTGGGTTTTCCTGGAGCATTAGCATTGCAATAAAAAATCCATACATTTAGGGGAATTGAGAGGCACGGTTGGTGCGTGATGCTTCTCCTGTGGGACCATCATGAACCATACATTTGCACCCCTTTGAGATGACCAGGGGAATGGTGGTATTGCAGTTTTTTAGTTCTCCCAAACAAAAGTTGTGCATTGTATTTTTTGCTCTAATTCTAAATTGGGCCTCTCATTTATACAGGCTAACTGGATCCTGTATGTGATCCATGGGCCACTGTTGAATGTGGAGGCAGTTGCTTCTGAATGAAAACTTGCTGAAGCTGGAAACAGCATCTGCTGGATCACGTGGGACTCAGGGCCCAGAGCCCCATGTCTACTTTTGTGTAAAACTTGGTAGAAAATTTCTTCTCAGCTTTGGAGACATTCAGCCAGCTGCAAATCCTATTTGCATCTGTTTTCACACTTCTACAATACATGAACAATAAGGGGTTCCAGGTTGTGACTGACACTTTGTAACAGCAGATAAGTGTTATTTGGGATATCTTTGAAAATGGTTTTTTTTTTCAGTCTCAGAATGTGCGAGTGGAAACAGTCGCTCACCAAGATAAATCATCTTAAGAGACAGCACTAGTGCTTCACTTTGGAATGAAACAAAGACATTAAGCAAAGGCTGAGTTTGCAAAGTTTGTGTTAATGAGTTACAAAAACCAGAGGCATCAGTTCAGATCTGCGTTTTAAAGGTTCACAATTGCAGATACTGTCTTTGTCACTCAGGTTGAAGCATTAGAAAGAGACGCTTCAAAGCACCTTCTCAATGATGTAAGCTTACCGAAGTTCCGCTTTTCTGCAAAGATTAATTTTTAGAAGACTGCCGTTGACAGCAAGAGCTTTATATTGAAGGGTACAGAGAAACTATTGTCACACACAAAAAACCACTTTCCTGTTTTAGAAACATGAACAGAGTTCAGGACCAAAATTTTTGCAAAGGTTAGAGACTGTTTTTTTGCTGTTGTGGTTTTTGTTCATTTGTTCATTGTGCAGTCAGTGGAACAAAATCTGCTGAGGTTGGAAAATTTTACTGTTGTAGGTAAAGTATGATGCAGACATTAAAAAAAGCATACAGTTACTTCCTGGCAGGTATAGAACACATGATACAGTGCTCTTTGAGAAATAAGGTTACTGCCCGTAGGAAGTTTCTGAATGAAGAGGTGATGGTTTTCATCATGTAAAGTGCAAAGTTTTTCTTTCAGAGATTTCTATTGGTCGTTCTCTTTGGTAGGTCCTGTTTGGCACCCTGTCTTTGGCAAACACTCTAAAGAGTATGATGGCTGTGCATGGTTAGAGACTGGTTATTAAGAAACTTTTAAAATTACCCCTACGTATCTTCTAGAGTCCAAAATTCAGAAGTTCCAAGTTGAAACGCATTCTGTTCTGGGGCCCACAGATCTCGCAGGTCTGTATTGCTAATGTATCTGAAGAAATCACTGTCCTTGACTGCTCTGCTGGGGCATTTGGGAAGGCAAGTTCTTTTTTTGTTGTATCATCCCCTCACTTAGAGCATTGACAGCTCACATCGGTTGTAGAGGGGGACACAGTAGACCAACTAGCAGTTGAGCTAGTCGAGCTCTGTTTCCACACAAAATAGCTCTAGGAGGACCAGGTTGCCTCATCTGGAGAAGATAGAGACACAAATGGCAAAAACCCAAAACCAGCCCATGACCAGACAATCTCTATTTTTCATCAACAAAAAGTCAAAGAAAGTATTTCCATCCATGTGACTGAATCTCTTTCCTATCTGCCAGACATAATGGGTTCATACTTGGCCAGACTGAAGGACCCGAAGTGCTTGAACACATTTCTTGGAAGTTGTTTCCACAGGTCAGAATCTGAGGCGTGTTGGTTGGTATCAGATATGGAAATAGCTTGTTTTGTTACTTGTACTTTTTTGTACTGTGCTTTTTTTTTCCTGTAGGACTTCTGTTTTCTTGGCTTATCAATGGCTCACTTTGCTAACTATAAAATTAATTTAATTTATAAATAAAAGAATCTTTTCACAATAATTTCAAATGAATAATAACTATTCTCTCCCAAGTATCTTTAGGGTTTTAATAATACTGAGTGCTTAATACTTAAAATTTTTCAAAGCATTTCCTTCTCACTAATCTCTGCAGTCCTGCTGTGATGTTGGTAAGGAACCAAATTTTCAGCTTCCAGATTGGAGCCTTCAGTACAGGTCTGTTCAGTGCATGTCACGAGGCATAAGCCCTCCTACAGAACTACTAATTCAGTTTGTATTTGCGGAAGGCCTGGTTCTTTCTTATTTTTTAAAACCTCTTTGACTGTAAGAGAGAGATTGTAAGTTATTGTTTCTCCTCCTGGTGCGTTAGAACTTATGTCAGCAAAGCAGCTTCATACCTATTTGATTGAGGATTTTGAGGTATGTTGCTGGGGCTGAGTGTTTCCTCCTTGAGCCTTTAAGACCTGGTGTCACCTGTGTATTTGCAGCATCTGTGGATGGTTAAAATCATAATTAGATTAAACTGTAAGCCTGGGTCATCTTGAATGGTGATTGTGAGCCAGAAAGTTTCTCACGTGTTGGGTGATCCAGTTAGCAGAGAGGGTTAGCTTCAGCAGTGAATGCTAGTGCTGGACTTCAGGCTGCTCTGGTGTTGAGAATTACAGACCTAAAAATGAAGTGACTACCTGCACTAGACATGGATGTGGTAGAGAGAAATGTTGCTGCAAGTTCTTGTGAATCCTTTGGCTTTGCTTGGTGTCTGCCTATTTGCATGAAAGAGTTACTGAGGGCTTTGTCGCAGATGCTGAAACTTCTGAATTATTTTGGGATCTTTAACTGGTTAAACTGAGAAAAATTAAAATAGACCACTCCGAAATCAAGTTTTGTTCTCATTCTGGGCAGTTCTCTGTTGTGCCCTGGCCACATTTGTGGCACAGAGTGGCAGATATCTGTGAATCCTTGTATTTAACTGAGAAATTCAGAATTCATTTCCCATTGTGGTGTTTCCATTAGGTTTTTTGGTTAGTTGGTTGGTTTGGTATTTTTGTTCTTTTTTTAAAACAGCTTGATAACCTGAATGAAGTAACAGTATATTATACTTGGATTTTGGAGGTCATGGGAAAAGAGCCCGGCTTAGAAGAGATTTAGATTTAAATGCTGATTTAGAGTGGAAGTTCTTTGCAGCAAAGGCTCTTATTTTATCTGCACAGTGTAGTGCCCCCGCCTCCCCAGCCAGCTGTTCTTCGGCACTTCTGTGGTAAATGATACATTTACATGTGTATTCTGATTCAGATAGAAACAATATTTTTGTTGTTTTGGGACAGAAGCAGGTGTTTGCTTTGGTCTCTATATGTGTTTTTTAAAACAACCAGTCTTAACCAACCTTATTGCTTTTAGGTGAGGTGGTATGCTTGGTTTTAATTTAGATCTAAGAGTTATCATAGCTGATACACAAACTGATGCTCAAGACATTTGACCTGTCACATGCAAAACCGGTGATACAGACTGCTTCAGCAGCATCTGGGAGGTCTTTTTGTCCACCTTCAATTCCTCACCAGATTAGCGAGGGGAAACTGGTCCATCTTAGGCTGTTTGGAGTCTAAGGAGAAAAATCTTATCGGAACTAAGCAACCCCTTGGACAACAATTTCTCATTCACTTGTGAACCTAAGGAAAATAGGTTTTAGTCTTCAGGCTTAAGAAAAGAAGGAACAAAGCTTTGTTTCATAATCCAACCATTTCTCTTTCAACTGGTTTGTGAGGGGCACGACTTAAAATCTTTCTGTAACCCCTGAAATCTCACTTCAGTTTGTGTGGAAGTTGTTTGGCCTCTAAACATTAAGCAGAAATGGTGATTACATGTTGGTTTGGCACTGCCTAATAAATATCAAAAGTCAGTGGTAATGTACGTATTTGCTCCGGAGCTTTAATTTGGAATCTCTTTGTGAAGTCCAAACCAGCTTTGTGTTTCTGATCAGATCGTGCCGCTCCATGCTCCATCTACCTGCTTGCTCTCTCCCAGGACGTTGTTTAACTAGCTGCATTAACACACACTAAAATTACTCACTGAACTTACTTTACAAATGAGCTCATGGTGCCTCTCCTATAGAAGGTACACGGTGGTGATAACAGCAGGTAAGTATGTTCCTGGCTGACCTACTGTAGGGAGGACAAGAGAGAAGAATAAATGGCTAAGGTCGGCTGGTGTGACTTCTCCTGAGTGGATGAGTTGTGCCTACTGCTTTATATGTAGCAGTGGCATATCAGAAAGGTTTGGTTGTCCCTGTACTGAGCTGTGCGTGATTGTGCTCCCTTCCCCAGTCATAGATGTTACCATTTGTATGATTATTTTGTTCAGAATCTTAAAGTCTTGTAAGTGATGGAGCTTGTAGCTTCTTAAATTGTCAACTACATTTGTCACTGATGGCCACAACATTGTTCAGTGTTGGTTAGATAATTGCCTCTTTACCTCTTGCAGAGACCTAAACTTTTTCTCGTTACTGAAGTGATTGCTGACCTCTGGAAGCGTATTTTCATCTCAAACTGCAGCCGCATCTGGCAAGCGTGTTCCACTTTGCGTTGTGCAATGTCGCTGGTAAACATGCCTTCCAAGTGGTATTGCTGCCACCTTACGTAATTACCGAAGTTGATTTTAGTGCCAGGCAGTACCATGACTTACTTTGTTTCAACAATAGCCCTTTGAGGGCACCTGAGAAATTATTCTGCAGTCACAGCAGTCAGATGGGTGAGCAGAGTTGTACAGACAGAGTCTATTGCTGTTTCTGCCACAAATAACTGATTATACATACATATTTCTTCCTAAGTCTCCTTAATACATTATTGCTCTTAAAGTGTAGTTGGAGTAGAAAACTTTTCCTGAGTAAGTACAGAAAAATTAAGGTTTGGCTTTGTAGGGAAGTTTTATATTGTTCCTTCTGAACTTTAACTGTCCTTTGTTCACTCATTGATGACACAGATGCTTTCTTCATGCCATCATAGTTCACTGCTGTGAAAATGACTAAATCGCACTGTAAACAAGAGTTGAACACCACCAGTGTGGACTGAGAAGCTGTGGAAGTTGTTAAACTTGTATTTTGAAGTGTGCATATGTAGTTTTTAGGCATGTAATTCATAGTGGAGGTGGTGAGAAATGAATAGTCTTGCTGTGAAGTAAGAAATAGTGGAATCATCTGGGTTTTTTGTTTTCTATCCAAGCACAAACCCTGAATTGTTGTCTAGGTATTCCTGTATGGAGCCAGCTGCCTCCAAAGTGGAAAACTTGTTCTGCCAAAAAATTAACCACAACCGTGCCACGATCTGCAAAATCCTCCTTATGCTGAAATGTTTGGCTATTTTAGTCAGAATCACAGCAGACAGACACAAGTAAAGACTCTAGTTACACAGGACACTTGGCTGCATTTGAACTGTGTGTGTTCGAATGCTTGCTTTTTTGTTTGCTGCATTTTTAAGGTTGTTCCCAAGTAATATGTGTCTAGTTTAATCCAGAGAAGCCAGAAAGATCGGCCTTTAATAGAAGAACCTTCAAAATGCTGTGTTAATATGGACAGGCACGTGTAACTGCTATCAGGATTTCAGGCAGTCGTGGTTGCTCAGTGTTTATTTAATAGTCATATCCTCAGGCTTTTTCTGTCCATTTCTGTAGACCACTGTGTACTGTGAATGAAACAAGGTTGGAGAGCCTGCTAAAACACCAGTGCAGCTGGTAATGCAAATATGACTGTTTTCTGATAAAGGTTAATTATTGGAGCCTCCTTCAGATTCCACATCACTCTAAATCAAACTGAACTGAAATCTGAATCTGACTGCTGTATTATAGCTGGACTGACAAGCACTAGCAAACCTGGTCCCCACCTGCAAGTTGAGGCTCTGCCTTTTGTCTCTATTGGTCACCTTTTCGTAGCGGAATAGCATCATCATGGATTTTCCTGGGAAACTGAGTGACAACCAGGAAGTTAACTTGGAAGCCAGATGATATGTTTGAACAGTACTTGCTTATTTGTGATACATCTATATGCGGCTGAAAAATAGGACTGAATTGAAGAAATTCTCATCTCGTAGAATGGAATATAAATAGGAGAGCCCAGGCTGATCGCTGTAGGTTTTCTGAAGAACTACAGTGTATTTGAATCCCTGCTGGGTGCTCTGGGAAGCATGCATTTTTTTCTCGTAGATCTTCTCTATTAAGAATTAATTTTGTCCTATATAAATTGCCTAGGAGGAAAAGGAAGATTTGGTGTGTGTGTGAAGCAGTGAACGTTGTTTACTCCCTCAAGTCAAGGGTCTGCTATTTGTAACTCTTTTCAGTTTCAGGCAAGTAGTGATCCCTTTGTGAGCTTGGGTTGCTGGTTTATTTCAAAGGGGTCTTACTTCTCTCACTCAGAAGAATAGAGGCTGAGTTTTGACTTGAAGTGGTTTTCTTGGCTTGGTCCAGCGTGAGATGGTGAGCCTAGGGTATGGATTGGCCTGTGTGCTTTTGAGGAAAGCCTTATGAAGATGGAACTATTTTTCTCAGGCATCTCTCGTTTTTATTTTTTTTTCCTTCCCTGGGTGTTATATTCGTTCATGCTTTTTTATACAAATCTGATTCATGTGCTATCCTAGTGCAGCTGTGACAACCCTTTCAGAAAGAAGCATCCATAAATAGGATTTACACAGTTCTGATGCTAAGTTAATCTTAGCGGATCTTGTTTTGAGGTGTTCAGGAGTACAAGGCAGCAAGAGTCTTAATGTGTTGTGATTCCTAGAAGCTATGGGCAAGACTGCAGTACAGTTCTTTTTTTCCATAGCTGTGTCCTTGCTTTGCTCTAAACTGTGTGTAGGTGATTTCTTGGAAATCTTAGGGCAGATGAAGTCTTTGAGACAGGAAGGGTTACAGTTTGCTTACAACATTCAAGTATCTGAAATATTTTCTTAGCTTGGGGTGTAGGCATATATGTTTTTGTTCTCTCTGTTCTCTCTCTCTCTGATCTCCAGAACACAGTACTAGCACTCAGAAATATAATCGCTTTTGCTTACAGTCCAGTGAAGGGCTGGATCCCTTAAATACCAGTACACTTACTTGAACATTTTTTCTTCATGACATATTTATCCTGTTTTGATGAAGCAGAATATAGTTTGCTCACTTTATTAAAAATACATTTCTCTTCCATCCTTCATTTTGACACCTGCTTCACCGCCTAAAAGGAAATAAAATGCTTTCTGGCAAGACTCCACTATTGAGTATCTGAGATTATAAATAGTTTCCTCCTCCTAATTACCTTTGAAATATGTTTGAGCCTAACATTTTGATTTGAAAAAAAAAGTGTAGTGCCACTTCTTTTCATGCTTCAGTGCCATGCATAATAGTTTGCACTCTTGGCATATTTCAGCAGTAGCAATTGCTGTGTGTTCCTGGGCAGTATATAAAACCTTCTTACTCACTGAAGAATAAGAGCATGGAATTTAGAACATAGTTGACAGAGAAAGATATTATGTAGGACAGCACAGTGGAGAGGGGGAGGCTGGTAGAAAGAGAAAAGAGGAGAACTAGCTCCTTGAAAAGAAATCAGTTTGAATGGGAGCAGAATGTATTCATTTTTTGTGCCCTCTTTCTGCAAATGTTGTGAAGATTCATAGTCTTTTGTCGTAGAAATAAATGGGTTTGCTGGGTTTTTTTCCCCCCTACACAAATCTTGTACCTACTAAGTAACTACCAGACCAGATGACATAATGCCACAGAGGTTGATGCCTCCAATGTTCTCTCGGCCCCTTTCCCTAGATGTCCAGTTACCTAAAGGCTGCATTATATAATCACTGACAGTCCTGCTGGCTAACCTTGTTTTCTTGTTCTCAGTACTCCTCCTTGTTTCAGAAACTTCCTCTGTTAGTTTCATTATGTTCTTGGAACTGGAATTAAGAGGGAGGAGCTGGCTGGCAAGGAAACCTATTCCTGCATTTCACTCCTGGGCTTAAAAGTGTGGTGAGTCAGCAGGTAAAAAAAAATATATATTTGGAGGATCGTTCTTTGAGAACTCTTGTGATTTTGGGAGTGAAAAGTCAGTCATACAGAACTTGAAAATTGCTGTCTTCACCTGCTTGCAGTACAGCCAAACTGGTTTAAAGCCACACTAGCCTCTCAACCTCCCTGTCCCATTCTTTGCGTATCAGAGTGTGCTCAAAGCAGTTTGGGATTAAACAGTTTCCAATGTAATTTTGAAGCCTTAAGAGTGTGTCCATTCAAGCTCAACTTCTGCAGTATGTGTGTTAATACCCTCTTGTGTGTAAATGAGGACTAGCTGATTACTTAATGATGTTTGTATATTATGTGCTGTTACGCAGGTGTTAATCTTATAAAATGTGTTAATAAATGCTTGGTATTTACAAGTATCGGCTTATTAGTCCTGCTTTGAACCTTTATTTGCATTGAACTTGCATTCAGTGCCAAACTTTGGTAGCTGGATATTCAGTGTTTATTTTCCATGTAAAACTTGGATTAACAGGATCACTTATTTTACTTTCCACGTGCTTTGAAGTTTGTGTCTCAATCCACAAAACCATTCCTGATCAAGATTTTTCATAAATGTGCACTCTAGGCACAATCCTGTTACTGAACCAAGACTTAGCTCTTGCTGTGTGCATCCAGTTTGTTTTCGTAAGCTTATCTTCCTGGAGCTTTCCTTTTACAGACCTTCAAAGAAGTGGGAACGTCGAAGAGTAATACTTCTCATTTTGCGGAGTTTTTCATCTGTAGATTTCAATGTGCTTGATAAAAAGTGGACAGATCTCACCAGGTGCCACATTGCAAAATGAAGACGCTGAAGAAGAAAGATTCAATTGACTGGAACAAAATTTATGCAGTGAGTCAGTGCTGAGAGCGGAACAGAGCTCAGGTCTGTTGGCTCCTCGTGCTGCATCCCATTGCAGGATCACAGCGTGGCTGAACCAGGAGCTGCCCTGAGCGGCTCTCTGAACATTATGTTCTCGTCTGCTGTGAGACAGGAAACAGAAATTTCATTTAAACAAAGAATTCACAATTGTGAAATGAAGCTCTCGGAGTCACTAGTTCCTATTCCCATGCTGCTGAATTCCTACTATTTTCCCTCTCTATAAAACAGGAGGGTAGATTTCACCTACATTGTTGGAAGCAGAGTTACTACTTTATATCTGTACTGGATGGTGCAGGAGCTAAATGTTCTTACAGACTTGTCAGAGCATGCGCTTGCCTTTGGCTGGCAAGAGAAACAGCATGATCTAAAGAAAGGATTTCAGAATGAAATCTTGAACTAATATGTCTACATTAAAAAATGGAAGAAGTAGTGCTTCCTACATATATTTAGAGGAAGGCATTAGAACAAGACATCTCTGCTTCCTTTGGACTATTTTAGAATGACTTTACAGTTGTGTACAGATTCTTCTTTCTTTGGTTCATCTGTAGAGTGACATTCCAGATTTTTGTCAGAGCAAGTACAGCAAGGACCATAAGTTGAAGATGAATAGGGAGTTAGTACTCGCTGCTTTTATGGAGTGAAGTAAAAGGGGTTTCACTTAAAATGGCATGCTGTTCTCGAAGTTTCCGCAATTAAAACCAAACTAAAATAACCAAAGAGAATTAATTCTGGCAGAATTTCTACTCTGTAAATATTGTTGTTCAATTTTAATGTTTTTCTCAGTGTCCCTGAGAGGAAGAGACCCTCTTGCACTCTGACCCCTAACCCAGGGGTTGTATCTTCTCTCAAGCCCATGCTTTCCTAGTTAAGGGGCTTGCTCCAAACTACTACTCAGACCAGGTCTCACTTCCTTTTTTTGTACCAGCTTTCAAGCATCTGTGGTACATAATCCAGCCCACAAAATTGTAGAGCAGTCTCCTATGTCAGTTGTCCAGCTATCAGCTCATTTCCTCTGTTCCTTCCCAGGAGAATCTGATGTCCATCCAGACAGAGGGGAGTCTTGCCCTGCTTGTTCCGTTGCCATCGTTGCCCCAGATATTAGCTATTCTCCAGGGCCACCTTCTTTATCATTAGGCACATGGAATGAGGTAACTTGTCTTTCAGGCCATCTCTGCTACCCTAGGAGTCAGCCCGCTGTTAGACTGTTGAATAAAATCAATTTAATAAGTAAAGAGGTTAATCTTTTTCTCTCTGATATTGGTCACAGTAGTTCTAGGTACAGTTTTAAAAACTGAACAATGGAAGTCCTCCCAACAACTAAAACATCTGCCTGGAATTTTATTTTTAAAGTAGATGGTCCTTTGTTAATCAAAGGAGCACTGTGTGTGGAAACCTGACTCAGCTGTGCTGTTTGTTCTGCCTTTACATTTCCCTCAGCATGAGCAGTCACACTGAAAACTGAACTGGTGTTTTTACTTTTGTACAACAGATAAATCTAGCAGCTTTGCTTTTAAAGATTGTACTGTGGATGTCTGTGCTTCGTAGGAAGCAACAAAACTAGCAAAGTATGCTTTGTGTTAGAGGTATCTGCCTGCACTTGGAGTGAAGGGTTTGTATAAGCCTGCTTGTTTGTATTTGGAGTTAAGTGGCTTCTGAAGAGGTTAAAAGCCACCACAGTGGCTACCTCGGCTGAGTGCCTGGCGGCTTGTGCTGTCCAGTTGGTGTGGTTGGCCTGCTCCCACTGCCCTGTGCTCAAACGCTGTTAAGGCAGCTTTGTTGACAAAGCAGGGATGAATTGTCCTCAAGTCATTATTTGAGCGCAGTGACCCAAGGAAATGGAGGAACAGCTGCTGCCTGTTAAACAGCTTGGTTTTTTTTTTTCTCTAAGCTCTTAGGTAAGTGATTTGATATTCTGGTTAGAAATCTTTTGTTCTTAGAGTAGCATTGGAGTGTTCTGTCCTAGTTACTCTTAGTTTTTGTAGCACCTTATAATTTATATATGTTTTTTTAAGTTAAAGAAGCATGGATATACGAAGTTGTGGAGCAGTGATTTCTTCCCTTCTCAGTCTAGTAGCTACAGCTTGAGAATCTGTTTTACTTCATTTTTGTGTTGGAGAGAATCGAGAGGCAGACAGGCAGTGCCGGTTTACTAGATGTTTAGTGGACACACTCTGCAAGTTAGTTATTCTGCAGAGTTTCTTCATGAAACCTCTAAAATGTTGGAGAACACAGGCCTTGCAGTACCTTGAGCTGTTGTGGAGACAGTTTTCTTATGTGCTTGTACTTCTGATTTTTAAGCTTTGGTTGGATGGTGGACAGTCAGCAGATGACAAAGATGTACATGCTCCTTGACACAAACCAGCATGCCTTTGATGGGAAGGTTTCTCTAGAAATATCACTGGGTACTAAAGAAAGGGTGTTTCCCTTTTGCCATTAGTCTCTAGCCTGAACAATCTTGCTCTGACCACAGTCTCTCCATAGCTTCCTTTTGGTTCCATGGATTCACACAGAAGTTATCCAATGGGACCTCTTTTTCTTTTTTCTTGTTTTTTTCTTCTACCTTCTACCTCCAAGCTACACTGATCTGGGGGACAAAAGGAAGGTGATTACATTCAGATCTCCCCTTGTAGCACCAACCTCCACTCAAGTTTTCCTAGAGAGAGAAAATTGAGTCTCTTTATGCACAGTAGTCTTTGAATGTCAGATGGACTTAATCCAACTTATATTTGTAATGACTGAGTTTCTTCCTGCTTCCCATGTCTTCCTTATAAATGATAAAGCATTTTATGCAAAGTGAATTGCCGATTCTCAGCTATAAGTGCTGTCTCTGTTAAGAGCCTTAATTGCAGCAGGTATTAAATGAATCATAGTCTGTAAACTTTTCTGCTGTCTCCAGGCATGTTTCTTCCACAGGTGGTAGCAGCGCTAATATAAGGAAAGAAAGTTATGCAGTAGCCCGTACTGTGGACCAGTTGAAAACTCTTCAGAGCCATCGTTCCAGCTCATTTCATATGCATTTAAATGTGTTTCCTGAAGTGGAGTTGAGGTTGCTCATTCTTCTCACTTCACACGCCACTTGGTTTCCTGAACTAGTGCATCTCTTCTGTCGTGAAATGACAAACTTAAAAATAGACACAGCTATACATATCTTGTGGGAAGAGCTGGTTGTCTGTCTCTGCAGACCTGTAGCTCCTGTGGGAAACCAAGTAAAGGTGACTGAACCAACCATCTCCCATGTCTGAATCATATGTTTGTAATACAGCAATAAAACAGTAATTTTCGAGGAGGCAGGTAGGAAACAGTAAGAGGAAGAATATAAGTGTGTAAAATGACAAATCCTGAGGTTATGTCCTTGTCTCCAGGGAAAATTAATCTTTCTCTAAGTTAAGTCTCTTCAATGGCAGCTGAACAGAAGTAGTTGGCTGAATTTACTGATGTCTACATTAAGTAAAGAGTCTGGTATAATTAAGAAGGATGTGGCTTAAGAATGAGTTTATTCAGAATGTCTAGATGCTCTTGAAGAAGAGAAGACGCTATATGTTTTCTAACCTATTATCAGACGGGTCTGCCTCAAGATGACTCTTAGGGAAGATGAAATGGATACCTGCATAGACTTGACGATTCAAGGCTTGACAGCTTCCTTACTCTTTGTGTACTTTCCATGGTGTATGTAGTTTCATCAAAAACAGTCTGTGGTGGTTGTTTTCAATGAATATACATTCCTGAAATGCACTGCAGGGCTGAGGGTTTTTCTATCCATCTGAAAATCATCATCCACTCAGTATAATTAGTATCTTCTTTCAATAAATATGAGTTTCTTAAGTTAATGTGTGTAATCTTCATGGATACCTCTGTGATGTTGTATATCTTGAATGTGGCAAGTACCATGTGTAGTGGCAGAAATTCTCTCTACCACACTGTAACTCCATTTTCTGGTGAATATGTAATGAATGGACTTTGTAAGGAACAAGCCAGCTCTTTGTTATTTTAGGAATTGGCCTGGGTGGAGAAATACTGGCATCTTGGTTTCTTGATATTTGAAGCATGCAGCCATACTCTGATTCACTTTTCTTTGGTTTGCTAGAAGGACTTGACAAATAGGGAAAACCAGCAGCAATATTGCAGTTGAGAATATCTCCAGTTCACAGGAGCTGTGCTACTTGTTGTTAAACTGGATAAGGACATTGCCAGCACATGGGCAGAAGAGGGGGAAACAAGTTTTGAAAATGGTTTAACTGGCTTATATTCCCCTGTACAGTGGCAAAGAAAAATTTCTCATGTGAAATAGTTCTTAAAAGGCCAACCTGATCTTGTTTTGCTTTGTAGACCAGAGAGCTTGGTCTGCAAAATCAGTATTAGCTGGCATGCCAGGTTGAGAGCTCGTTTCCTGGTATGTGAAAGGGTTAATGGTTTAAGTGTGACACAGTCATGTTTTTGAAAAGGTTCTGAAAAGACAGATGTACTCCTGCTTTCTGACTTATGCAGCTGTCTTAGGAGTGAATTAACCTGTACCGCAAATACGCAAGTACTGTGTGAAAAGAAGCAATTTCAGGAGAAATTGAGTGATGGAGCCCATATCAGTGCCCCACAGCCTCCCACTGAAGTGCTGACTGCCACTGAAGACAGAGTTTATTATTTCTTGGCTTCTTTGTGCAGTATGATTTAAACTTGAAATTATATTTGACCAAGGGCTTTGTTGATCCAGGAAACCATCTCAGCTGGGGAAGGTGTATTATTCTTCATTTCTTCAGACAATCAACCTGTCCCTCTGTGTATGTTATTGGTGCCTCACCTTTCTCCTTTTCAGTCTTCAGCTCCTCTGTTTCTCAGAGCAGTTGTGTTTCTTACAAAGAAGATAGCAATCAGGGATGGAGTTTTTGTCAGCCATAGTGACAGCTCAGATTGTGAGGCTTCACCATTTGGCTTTTCTCATCCAGGTTTTCCCCTATATTTTGGAAACCTTCGGAACATTGCCCTCTCACACTTTTTTCTTCTGTTTGAGAGTTGTTACAGCATCTGATAGACATGGAGATGTTACTCCCTTCTTATAATGAATGAGCACTTGTCCAGTGCTAGATCTCCAACATGCTGCATAGTGGAATATGAACTCTGGCTCCGCAGTTCTTCAAATTTCTTATTGGAGCAGCAATGTAATCTTTATAGTTAGTTTTCAAAGTTAACTTTTTGTATTTGTACTCAGTAGTCCCCTGTTTGTCTAGTTTAGTGAAACCTGCTGTAAATTTTTCAGTTATTTAGTTAACTTAATAGTGAAGTTACATTTCTGCTGTTAAGTGTGTTGGTTTTGCAAGTCGCTTCAAGTAGATTTATTTGGTAATGAAGCAAATTGGTTCAGCCACACCAGGCCGTCTCTTTTTTTCAAACAGATCTCAAAGCTACTAACGTGTAATAAAGTTAAGGTAGTTGTTCACTGTGTGCTGGACTCATTGAGAGTGACTAATGTCACCAGGAATTAGCAACCTCAACTTCAAATGTGGTATCTGCTGAAAAATAGATGCTACTTCCAAAAGCTGGTTAATATAGGAGGTGGAGAATCAAACGTTGTTTCAACACCCACATTCTTTCTGAATCACAGCCATGGACCCCTGCTGCTAAGATAAGATTACATGATGTATTTACGCCACCACTGACCTGATAAAGGTGGCATGTCAGCCACGATGCTGATTTTTTGGTTTTAATCATCTTTGACATCAGAAATGTAATTTGCTGTAATGAATTATGTCTGTCCCCTTGCAGTACGTACCTATGATAGAGCCAGCATGCTTCAAAAAACCTAATGTTTCAATATTCAGTTCTTCAGGGGAAAAACACAGTCTGCCTGAAGAACAAGAACATTTGCCCTAGTCCTAGCGCATTAAAGCTAAATTTCTCAGTCATTTGAGGAGGGGAAAGGGATGAAAATTAGTCTGCTTCTGGCTTACAGCGCCTGAATTCTGTTCTGTGCCCCTGTGAACAAGGGGCACTTATGCTTGGCTGCTTGATTAATTGGAGTCCAAAATACAGTCTGAAACCTGCGAATTAGTCTTTACTTTGCCTCTTTGTTAAATCAGGAAGAACAGACCTTGCAGAAGGGTATGTGAAAGCATCCCACTGCTTGCATTGGAGTGGTGTTTCATTGCTGCACAGAAAGAACTGAAGCATCTGCTTTCTCTTTGCAGTGACTCCAGGCAGTGAGTCAGTAGTATAGGGGGTTTTATAAGCTGTGCTCTGAATGACTGCCCTAGGTGACATTGCCCCTTTGTCTTCTCCCTATTTGTGTACAAGTGATAGGTGGGCGCACCTGAAGGTTGCAATAAATGCTGTAAACTAAAGCAGGAAATCATATTCTTGCTTCTCTGATCTGATCTCCTTTAGATCCCCAAATTTCCCTTTGCTACAAGACCGTCAAATTTATCCACTGTCTAGTTAGGTCTGCATACAAGTATTTTTGTTTTGTTTTGTTTTTTTTTAATTGCCTCAAGTTCTTTGCATCTTGCTCATAAAAAAAGTTAACAGCACTTTGCAGAGGTCTTAGTGTAGTATTTTATTGAAGCTCTTTTCAGACTGCAGAGAGATCAGAGAGGATTTTTCTGTTTGGGGATGTGGCAGTCGTTGGTGAAATAATGTATTTATTACTTCATTTCCTGAAATATTTTGGATCCAGACTTGAGACTGTTCAGGTGTGTACAAAGCGTGTCCTAGCAGGAAGCCCTGCCTGTAGCAGCTCCTGCTGAGAGATTCAGCTCATCCCTCCGCTCAGGGCAAGCAGGTGAGGTACCTCCTCTAGGAAAAAATGCAGTGTTTGTGTAGACATCTTCTGTCTTCCCTGTCGCCTATCTTGCATGTTGATCAGACAGATTTGAAAGGAAAGTCAGGAACCATCCCCAGGGCTGCTGATGTCAACATGCTGTGTCTTGTTGGGTTTGACCTTCCATAGCTTCTGTGTAGTCTGCCCTGGATGTGATTTTTTTGTCTGTCCCACTGAGATGAGCACTACTGTACCTGCCTCTGGCTTGTTGAGATACTGAAAAGTGAACCTGAAGAGCATATACTTCTATCTGAAGGAAAAAAGTGAATAGCAACAGCCCATATTAGCCCAGATACAGTTTGTGAAGTCCTTCTAATACTTACTGGTGCTTGAAATCCTTTTGTGTAACTCCACTGAGGTGCACCCCTCTGCAATTTTACCTCCCTGTCCACTTGTGCAACTGCAATAAGATGAGACGAGACATGTAATTTCTGTGTTTCTAAGAGGACTATTGCCTGCCTGTCAGACAGCCAGAGTTCTGCCTCAGACCTCGCTTCATCATGCTAAGGTTTGTGCATTCTCTGTTTGAGCCTGCTTAAGAATGACCCTGTGCTACTGCTGCTGTTTATAATGTTGTTTGGCTAGTTTGTTAACGTTCCTGTCAGGGAGGCGAGAAAGTCTTTGGTTATGTCCTTTCAGCATTGGATTGAGAAAAAAATTATTGTAGCATTCCGTGATGTTAGTTATGAATGCTAGTTCCTGAAAAACTGACATTGCCAAACAGCCTTTCTTTATTTCTTTGTTTGCATCCATGTTCTCTATTGAAAGAAAAGACAATAGATACGCTGGATGTGTCAGGAAATTTCTTTGTTATACTGATGACAGCCTAATTCTATCTTTAGCCTTGTATTCTGATATTGCCAGGTCCAGCCCTTCCTTTATAAGGATGCGTATGACCTGGAGGAAGAGCTTTCCTAGCAAAAAGCTTGTTGTTTCCATTCTGCAACTGACTCAGTTGATTGACTCAAAGATATTACTTTGCCTCACAAGTCAGCCTTGGGTTTCTGAGCGAAGGAGCAAAATTGCCAAAAGCTAAGTATAAATAATGTGCTGATCATCCTGTGGAAACTGTGCCTGTGTGCACTTTGTAAGTGTAAAGTGATGTATCCCTGTGTGAACAAGGGATAAACCACTGCACGGTACTGCAGGCTAAGAGAGTTCATGGAGCAGTTACTGCAGCGAACACGCTGGAACTCTACACCCTGGCGTCTTGTGTTCATTTTGGATATGACTTGCAATACTATGAAAGTGGGTATTCACAATGCAGTACAGCATGTCTTGCTGTGTTATGAGCTGGCAGGTAGAACCTTTCTGAACGTCCAGTCTTCCTCCAGCATTAGTAATACCTTCCACTGCTTTGATGTGACGGTGTCAGAAATCTGCAAGAGACCTTTTGCAATATATACAGCACAAGGTTCTCTGTTCCTAGGGTGCAAATACTCTTCCAAGTGACCAATACCTCAGGAACCTGGAGGCTTATTGGAATTTTTACTACAGGTGTTTGCAGGAACATCTGACCTGAGGGCAAGTAAAACCTGTTCCCCTTCACCATGCATACAGCTTCATCACCTCCTCCCTTATACGTTACAAATCATCTGTGGTGCCTAATTCACATTCTTTCCTCTTCCCAGGACAGTGTAAGTGATCCACTGGCCCAAGAAGCCAGTGGGAAAAGGAGAGGATTTTGTAGGGGAGTCTAGAAGTTAGTGAGATTTTTAACTCTTAGGTCTGATAGGAACTGTGGCTTTCACAAATCTCTGATTTCTTGGGGCTTAGGATCTCCTGTTGCAGTAACTTGTGTCAACTTCATTAGTTTGAGAAGTTTTCTTATGTTTATTAGAACCAAAGTGTAAACTCCTCCTAATCCAGGGCAGGTATTTTCCAAGTAGATGAACGTTCTCCCAAGATACATGCACATACCCAGTCCTTTTTCTTTTGGTTTTGAAGTTAGTTTGTTATTGTGTGTCAGTGAGCAAAAGCTAGTCAGGAGTGTTCGTTTCTCGTTCCAAACCTGGCTCTTTTCTTTGTCTTGCTGTTAATGTTGTTTTCATCATTTCAGCATCCTTCTGCAAGTTTAAATACACTTCCCCTGCTTGCTTTCCTTTCTGCTGCCCGAGTTAGGTTCTTCAAGCTTCTGCCTTCGTTCATGAGATCTCAGCTGAGCTTTCCTCGTCTATCCCTACCATCCACTTTTCTCTCATTGCCTCTTTTATGTATGTTGCCTACTCTTGGTTATGTGTTATTCCTTAGTGCCTGTCCTTATCTAAAAATATGTTAATTCTACAAAACAAAGCTATTAAGATTTATGGAGTCCTTCTGGGTTGCTCTGTACTCTTCTCGTATGTGCCTCTGGACTGTTAAGTTCAAGGCTGGGACACTGTTTGCTGTTCTTTACCTGGCAAGATTTGTGTGCTCCCTGTGCTCATACATTGAGTGATCCTGAAGAGTACTTTAAGGCTCTCACACAGTAACTGTGGCAAATGTGCTCTGTGATTGCAGGGTGGCTTGAGCCTCTTAAGTATAGAACCAAGAGTTCTCCAAACTCCGGTCAAATCAGATCCAGAGATGTGCCTAAAACTGGTTTTAGATGTGTCATGGTAGTAGGAGAGAGGGGGAATGTATCATTGTGGTAGAAGAGAAGCAGAATAGCACAGAGGAGGGGGGCTGCCTTTTAAGCAATTAAAGCCAGGTGGTAAATGTGGTCAGGAGCCTTTGGTCGCTTTCTGTAGTGGCTTTGCCTAATCCTAGCTAGCTTACTTCATGTAAAGCTTAATTTCTGGGGTCTGGGTGTTGATTATGGGATTAAAGTGGCAGTATGCGAGGAGAGAACCTTACCGTGACATCAGCTTTCCACTGAGGTATTTAAAAAGCTAGATTTTTTTTTTAAAATCCTGTGATGGGTCATCATTTAGAAACTAGTAAATATTTCTCATTATAAGAACAAACTTCCTTTTATAGTATCCACATGCTGCTCTTTTGACTGAATCCAGCACAGAGCTATTTCCTATTTCTAATTGTTCACTTGCATTCAGCAGCTCTTGTGTGTTCATACGTGTGCCTGCTCTCTCTCGTTTTCCTTCTCTCTCAGCTTTTTTGGCCTTGTTGATCTATTATTGTGACTTTGGTGAGACAACTCCAGCTTTCAGTATTTTAATGGGCTGTGAGCAGAAACGATCAACAACTTCCTCTGCCTGTGAGACTGTGAGGTCATCAGCTGCTTTGGGTTGCTTTACCATCTGCTGCTGCTGTTGCTTTGGTGTATGTGGAAAGAATGTAAACAGTACTTTCCAGATGTTCTTGGGGCAGCTGGAGAGCCATAAATGGACTGTTTTGTTCAGGAATATTGCTAATCTATTTAGGAGATGGCAGTGAATAGTCATAAAAGCATACAGCTCCAGTGCACGTCCCGAGCAGCATGCTCTGTCAGGTGTATTGCAGTGGGTTATTGGAACAATTAGGTGATTACATAGCATGTTCAGGACTTGAGCCGGGGGATGAACTACTTTTATACCCACTCTCCTTCCGTCTCTGACCCTTCCTTCTTACAGCTTCGACTCCTGAATGAAACACAGCAGCAATGTCCTTCTCATCTCACACAAGGCGAATGCTGTTTTGTTCACCCAGAGTGCCCCCAAGTTGGAAGTTATCTCAACAGATGATGAGTGAAGAAAAAAAAGATTATCTAGTTTTTTTAACTCTCAGAATAATATTTGGTGTAGTTGGAACTACTGAATAAACACGGGGGTGTTTCAATATAGACCAGGAATTTGGAAGACAGTGTCTCTCATGCCTCTTCAGGACTGGAAAAAGCATCAAATCTCACCCACTTGTGGCATATCCAAAAAACCTCTATTTAAGGGGGGGAAGCAGTCACTTCCTTCTTTAGGGTGTGTGTGTGTTTTTAATGCATTAATTAATTTTTATTGAGGGGTGGAAAAACTGATGTCAGAACTGCATTGCGGCTGGGCATGCAGGAACACAAGGTTGTAGGAAATAATACTGCTAACATCATAAGGGCAGTGAAAGTTTAACCATGGAGAGTTTAAAATAGCAAAGCTGAGCCTTATGGATATTAAAAGATATGACTGAATCAAATCAATGGTCTAATATTAAACTAGATTTTACTGGGGGAGTAGCAGACTTATTGGATTAATTTCTCTTGTGTATCTAGTGTCAAAGACTAGGTTTCTTGTCTCAAGGCCTTGATGTCCGAGTTTGGTATTGTCACTTTTTGGCTATTGCACAGTGCGTACCACAAGGGGCAATGTAGGTTGTGTCTCACTGTGTTTTTGCCAAGTCTCTTTATTCAGGGGTTTATAGAGCATCCTTTTTCCTTTTACAGTGGTCTGTAAACTTGTCCAACATGACTTCTTCCCTGGCACCTCTCACAGTTCAGATTGCACAGATCCATGACAGCAAGGCGGAGGGAGGTGGGCAGAAATCATTTGGAAACCTTGATCCAAGAAGGAGTGCGGTTACATAATTCTACAAAAGAAAAAACGGGTTTTTTTTTGTTTTGGTTTGGTTTTCCTTCTTGTACTCATTTGCAAACTGGAAAAAAAAAAAACATTGTTGGAAAGCTGGATGGAAAAACTTCAGCATCGTTCATCCCTGTGGGGACATGAAATGAATTGAATTGTTCCACCTGTTTTATGGCTGTTGCTTTTCCTCTTTCAGGTTTGACATCTACAGGAAGGTGCCAAAAGACCTTACACAGCCAACCTACACAGGGGCTATTAGTAAGTAAAACTCTTATGTCCTTGCATACCCCTGGTCTAAAATTAAAGATCTTTTGGCTTCTCTGTCCCCAGGGAATTTTTGTAAAGGGATTTTTAAAACACTGAGAAGGGTACCGTTTGTTGCTGAGGAAGTTCATTTTGCTTAATCTGTCAGTTTATACTAAATGATGGAGTAGTTTGCATGTATTCAGAATCTCGGCACCAAAAAGTAGTAGAGATATAGTGGCATGAAAAGGAGCTCCTAAAAGCTAATGCTGAAATACCCACACTGCTAACTACTGAAGTAACTAGAGAGGTTTTTTGCTAGTGTCTTCTCTTGAACAGTAGCCATTTGTCTGCTTCAAACCCCCCAATTTTGTTTTACGCTTGTCTGATAGGCATCACCTCAGTCAGCATGAAAACAGCTGGTAACCGTTGCATTCACAGTTAATGTATGTAGGTGTTTGGCTTGCTGAAGAGACTTCAGGAACCAAACTACTGCAAACAAAGAACCCAGATTCTGAATCAGTAAGGAGGAGTATAGGTGCAACGTGCATTGGGCAGTGATGAGGATGATCTGGAAAATGTGTATTTCTCTCGCAGTGTGCTCAAGAGATACCTCTGATGTTCTAGGTGGGACTAATGAGCAGAGATCTTATTTTATTGTTATTTGTCATGCTTTTAAAGAAGAAAAGTTACTTGGTCAGAAACCATCAATAGTGATCCACTCTCGCTCCCATGTATCAATGCACGGACTTCGGCTGATACAAATCTCTTGCCTTGGGCTCCTTTTCCTTCCTTCCTCCTCCTCCTGAGGGAGGCTGTGGGCTGAGTAATGCAATTTGACACAGTTACATGCAGTGAGTACACTGTGTGGAGTGGTAAACATTGATCAGGTTGATCCTGCCAGGCCTCCAATTAGATGCCTAATGCAGCTTTCCTGTTCACTGAGCAGTGACTTCCTTTGATCGCGTAGCTGTGCTCCATTCATCCATTCTGTAGATGGGTCAGTAGCCTTGTATGTCATTGCTGACGTGAGTGATGTCATATCCCTTGGTGATAGCAGGCATCAAATGGAATTGAGTCAGTAGCAGTGAATCAGTGGACACAAAGGAAAGCCCTTTGTGAGCCAAAGAAACTTCTCCCTCTTTACTGTGAGGATGGTTGAAGACTGGAACAGGTTGCCCAGGGTGGTGTGGAGTCTTCATCTTTTGAGAAATTCAAAGCAACTACACCCACCCCTGAGCAGCCTGCTACAGCTGACCCTGCTTTGAGCAGGGGAGTTGGACAGGATGTTCTCCAGAGGTTCCTGCCAGCCTCAACTGTTCTGTGCTTCTGTGAAGATAGCACATTACTCTAAATATTTACTTACAGAGAGTCCTTGTCCTCTGGGTTCTCCTGAGCACTGAATTTCTTGTATGTTGTCTCCCTTTTGGGTTTGCTGAAACTGTAAATAAAGGGCTTGAATAGAACTCTCTGCTAATTTAGAGGCGTGTGATATTTAGTGTTTTGAAAGAACGCTTTGAACTTGTTAGTGATCCTGACTTTTCTTCTGTTTTGGAAACTAAGAGTTCCCACACTATAACCGGGCTCCCTTTGAGAATTTGTCTTGTTATGAATCACCTGCAAAAGAATATGTTTTAGAAACATAAAAAACATCAAAGGCCGTCCAGTGCTAGGCTTTCTGATCTGCAGTAAACAGCTCAAGTGATAAGTCTCTTGTGGGAAGGTTTGAACGCTGTGACTCTTACTTAAAATTATTAGCTGACTTATTTCTCTCTATTGTTATTTGCAGCTTCTCAGGCTTTGATTTTCTTCTCTAACTGGTTCTTCTTCTTTGTCAGTGTTTTTAGACAGGCTGATAGAAGCTTTTGAACCACACAGCAGCCAACGCACTGTGGTGGCTTTGCATGTGAAGATCTTGTGTGCGGCTTTCCTAATAGGCTTTCTGTCTGACCAAGCCTGTGACTTGTAATTTGAAAGGCAGTAATCTTGTGTGTTGTAGGAGGCCATGAATGAGACCAGCCCATTGCCATGCCAGTTTGAAGCCTGGGAACACTGCATGACTTCAAGATAAATGCAAGTCAGCTTGTAATAACACTGGGGGCTTGAGGGTAGGGGAGGGTTCTGCCTCTCGAGAAATCTTTTAGGGTCTAGTTAAGTATGTGAAGCGACTATGGCTGCAACCATATTGTGGCTTTCTTTAAGTCCTTCAAGTTTCACAGAGCAGATGTAAAATGGACCAGAGTGGCCAACTATTAATTTAGGCCCTTCTCACGTGACTTCTGCTGAAACCTTAGTTCAGTATCACTTTTGGTACTGAAGGCTTTCTGGAGTAGGAATGGATTTACTGCAGGATTCCTATGGTTGCTTTTGGATCATTAAAAAGGCCTTTCTTGAGAAGTGTGAGGTTTATTAGGGAAGAAAGCATAGATCATATTACAGAAAAAAGGAGATGGAAAGTACCAGCTCTTCTCCTGACCACCATGGGTGAAGTGGCCAGCCCCTTTTAGGAAGCAAGCAGATCAGAGAGATTAAGTGTTGAGGGTGTTTCTATTTTGATGGAGAAGAGCAGGCATTCTAGAACACAAGCAACTTCAGAAACCACATGGAGGGTTATTGAGGCTTTCTGTCATGTGTAGTTTTGTAATTTCAAAAGTCACAGTGAATGCAGCATGCAAGATACTTTAAATCTCCGTAACAACTCTTCTAACTACTAAAAATTAGTAAGAATGAAAGAACAAGGAGCAGTCCACAGCAGCTCACTGGAGTGAGGTTTGTGTAGAACACATCCACTGCTGTGGACTTCTCTGAGAAATGTGCAGAAGTTACTAATTCCTTTTTCTCAATAAAAATCTCTTCTTTCAAGACAGCGTTGTGATCTCTGTGTCACACAGCCAGTCGTGCCATTCTTGTCCCTCTTCCACCAGATGCCTGTGCCAGTCTTTGCAGGCCTTCCCACCGCTGCCTAGCCATTCTAACAGACCTGCCTAACACGGTGACCACTTGGCCATGTTTGGGTATGTAGGCAGCAGCAGCACATGCCCTGGCTGGCTGAAAGTTGGCATCTGGCTGGGCAGGAGCAGTCTGTCCTCTGGAGAGTGGGGCCTGCAAGTCGGACAGCTGCTGTAGCAATCCTGCTATTCAACAGTCAGTGTGGATGCATAGTTTACATGCACATGTTGTATGCACACATGGTAATGTTATCCAGAAATACTCTGTGTTGTTTAGAGGCTGGAGTTTTAAATACACATCAGGAAATATCAGAGTTATGATTCACATGGCATCTGTAACAAGACCCATTCCTTGCACTTTGTAGCACTTTGCTCCATTGAACAATAAATACTATTAATTTTATGCCTTAATATAGACATGGATCCACTTTCTCAGTCTGTATGATATGTTAAACACTTTGTTTTCATTCATTTGTTGTGGGGTGGGGAAGAAGAGTCAGGAATGTGCATAGATGGGGTATGTATCAGAAAGGTATATGTACAAAAAGGTTAGGTTGTCAAAGTTAGTGTAGGAAAAAGAGCTTGGGAGAATTTCCTGTCCTTTTGTGATTACTGATCAGCCAACAGCAGTTCCAGTGTGTCTAACACCAGCAACCTTTTGATATATTGATTGTATTATCATATTAGAGTTTTAAGAAACCTGTTGTAGATGGTCCTTCGAGTTCTGTGGGAACGTGACAGTGCTCTTGCAGTTAAACTAAGGTCTATGCATGAATTGTTCTATTCTGTCTGATCCTAGCCTTTAATCTACTTTCCCAAGTATAATCAGTTGTCAAATGTGGGTGGCAGGAGCTGCACATTTGCATGGAAGCAAAGTAAAGGCCTTCACTATGAAATAAATAGCTGAAGGACTGTGCAAATTCTTACGCTGGGAACACCGTGTGTGCCTGCAGCTCCATGCTAAGGAGAGGAGCTCTGGATCTGTGTTTGAAAAAGCATTGGCTCAAGAGACAGTTTAACACATAAGACTTTCACATAAATCTCATGCCAAAGACACTCTTCTGCCCCAGAAATGTGCTTGTGCAGGAAGAGTTTAACACAACAGCAGCCATGCTAGCTAGGTCTGTGCAAATGTCCATGTAGCCCAGTATGTTCTTGCCAGGAGTGGTCAGCAGCAGGTGCCTGAGAAAGAGCATGAGGATAGGTTAAATAAATTACCAGTCTTCGGTCAATTGGCAGTTCTGAACTTCCTGAGCTACAGGTGGTTTCTTTGTGTTTGGTAGTCCTCAGTGTATTTTTTTTTCTTCAGGGCATGTCTGATGCCTTTTTGAAATCTTATAGACTTTTTTTTTTTAAAGCACCTCCAACATTCATAGCCAAGAATTTCAAGAATTTAGTTAGATGTTGTGTAAAGGAAAACTTCTTGGTTTTAATCTCCCTCTTCCCTCCCATTACCATGCTGGAAGAAAGTGAACATTTGTTTCCCATTCATCTCCTTCAGGCTGCTTGATGATTCTATACACCCTTCTCACACCTACCCTCAATAATCTCTTATATATACTGACTGCGTAGTTTGAAGACTGACAAAAGCATTGAGGAGCTTTCAAAGTCAGTCCCTGCCAGGTGTTTTAAGGATACACTTATGGGATTTTTTTTAGATACAGGTTAGTGGAATTTTACTGTACTGTATTTGGTATTGTCACAAGCCTTTACTGCAGGAGTCAGATTGGAAGGTGGATCTGTATGCTGGAAAAAGGGATGATCATTTAGTGATGGAAATGGCAGAGAAGAAGGCCAAAAATCTGGAAGAGAGAAAGCTCCAGGAGGGAATTCACAGTTAGTAGTAACAGGCTTGCATAGAAGTGCTGGAGAGCAGAGAGGTCTCACTGATGCTGTGGAAAGCATTTAATAATAATAACAAGCAGAGAGGAATGTGGGAAGCAATGAAAGAAGAAAGGGTTGTCTCATCTCTATGTCAGATGCTCTCCCCTTTATACTGCCAGAGATCAGAGATCTTGTCTTTCTGCTGTTTGGTGATTAACAGTAAGAAACACTGGATCGACTAGTCTTGTGCCTAGGTTGCTTTTTTGGTCCTTCTACATAGGTGTATATGTTCCCATAAGAATGTATTGCTGTGCTTTAAGCAGACCTTTCTCCTCCCCTATACTGTGTGGTGCAGTGTCCCAGTGGCTTAGCTGGGTTACAGCAGCGATGTTCTTCTGTGTCTTGACTGCCAAGACTTGGAAGCAACTGTGTGACCATCTGAGGTTCCTCATTAGAGATTAATATACTGTCTTGCTTCCCATTTTCCTACTGGCATTTGACTTTCTTTTTTTCCTTTTTATCTTTTTTTTTTTCGTCCTAGCTAATGGATTTTTTGGCATCTCTTTTAATCCCTTGCACTCTTCAGAGGGTCAGTATATTAATCCAGTGTTGAATTGACACTGATGAGGAAGGGGAAGCAACGCATTTCTCTTTCCTCAGAGCTATAAACTGACTAATCTGAAGAATGAGGCACAAGGCTTTAGGTCACTCTAGGGTCTGTCTTGGTATTTACCTTTAGTACCTCCTCTTTCCTTCCCTTGACTCTCACATTCTCTGTCACGGGAGTTTGGACAGGCGTAATTGTATGATAAAATTGCTCCCCAGCCAGTTGTTTGTTGCTTGCATACCCGAAGGAATGGGTATTCAAGCTGTATAGGTCATGTGGAATAAAGTTGAAGAACAGGGTTTTTCTTATGTATTTCTCAATCCTAATTAGCGGCTGTGGTAAAGTGGTCGTTTCCAAAGAACACTTGCTCATTGTAACTCTGCTGTGATCGAGAGGTAAAGCCAGATTGTACTCCTGTTGTCACAGCGCTGGAATAGTGTGTTATTTGCTGGTTTACTCCTTTGTATAGCAATTCATAGTGAACATGGGTATTTTATTTAATACAAATACACATTGCAGCCCTGTCTCCTCAAGTGGGCACATCCTTATCTACTCCAGTCATCTTTACTGAATAGAGTTTACAGCTGTCCTTCCTTCCAGCCCCTCCTGTGTGGGTTGAGGACTGTGTCACAGCTGCATGAACACGCTGTATAATGTTTTGAATATTTTCCTGATGAAGAGTAACCAGTAATATGCCAGTTACTTTGGGTTCTCTCCCTTTACCTCTAGGTTGGCATTCTTAGAAAAGACATGGGACTTATTGCCCAGGTACTTCACATTTCCTTCACTGGAAATTCTTCCTCTCTGAAGAGTCAATATATCAGCAAATGGAGAAATTAGAGAAGTATCAGGTGTTGACTCGACTAGTCTCCTATCGCCATGTATCTGCTCTACCAGCTTTTATCTAGTGGGTAGTGCAGACTGTAAGATGACTTTAACATAGCCTTAAAACATGACAAAGAACCAAAACGTCTCCTGATCACAAATGCTGCATAGCCGTATGCTTTTAAAGCAAAGAGGTGTTGATTCTTTTTCCTCTCTGAAGGGTTTAGTAGTAATAAAATTACATTTGGAGCAAGAGCTCCAAAGAAATCATATTCTCAGCTTTGTCGAGAAAGAGCTGGTGTACTAATGTTGTCTGCTGGAGATGGAGAATGCAGGAGCCCTGGGGAAATGGAAATCGTGATGAAAAAGGATGCTGGGTATTGTCATGCCATGGAAGTCACTGCTCTCAAGGCCTCGTCAGGGTCATTGTCTCTAAAGAATGTTAGTTCTCAAGTGTATCTGAGTGGCATATCTGTGTTCAGACACATTTACTGTGTTCAGTTCTGGGCCCCTCACCACAAGAAGGATGTTGAGGCTCTGGAGCGAGTCCAGAGAAGAGAAACAAAGCTGGTGAAGGGGCTAGAGAACAGGCCTTATGAGGAACAGCTGAGAGAGCTGGGGGTGTTTAGCCTGGAGAGGAGGCGGCTGAGAGGAGACCTCATTGCTCTCTATGACTACCTGAAAGGAGGTTGTAGAGAGGAGGGAGCTNCCATGGGGCTATAATATGTCCATGTGAAAACAGTTTATGTCTTTGTTACAGATATGAAACTAACCTTTTCTCTCTTGCCTCTTTTTCCAGTCTCGGTCTGTTGCTGTCTCTTCATACTATTTCTCTTCCTGTCTGAGCTCACTGGATTCATAGCCACTGAAATGTAAGTAAAAATCCTGTTTTCCTTTGTTTGAATGATGTGTATGTATGATTCTTCACAGCTTTACTCTGTTACCTTGAAAAAATATGGCTGTAATTTCACTAGGTCAATTAGTTGTCTAATGAGTTTTGGATTCCTTTTTGTTGACTCCAAATTCTCAGTCAGTCATTGAGCTTTTAAATTTATTTAAGTATGAGAGGCAGACTTTGGTTCTACAACACTCCAGTTAAGGAAAACTGTTCTAAACCTGCTTGATCCTTTATCAGTTGTATGCTGGATTTTCTGTTGAGCACAGGGAATATTTTTCATTACATCAAAAAGCTTCTGACTCTTTTCAGTTCTCTGGAGATGAGGTGTAAGATAGCATGAATACTTAGAAGATCAGTGCCAGCCAGTTGCACTTTCCCTCTTCCTTCTTGTTGGTTTCTTCTCTTCATCTGAGATTTTTTCCCCTGCTTCTCCTGAATAGGCACTTTCCTCTATGCTTGTTTGATTAAAAGTGATTCTCAAAAACTAGTGTGTTTTTCATCAGTGATACAATATGTTTAAATGTGTGGTGCCTGCTGCTTGAATCCTTGTGGTCTGTGTTCTGAGACTGTGGGGTCCCGTTGCAGACACAGTGGGATCTCTTAACAAGACGTTTTCTTTTCCCCTTGCTTCCCTGTGAGTAAAATGGGTATCACATTCTGCCAGTCTTCACTGGATGTTTTTGGAGATGATTTCTGGAAAAATAGATTGCATAAAATATATATTATCAGGATTAAACTAATAAGGTCAGAGCTGAATAGTACATGCAGACAGCTTTACTCATGTGTGAGTTTTATCTTCTTTCCTATCTGTTGAGCCTTACTTGGAAACTTAGTTGACAGGTTTTGTGCCTGATGACAAGTTGTCCCAGGTAAACTGTTTGGGACCTTGCTTTGAGCAAAACAGAAATAATTTCCGCTTTTAAAAAAATGCTCAATAAACAAGTATTTTAGTTAATCATGTTTTGGGTGTTTTTTCTCCTGTTCTCATGCTCCTCCTGCCTTGGAGTAAACTTTTCTTAGTAGCTGTTAACACAGGTGCTTTTGTTTTGGGTTCTAGGAAACATTTTCCATCATCCTGCTGATGTGGCAGTGAGCTCACCAGGCTGTGATGCACAGTTCCTGGATAGTTAAGAAGGGTGGAACTTCTGTCAGACTTAGGTGATGGTCCTGATAGCAACAGATGTCACTGCTGAGCAAAAAAGCTCTGAAATATGTTGGACTTGTGAGTTGTACTGAGATTGACCATGCTTTACATGGCTTCTGATAACCTTGTCACTTATTCATAATTTTTGTGCAGCTTTGACTTCGGTCAAGAATATAATTTCAAGAATAATATTAACCTTGAGTAATGTTTAACCTCAAGACAGTAATGTAATCTAGCTCTAGGCAATTTTTATGCCCATTACGTGTTTGTCTTAGGTTTCTTAGTCACTCACTGTTTCTTTGAATTCAGTTTTCTGCATTTGCTTGTAAAATACATTATCGGCCCACTTCTCTCAGGAGCTGAGTTGTCATGGTTTTCTTGTTTTAAAATACAGAGAAAAGGTAGGCAAATTACTTCAAGCAAAATAGTACTTTTTCTTGCTCTCCTCTTGATCTCATTCTGTCATCTGCTTTTCTTTTTTCTTTAGTTAATGCCTTACCAGAGCAATCAATAATATAGAACCATAGAACAGTTTGGGTTGGAAGGGACCTATTTTAATCCAGTTATTTGAATGCACATTTATGTAGTGGTAGTTTCCTGACTAGAGATTTCTTTTTGAATAGCAAAATCATATGATTCTCTCAGGCCTCTTCATGCCTTTTTCTTAACAAGATGATGCATTTTTTGCACGGATATTAGAGATGCTGTAAGTTCCTGCATGCTCATTAAAACCTCAGAGAGATGGTAAACTGCCTTTCCTAGCAGGAACTGTGTGGAGATGTCATGGAAGAGACTGAGACGAATGCAGGAAACTGATTCGTCATGGATTTGTCGTGTCCAACACAATAGCTTGCAGAGGATGAAAACCACCTTCTGATGAGTTACAAGTTGTCAAAATCTCTCTTGCTGGGAACAGATCACCCACGGCATTTGTGAATAGGCTTCCCTGTAACAGCGGGAATACTTCAGAAAGTCACATAACAAAGTGCTTCCCACTTCAGCTGCTTCTAAAGTAAAAGTAAACTTTTCTTTTCCATGTCTTACTCATTGCTTTCTCTTCTGGGAAACCTGGTACCTTAAAAGTGTTCTAATGCTCTTGTGCTTCCCTTTCAAGTGTGTATTACTGGCAGTGTGTTGCAAGGCAGTATAGTCAGAACAGGGATACAGAAGTGTGGAGGTCTACATGATGTGGAACAAACAGTATGAGAACTCTGCCACAATTTAAGCTGGGTGGTAGCAAATAGCAGGGGAGGTATCTCACAAAGGTATTTTGAGCCTGTTTGCCCATGTATCACATAGTTCTGAAGCTGTGGAAGATTTCTTATGTGCAAACTGTTCAGTTCCCTTCATCTTTGGGTTTGTTTTGTATTAAGAGTCTCCTGCAGCTTGAGTCTCTCCCAACTTGAAGTTTCATAGTGTCTGCTGGGACCTGAATGATAAACCAGAGTGTGCACTTGCGTAGGGTGCTTTGCCAGTGCCAGCTTCACTATGAGGCAGCATCATCCATCTTTCACCTCTTGTGTCGTATTTCCCTTAAAGCCGTTGTGCGCTGGACAAAGCTGGATTGCATGGGGATAGCTGCACATTGTTGATGTCAAGGTGAAATCAAGAACAGTTGGCCTGGTGCCTTACATCAGAGACATCGCTGATGTGGACTCAACGCTTACCTCATAGCCCTATTATGCCGAGTAATTGTGCGTGGTGTGCGTGTATTGACAGCCTGCTTCAGGGCAAGTCAGCAGTGAGCTCAACAACCATGGTAGCTGCAGGATTAACTGTCTAAACTCACCAGCAGGAGGTTTCTTTAGGTATCTGCATCTGAAGTGAGAGGTTGGTGTGGTTTGCTGAACTCATACTGCACCATGAGAAAACAAGGTGTGCTCCACGCTGTGCTAAGTCCTAAGACTTGCTAGCTTCTACCCACTGTCACACTTTCTTCTACATTCATGTGATCATAGCAACTCAAATTCCTGGTATTACTAGAAATCTCAGTTTGGTGACTCTTGCCCAACTTGCAGGCTGGTTTTCCTTGACTGGCCCATTGTCTGGGTGTTTATAGTCTCGACTGCTACAGACCTGCCTGGGTGGCAGACAGCCAAGAAATTACACCCTTACCTTGAGGATAACAGCCATGATTACCCATGTGGGGAAGGTGGCATGCATCGTATTAGCTATCATAACTCGTGAGCATTTCTAATGAGCACAGAGATTGCGTCTGGGCATGGGAGCCAAACTAAGGCTCTGTGTGCATTGCAGCGGGCACACAGGAACTTCGTGTGGCATAGGGAACGCACTACAAATGAACATCTTATTTTACTGCTGACTAGCTTCCTGTGTTGATGAGCCCTGAGTAGACTTGAGAACTCTTGATTTCTCATCTTCTTGATTTATTGTGTGGCTCTAACAGGCAGCCCTTTGGGCAGCCGCGAAGGAAATAAAAGCTTGTTTCTTAGGTGGGGCTGCATCCTTTTCAGGAAAAGCACAGTGAAGGGCTGGTGAGGGAAGATTTTTCTTTCTTTGCTCAGCCACAGCCCATCGTTGTAGTTAGGGGAAGGGTTTAACTCTGGAAATCAAGAATTTGATCTTTTTTTTTTAATGTTTCCTTTTTTTTTTTTTAATTTTTTGTTTTGTTTTCTGTCCCAGCCGGGAGTGACTTAAGACCTAGTCCAGAACAAGAACTTAGATTGACCTCTCAGTTCTGTGAAAGACAGATAAAGAAAAGGAGGTCCATGCTCCACATTTGAACCTCTGCAAAATTAGTATCAAATACTATTCTCCCACTGAGCAAATGACTCAAATGGCTGAAGAAATGAAGCTAAAGTGTTAAATGTGTCTGGTATTTCCTGGGCAGGATCCGTAGTAGGTTAAGAGTTGAGAGTAGATTGAGGGCTAGGAATTGCTTGGCATACCTTTAGCAGCCTTCCTCATTCATTGTACTGTTATGATGCAAATCAAGAACGTAGAAATCACCTATCTTTTTTCTAATTAACTCAGCTCAGCGATAGAAGCTAATAGCTGGCAAGATGATAATCTTGCAGTTTTATGACCGTAATTAGGTCATGAATTATATTCTGTAGGATCAATAAGAGTTTTCCAAGTTATTCCATCATAAAGGAGGAAAGATGTAATTAACTAATCCAACCTGCCTTGCACTGGGAGGCAGGGGAAGGGGTAGGAGGGTATGAATGTAATACTTGTGGTATGAATGTAGCTGCTCGACAATAATTGCCACAGCAAACTGTAGAAAGCAACAGATCATTCCTGCCAGTGTTCTTTTTCTTTCTTTTTTTTTTAGTGTAGTGACAGACAAAGACAGTCTGGAGTGACAAGTTTGCCACTTGGAAGGCTGTGCCCCCCTGCATGGCAATTGCTTACATAAGCAGAATATCTTTAATAAAAATATTACCTTTGCATAAAAACATAAATCATGAGCAGTGTCCAAATAATTTGTGCATTTAAAGTGACCAGATCACTCACTGGCGACATCTGCTTGCTTCAGTCTTTATGAAAAATATGATTCTATGAAAAATACCTTGGCTAGTCTGTGAATATCATGCAGCTCAGCTCCCCTGCTGTGGCCACATCATGTGCAGCACAACATGACCATTCATGCAAGCTGTCATGTAACCTGAATGTGGGAGGGCACAAAACACCAGGAGCTTCCAAGACCAATGTTTCTTCTTCGCGCTGGATTCATTTGCATGTGCAAGACTGATCCTGCAGTGAAGCAGAATTGTTGTCATACCTGTCTTCAGAGATTTTTAGTCCTTTAGCTCTCCAAGGCACATAGAATGTATCTTGTGGCTCTTGGCCCTTGAAAATATCTCATAACAAGCTGCAGGTAAGCAGCAGAATGTGATCCTGGTGCAACACGAGTTCCTTCTGCCGTAAATTCAGAGCGTAAGCCATCTGCACGGGGGTGCAATTCTACAACTCTCTTGTTCTGCCACTAAACTGGGGATGCAACTCCAACTCCACCAGCTCATCCAGTTGAGGCAGATGAAATGCTGGTGCAAACTAGATCACTGTAGGGAATACAGCCTAGTAGTCAGAGGGATATGTGAGTTATAATCTTGCTCTTGCTGTGGACTGACCTTGAGAAAGACGCTTTTCTGTAGAAGGATGTAATACTTAGCTGACTACCTCTCAGGGGTGCTAAGAAGCTTAATTAATGTTTGCGTAGTAATTTGGAGATTACCTAATAAAAGATGTTATATATTTGTGAAGTGTTGTTGTGCCGTTTGTCCTAATGTACGTGTGTGGGTTAGCAGGAAGCGGAAGGTCGTGTCATGATGTCATTTGCAATTTCTGACTCAAATGTACGTTGACATCTTTGAAACCCGTCTTCTTCCTGTCTCCTGGAGAACTCTAATTCCTTCCTCTGTAGGACGGTGTTTTCTGTGCTTCACAGCTAAGCCAAATCTGGGATGAAGACCTCAATGAAGAGCTGGTTGAGATTTAGTGCACAGAAGGAAGATTACAATTAGCAGAGCAAGAGAGGTGCACAATTTATTATGTGGTAGAGAATTTGCTGACCTGCTTTTTATTTCCTTGCACAAATTGAGAAGATGGGTTGTTTGTCCTAAGTTGTTTTTTTTCTGATCTGGCATAACTGAAAAGATGGTAGTGCAGGAAACTTCAGATGGTTATATTTCTGAAAGGTGGTTTATTAGAGCTGAAATGGTAAGTGGAGCCAAGAGAGTTTGACTTAGAAAGACAAGCTTTGGGCTCCTTCAAGTAAGAATAATCATTTTCCCTCTTAGGCCTAGACCAGAGCGTGCCTTCTGGGAGTTGAAGGACAAGGTAAAATGCAGCTTGCTGGAATAAGTGGTTGTGTTTTCTGTATGGCTGGTGACTTGGGAGGAGGGTGCCTGGTTGTTTGCAGTGTAAGAGGTAGAAAAAAGGCTAAAACTTGAAGCAAAGACTAGGAGGCAGCCAGAGGACAAGGAAGGTGTGTTTAAAGAGCACCCAGGCAGTGTGTGAAGCTCTGAAAGGTCAATGCAGTGTGTCTCCCCTTGCAGTCAAAGGGCTGCAATCTGTTCAGCTCTTGAAGAGCTGGAGTGTCTGATGTTAGTGGCCAGGGCTGCTGGGTGGAAATAAGTTACTGGGGAAGTTTTGTTTCTGGCAAAGCAAACCCGTTGTGTTATAAATCTAAGTCCTGAAGCATGGGGAATGGATCTGGCTTTCTTTGGATAAAATATTAAAGAAATGCTAAGCTCTCTTGCTGCTGTTTCCCCCTTTCAATCTCTCTCTCGCGTGCCATTTGTGTGAGCTGCAGTCTTAGCCAAAGAGCCCCTCTGACTTTTTCTGTGTACTGCTGCAAGTCTGTAATCCAATGGGATAAGTGACTGAGAAGCCCAGCAGCGCCACTCAGGAATGTGAAGAATTTCAAAGTGGGTCTTTCTAGAAGAAAGTTAAACAGATTCTTTCTGTGTGGATCATGGCTCCTACTGCATGGAGAAACTTTCCTGCCTTTTCTTGACTCGGTGGGAGGCTCTGTGGGGAAGGAGGTCCACCTCTTGTCTCTCCTGTTGCCTTGGTTGTACTCTATGGCTCAGCACCTCACCTCTGCTTTGTTGTGCTACTTTACTCAAATAGTCCTTAACAGCAGCTGGTAAAATACCAGATCCTACATGCCTAGGGTCTTCGGAGGAGGTACTGTCTTTGGAGTCACAATATGACCCTATACACTGCCTCTCTAAACAGCCATAGAAGCAGCTGTGTTTACAGTGTCCTGCCTGCCTCAGTTTTTATTTCCCTTGTGACTGTCCCAGATTCACTATTAAGCCCTCTTGCCCCTGGGACAGTTACTGTTCCAGGACGGACAGCTATAAATTAGAGCCAACTTCATTTCTTCCTTCAGGGACAGTTGCTGGAAGTGTTAAATAGTGCTTTTCCCAAAATCCCTGGATTGTCTGATTAAATAATAGGAAAGCTTTGTGTAACGTGGCTGCTTGGCCCTGGGGAGGAGGTTAGTGAGGGGGAGTGAGTGCCAGTTCTCTGCGAGCTCCATCCAGATTCAGGTGGCTTGTCCACAGGATGATCCTGGAAGGACCAGCCTTGACCCTGGAAGTTTGCTATGCCTGTGAGGTTTCCAGAATGTATTTTGGGAGTGAAATTTCCAGTTTGTTGAAAATCATGGCATTTCTTCTGAGGTTTTTCCCTACCAAGCATAGCCCGTGGTGTGTTGTTGTTGTGTTCTTGGTTCCCTGTGGTGAATGGGAATCTCAGCAGCAGAGCAGGTCAGCACAACAGGTGCACTTCAGAGCCCCTCATTGGAAACCTTGCTGGGTTTTGGTAGCATGTGCCCTCCATGAGAGTTGGTACTGCCAGGAGGAGGCAGTGGTTGGAGCTGGGAGGGAGAAGCAGGATTCAGCCAGCAGAGATGCTCCATGGAAGGTGGTGCTCCAGGTCTAAGGGAGGGGAAGGAAGCACACACACTGTCATGAGCTGTCAGATGTCTAAGGAGTGATAGATAGGGTTATGGAATGGGGAACAGGAGTGGGGGAGAGGCAGGGGGCTACTAGGTGAGGAGGAGGAAATAGCTGTGAGTCTTGCCCAAGGAACAGGTTGGGAACCGTTGGTCCAGTGACCAGAGTGCAGGACAGAAAACCAGTTTCATTTATCTGCAACTAATGGGCTGTGCGATGTGGACAAACTGGCCTACTTCTCTTTGTCACAGTGATCCAGTCTGCAACTGAGTGACCTCACCGCTTGCCATCCAAAGTAAGAACTTCAGAGGTTCCCTGCACACAGTTTATCCTTCAGCTTCTACTGGCAGCCCCTTCTCACTCTCTTATCCCTGAAAGGCTTATGTGTGTTGGCTTACAGACCGCATCTGACCACAACTTTTCTGACATGTTCAGAACTGGAAATCAGAAAATACAAGTACTGATCCTTGTAGAGCTTTCCTCCAAAGAGCTGAGATGTTTGGCTCTACTGTTGAACCTGTCACCCTTTTCTGCCAGCCCTGGTGCAAATGCTCCCTATTGTCAATTAACATCGGGTTGCCTGTAGCGCTGGCTGGGCATGGCCCACATCTCGGATGGCAGAGAGCTGGGAAGACGCCAGGTGCTGTTATGAAATAGTTTGGCTGGCAACTGGGATCTTGATAGGAAGACTTGGGGAGTGCAGAAAGGGGCGTTGCTTTGGGGGATGAATCCCTGTCATGGCTGGAGCTGCTCCTCACAACTGTATTTGGACATATGACTTAAGCCCGATCGCTAACCAATCTGCTAGTATTAAACACACAGAAGATTTAATGCATTCCACCCAGAAGAAGAGGGCTTAGCCAAGAAGCTTCTAACTAGGTCACTGATGAGCAATCTTTCCCCTCCCTCTGTGTCATTTTTATTAATCACTTGAAAAATACGTTGAGTAATGATTGGAAGCAACTTGTCAAGCCAATTAAAAACAGAGAAAGGTAGGGCTGTGAAGCTGAAGACAAATGCTGTGTTGGTTTTAAATGAATGTCTGTAAACCCCACTGACCTGTGAGTAATTATCTCAAAAAAAAATTGGCAGGTGTGTGTTTCTCAGTGTGAAGGCTTGTTTCTTCTGAATCCACAGGGCAAACAGTTCATTATGGTCCAGAGATGTATCACCAGAACAAAATCACTTTGAGTCTGTCTTGTAGCTGCTTTTAGTCTGGTTTGTCTATTAGCATATAGACTCTTCATCAAGAGCTTGTCAAAGGGCTTCATGCACCTTGAACATTAGGTAGAAACAATGTAGAGCAGTCACTAGTGAAGTTAGTTTATTTTATGTAGCTTACCTGAACATAAATGAGTCCCCGTGGCTTTATAATGTGTCCAATGGGAAGATAAATTGTCAAGCCTTATTTGATGAGGCTGAACAGGGTTGGACTTCGAAGGAGAATGAGCTGCTAGGTAATCCTACTATCTTCTCAGTTCAGTGTGCTGAGTTTCCCTGGAGTGTGTTTTCTAGGACCATTCAACTGATTGTACTTTGCTTGCATTGGGGTTTTTTTTGGTTTATTTTTTGTGTGTCAGATGGATAGTATGTGCCAACAATAAATATTTATACTTTTGTATTCCTTTTACACTATATCTGTATTTTGTTTCTTGTGAAATACGTGCCAGCACAGTGGGTGCTATGAAACAACATTACTCTTAGGGAGGCTGTGCGTACTGTGTTAGATCCTGCTGTCCAGGATGTTTCTTCCCATCTGTTCCTGGCCCAGATCCTGTTCTCTGTTTTAGTTGTTGGTTTTGGTTGCCATTCATAGATTGAAATGAGATATTCAGGCAAGAGATATAAGTATGCTGTGCTGCCTTCTCTGGCTGTTGCTCTGTCAGCTGGGTGGCAATAACAGAAGCAGTTATACAAATAAGCTTTCATGTGGGATATGTAAGTAGCCTTTCTATAAAACTCTTTATGAAACAAATCAAAAAGCATATGCTTCCCTCTTTCCTAAAAGGAGCAAGAGCCCAGGTACATGGTGGGCTGGCGGGCTAGCCTGCCATCTCTTCAACACGAGGTTCTCGTTTTCTCTCACCTTAGGAGCTGAAGTTAGGGATGGGGGCAGGAGACATAAAGCACAGTAGGAGATTTTTTTTTCTGCTGATCATAGAATCATAGAACAACCAGGTTGGAAGAGACCCACCGGATCATTGAGTCCAGCCATTCCTATCAAACACTAAACCATGCCCCTCAGGACCTTGTCCACCCATGCCTTAAACACTTCCAGGGAAGGTGAATCAACCACCTCCCTGGCCAGCCTGTTCCAATGCCCAATGACCCTTTCTGTGAATTTTTTTGTTTCCTAATGTCTAGCTGCAAAGGACTTGTTTAAAGCCTTCTGCTCCTGTCAAGCAAGAAGTAAAATTAAGTTCTGATTTGCCCCATGCAGTTGTGGAACACTTTTCCTGCTTTCGGTCTTGCAGTTCTGTTACAGCTGTCTCGTAGTCAAACTGCCTCTGCAAAGTCTCCTTTTTCCTTCTCTGTATTTATTTTTTTTCCTGTGGAAAGTAGCTATGTGCCTGAATCTACCTGTGTTTTCTCTCCTTCAGAGTTAATGAGCTCTACGTGGATGATCCAGACAAAGACAGTGGAGGTAAAATAGAAGTGAATCTGAACATCAGTTTGCCAAACCTGCATTGTGAATGTGAGTACCCCTTTTCACTTATCGGTTTTTCTTAGTATTTGAGGTAATACTTGGAAATGGAACCAAACTGGTACGGTGGCCCTTCTCCTATAACAGAGTAGGTGGAGATCAAGTAGCTGCAGCCTTTGCCAATACCCCATCACTTTCTGTTCCAGGGCAGGACACCTGTTTTCTTGGACCCTGTGCTCACTCTGCAGCCCATGTTAGTGGCTGACCTCCCTTGCTGTCTTTTTTCGTGTCCTTTTTTCATGGCAGCCTTTTTGGTTTTGGGAGCAAAAAAACAAAGTTTCCTTTGTAAGTCTGAATGCACTAGGTAGTTGTTGGCTTTTCACAAATCGCCTGCCTTGTCTACCTGAAGGTTTTCTGTTCGTGTAATTGAGATTGCAATCAGCTGGCAGGATATGCAAGCTGTATTTGTGTCAAATAGGCAGTCTGAAAAGTTTGGTTACAAATTTCTTTCTGAAAAGCTGGTGTTAACAATTAATATTTGACAAATGGTATGCCTAGCACCGTTTAGTCAAATGTCAGGAAAAAAGATGGGAATTTTTTCCCAGTAAAATCAGTGCATGCTTTTTCTCTGCAACCTTCCTGTTTATTTTGTTCTAATTTTTTTGTCTCCTGCCCTCCCACTCATGCAGTAGTTGGACTGGACATCCAAGATGAGATGGGAAGACATGAAGTGGGTCATATTGACAACTCGATGAAGATACCTCTCAACAATGGGGATGGCTGCAGGTTTGAGGGCCATTTCAGCATCAACAAGGTGAGTAGCAGTGACAGCAGATGAGTGTGTGCTGGCTGGGAAATGCTAATGAGATTAATTTGTAAAATACTCACTAAGGTCTGTGTGTCAGTGTCTCTCTTGTACAGTGTACGTTCATGTCCCCAATCAGTGCTAGGGTTAAGTCTCTCTGTGCTGCAGAACAGTGTGGGGAGAGGAGTCTGCTTAGACCCACAGAGAATGTGGGAGATCAGGCTTTTTCTTTGTTCTGCAAAACAGATAATCAAGTTAGCATTGCTTAACAGCTCTGTGTTAGCCAGTGGTGTCTCTTTCAGCGCAGCAGTTAAAAGTTTAGGGGATGTATGAACTCCTTACAAATGCTGCATGGCTTCTGTGTTTACTTGTCAAGACTTTTGCACCTCCAGAACGTGACTCACTCTGCAGAGGCCTTTGACAATGTCTCTATCCAAGTGCTCTTTTGTTCTGAGAGCCGCAGAATGACAGGAATGTTCCCTGCTAGAGGGTGCCAGCATAACAGAAACAGCTCCATGCTGAGATGTTTGGAATACACGCACGTGGCCTCTGCGCATGCTTTGTTGAGATGCTCTGCTTCTGTCTCAAAGAATGAAAATCCAGGCCTGGAGGAGGCTCCTCTCTGGGATGGGTGTGTTCAGAATTGAATAATCTTGCTATGTAATACTGGAGATGACTAGCTGGGGTGGGGGAGGCCGTGGTGGGGCCCACTGATGTCCTAAGAAGGGCGCACCCTTTATTCATGCCTCCTCATGTACCACAGGCTACAAAATCCTACTTCCTTCTTTTCCTCCCAGGTCATGTTAAATCGCATCTAAAAATAACAGGCAGAAGCTCGTACTGATTCTCTGGCATGGAAAGGATTAGGGACTTAAAAAGAGGACGTTTCTTTCCTTGCCTCTAAGCCACCAAGATTACTGACAGCTGATAGTCCACAAAACTGGGAAAGGGCTTCCTGAAAGGTAGTTCTTGTTCTGTTAATTCCCAAAGCACAGAGCTGAAATACTTAGGGTTTTGTCTACCAGGTGTAATGTGTTCTGCTCACCAGAGCAACTCAAAAGGGGGTTGCTGTGTGTGGCAGTGAGGAACCCCTTTCACTGCTTGATCTGTGAAAGGTCACTAACTGCGTTGTTCATATAGTGGTTGAGGGCCCTGTCAGAGGGAGGGCACCTGGTCCAGGATTTCTGGCTCTGAAAATCTGAACCTCTTGTGAGCTAGAAGACTGCACGCCCTTGGCAGAAATTGTACGAGCTTCTTCTCTATGAGCTGGTGTATCTGGAGTGAGACATGGCCAGGCTTGGAATCTTGACCAAGGGTTGCACTTGGGTGTTATCCTGAAACCTGAAGAGGGAGGACAAGGTAACAGTGAGATGATTATATGTCCTGCTTACTGCAGTCTGTCGCCCTGTTTACCAAGCTTGCGTATGACACAGCTTGTGTCCACACCTGAAAGTGTCCCCAGGAGTGCACTGCTGTTCCTCAAGTCATTTAAATTAGCTTTCCTGAAAGCACATGGAACCAGCATGTGGCCTCCCATGGCCCTGCTGGCGAGGTGTCTGCAGAGAGCACAATGGGCACCAGTTGTATAACTGTCCTCCCACTCTTGTTCTAGGCCGTGTCAGATTGCTCCTCTGTGTTACTTAATTTTCCAACCTTTTTTCAACAGGAAAAAAAATTCTTGCACCTTCCATAACAGTGATTGAGCTGAATGTGCTGAAAGACTTCACAGAGTAGGCCTAATGACCAGAAAAGTGCATGTGTGCTAGAGCGATCCCATCAGAATGACACAAGGGCTCATTTTCTCTCTTGGAACTGAGTCCTTAGGTGGAATTTTTTTTTTTTAAGAACTTAGTGTTTCACTGTGTTTAAAATATTAAAACCAGAAAATCCTGTACTTTTAAGGGCCGTTGGCCAAGGCTAGAAGCTGAAGGTCTAGCTTGGTTCATATGGGAAGCCCCATTGGTTTTGGTGGTGTTTTTGGGGTTTTTTTGTATAAAGAAAAGGCTCTCATTCTTGTGTACAGTCATCTCAACTGTAAGTTTGCTCATGACCAGTAACACAAGAAAGCTGTGGATATATCCTTATTCGGTTGTTCTGCAGCAGTGGGCTCATTTATAAATGTGGGATGTGAGAGTAAAACATTAAGCAACTGTTTGTTGCCTGAGAGAGACATGAATCTTATTTTAATAGGGATGAAAGACATAGCCTTAAGTGTTAGGAATCCCTAAAGTTGTGAGTGATCCATTCATCACCTCCTAGTCAGCAGCAGTAGCAATGAGAGGGTGCCAAACACTTGGGCTGTGGGATGTGACCGATCTCTGCTCTGCAGGCAGTCTGGTGGTGTTGGTCGAGTGCAGGAAGGTATTTCAGAGCTTCCCTCTGATATGCCAAAAGTTCTCCATTGCTAAATAGATAGAAACTGCCAGGCTGGATGGATCCAGGCATTTCCACTTCATATCACAGTGCCTAGCAATGCCTTGAGGAACAAAATGTGAAATCCTGTCTTCCTTGTCTTGACTAATTTTAGGTCCCTGGTAACTTTCACGTGTCAACGCACAGTGCCACCGCGCAGCCTCAGAATCCTGACATGACTCACATCATCCACAAACTTTCATTTGGGGACAAGTTACAGGTGAGTTCCTTGAAAATTCCCTGGCTCTGGGGGAATGAATGCAATGAGAATGACTTTAATATTAGACACTTCTGTTTTATGGAAGGGCCAGGTACGGTGTGGGGAGGACATAAGAAAAGGCTGCCTGGGTAAGCGAGCCCATCTCTTGCATTCATGCAGTGTACACTTTGACCAGACCCATTCACAGAACTGTTTACATGCCACCCCTTCAGGAAGGAGAAGCTCAGTCATAATAACAACTTTGCTGTTTTCATCTGAAACTGAAAGTGCTTTTGGAAAATGTGGCTATCTTCCCACGGGGAGTAGAAAGGAGGGTTCATGGCTTTGTAAAGTCCTATGCAGTACTGTTTTCAGTATTAATACAGCAAATAAATGTTGACTGCCTTTGCAGAGAAGCAGTGAGTATGCTAAGGGTAGACGTGCACTTGCTACTGTCTTTACTATTACACCAGTCAAGTTCTTTTTAATTCACTTTGCTGTACTTGTATAGCAGACAGCTATTAGTCAAATTTTTTTCTATGAAAGACCAGTTAGACTTAGAATTGTGAGTTCCCTGCTGGGGAGAAGCTGAATGTGTGTGTTTGCCCAGTGGACAGAGTTTCACCAGGTGTTGCAAGTTATGTAATAATACCTGATTTCTCAATGAGGACAGATTACAGCACTTCTCTAGCCTACTTCCAAGGAGCTAGCATCATAGGTGGGAGTTATATATATGCACACCCAGTTTGCGACTCACCCTAAACATTGCTTACCCATAGTCTCTCTGTAATCTTCTTCCCTCAGCACAGACGTCTCATTAGTCTGCTTCTTGTACACCCACTTCCAAAACCCTTTTTCATGCTAACAAGTCTAAGTGTTGCTTTGTAGTCTTCTGATTCTGCTCCCGGCTTCTTTTTAGGAAGTATTTTGTGTGGGAACGCTGAAATATTAGCATATAAATAAGGCTGGCTTAATGTCTGTAAAGCACACTGAGATTATGAAAAATATTAGGTAAGTGCTAATAGGGACTTCTGCAGCTTGCGTGGGAAATCGGTGCTCTAAGGTAGCATTCCCACTGTTTTATCATGCAGTCTTTGAGTAATGGAGCTGAAGTGCGAATCAGCATGAATGAGATGAGAAGCCTGGGCAGCTGGGGGCTGAGGTGCAAACGTCTTCAGTTCTGATGGTGAGAAACCCGTCTAGAAAATGCATGGTTGGCTCCTGATTTGGACAAGTTCTGATGAGTATTTTCAAAGTTTAAAATGACTACTCATCATCCCTATATACAAGAATGAAGCATGTAGGTGCTGCTGGTCCTGCAGGCAAACATGAGTTCAACAGGACAAATTAAAGATGATGTTCACTAGACAGGCGTTACCAAGATTCAGCAAGCAGTGTAGAAAGTCAGCACATATAAAGACATTTAAGTCTGTCTAGGTACACCTTTGAGTATTTTGGGTTGTCTCCACCTGCTTTGATGCAATATATGATGGTATTTCCTAAAGAGGGTGAGGAGCTTCTCATTCACTTATGTCATGTGCTGGGAGTTAGTTCTTTGTAGGTTGTTACCAACTCTGCTTGTAGAGGGTACTCAACAGGTACTTTCTGTGCTCTCCAGAAAAAACAGTCTATTTGAAATAAGAGATTGAAATCTCGTCTGGTGTTGAATCGGCTTAAGTTTTTCAACAGTAGATCATGCACAGTAGTGGTAGAATTTTTGTAGACTTTTCTCTCATGTAGATGAGACCAAAACTCATATTGATCAGGTTCTTGCAGATCATGTAACCCAGTAAAGAAAGAGATCTGGAAAGTAGATTATACGTTTTTAATCACAGAATTCTCTTCAGTGCTAGAACATGCTTTTGAATAATCCTAGTTTTAAGCCTGTGAGAGGTTGTGTCTTCGCTTGATAGTTGCAAAGTTGGAAATTATTTTAGCCTTCTATTGGACTGCCCGAGCTGTTTGCCCAGTTGTATGTCTGTGCATCTGTTTGTAGAGCGTAAAGCCTAAGCTGTTCAAGGCCTTGGCAAGCATCTTTTTGAGGGGCGTGTTGCAGAAGGATAGTGTTGGAACTGCTAAACCACTGACTAGCCTCCTGTGCTACTTCCCCAAGCTCTAGATTTGGCCTTGGTGTAGAGCGGGACAGTCCTGAAAGCATCTGGCTCTACAGGCTTGTTTAAGTTCTGTGTCGCAAAGCATTTTTGTTACTGTGGCCGAAAGCCTTGTTCAAGTCCCTCCGGGCACTTAAAAAAGTACAAGAGTGTGTTCCCTCAAGGAACTCAGCTGCATGCTTTGTAGAGCAGAGATTAATTAACAATCTATGGACGGCAAGTATGGTCATAGAAGTCCAGAATATTCCACAAGGAAAACAATGGTAAAACATCAGACTGGGCGTTTTAAATGTTGTAAAGAGAGATAGATACCCCAGAGGACCTGATGGCACAGAAACAAACAGTTGTGGATAAGTCTGGCGAGCTCTGTAACTCACAGCTTTGCAAATTCACTATATAGAGGAGACAGCTTTTACATATAAATAGAAGTGGGGATGCTGGGGAGCCAAGGACAAGAATGTAAGTCCAAACATACAGGTCTCTCATGGGATAGATAGTTGTTTGCTGAGTAGCCACTCGAATATTTACTCTTAGAGTGTTTGAAGTAGACCTTAAAGTCTCTGGCCCCAGTACACTATGGGAGACTCAGCTGTATCAAGAATGGAACATAACACTATGGCCCAGTCCAGGGGCTTCTCTTTCTGCTTTTTACAGTGAGTAAAGAATGTGTACAGTCTGCTTGTGTGGTTTGGAAGTGACTGCTGTTGTGTAAAACATTGGAAATGCTGGCGGAGAGAAAGCCTCTGTAGAAGGTTCAGCTGTTGCTTTTGCTCTGTGTTTGTTTTCAGCACCTTGCCAGTTGAACTCGATGATTTTGTCTCTCTAGAATTTCCTTTCTTGGGAGAGAAATGGATTCAGTTGCTGCTTCCTCCAAGGCGTCATCCCCTCCGCAGCATTCAGAATAGGAAAACAGCCATTAGGATGAGACAAATACATCCACATGCTATCAGTTGTTGAGAGGGCCTGGGAAGGAGATTGCATTGGTAGTGAGGTGAAACACTGTCACACCCGTGACTAAATTCTTCTTCCAAACTCTTCTTCCCTGTTGTCTGGCTTAAGGTCAGGAATATCTAGGTTGTGTAGTTTTTTGTTCTTTCTGTATAGCTTGCTGTACATTGTATGTATGATGCAACCTGTAATCTACAGCTGTTGCTGTGGGGTTTTCCCCATCTAGAGAGTTCACAAATTGATTATTCTGTTGGTGGACGTCAGGCTCCAGATCATAGTATGTGAAAGGCATGGGATGGAAATCTTGTTATTCTGGGCAAACAGATACTTGCATGCCTGGGACCAGCTGCAGAAAAAGCTTTATGGATGGCAGTGATAGCATGTGTCCTTCCCATCTCCAAGGGCAGAGTGTGTGTGGTATGAAAGTTGGGCTGATGTGTTAAAGCTGTACAAGCCCAGCTGCTCTGACATGTGCTACCTTTACAGGAGAACCTAGAGTTTTAACCTGAACATGCCTCCCTTTTATTTCCTTTTCAGTCTGAGAAATGAATTTCATAGTTCACTATGCAAAGGTCTTAGGAAATACCTCACCATGAAATTTCACAACTGGCCTCTTCCAACTGCAATTCCTTTAGCTTTGGAGTGGTTTTGAAGTTTCATCATGTAAGATGTTGTGAAATCAACTTTTTTACTTGGAACCAACTTCTGTGGTGATGGTCACTGAAAGATATTTCAATTCACCTTTTACTGGGTTGAGGCTTTGTTTTTGGAAAGGTTGAATCAGGCTGATCTTGTTACAGGATAGGATAGGGAAGCAAAGGTCAAGACTCCAAGTCAGAACATAGTTTCTTCATGTACCTTTTTGCTTTCCAGGTCCATAATGTTCATGGAGCATTCAATGCCTTGGAGGGAGCAGACAAACTCAGCTCAAATCGTACGTATTCTTGGTGATTACAGGTCTTATCCACTCCCTGCAGGAGGGAAAACGAGGCTATTCATGCAACACTAGTGTATCCAGAAGTCCTTAATTATTAACCAAAATGTTCCAGACATAGCTGACTGACATTTCCCTTTCTCCAGTAGTGTAGAGAAGTCTTAGCCCAAAAGGTCCTTTGTAGCCCTTCTGCAGCCAGGACATTGTCCCCAGCTCTCTTATGATCCTTATGACTGACTTGGAGTTACTGAGGTTTTTTCCATATCCTATTCCTGTGGTTTCCCCTTGCTGCTGCCACCAGCACCAAAATTTTAACTTGTTCTTTTGTTAGAAGTTAGCTCTTACCTTACGTTCTATGCTGTGGCTTGAAGGATAGATATTGTCTTTGCCCTTCTTTATCATCAGCAACACAAAAAGAAATTTCCAGTGTATGCTGCAATTCATCATAGTTTTTCTCCTTCAAGTGCAGATCATCAGTCTTCTCTACTACTTGGAAACAAAAATTGCTGTTGCTGTTCCTGAAGTTACAGTTGTGTTGTGGGGCTTTTATCCTTTAGGAGCCAAATATCATTGTGTTATACTTGGCCAAAGGATTCTGTGGAGGCATTGTGTAGAATTCTGTTTTAGACTGGTTCGGCAGGCAGAAAAACTGTCACAAGCCATTTAAATAATGAAAAAAAAAAAAAAAAAAGAATAACTCTTAAGCAGCTATAGGAAAAGGAAGAGGAGAAGCAATGGGACTGCATAGGTTGTGATGCCTCAGCTTTCTCTGTCAAAAGCAGCTTAGTGAGTTACAGCTCTAACCTTAGCTAGTTCTTGAATCAACCAGGACAGCTTTTTGTGGTACTGGTAAGTCTTATTGTTCATAGCTGCAAGCAGTCAGGAGAATTGAAGTGATTCAAACTCATCTTCATGGGTCATGGTGCTACAAAAGTCTTAGAATGGTGAGTAGGTTTGGGTGGCATCCAAGTAACTTACAGAGTTTGGTACAAAGGATGTAAAACGTAGGGTGTGAAATTGTCAATTCATCACAGAACCTGAAATAAGGAGGAGGGAGGTGCCTTTTCTGTGATGTGCTTCAGTTGGTTGTGCACATTTACTTTGAAATGTTACGTAGGCTGTGATCCCTTTCTGTGTGTGCTAACTTACTCTTTCCTTTCCTGACCCACAGCTCTTGCCTCTCATGATTATATCTTGAAGATTGTCCCGACCGTGTATGAAGACATGAGCGGCAAGCAGCGATACTCATACCAATATACTGTAGCAAATAAGGTAAAGAAACAGGTAGTTCTCAGAGAAACTCCCCATTGCAGCCCAGTGGATGCATGGAGGATCTTCAGTCATCGGTCTTCCTCTTGCTCCTCTGCTCTGCAGCCATGTATGTTTGTTTGTAGGTGAGCAGTAGCCTCTACTGGGAGGAGTTGGAACTGAAGCTCTTCAAAGCGGGGCTTCTTGTTGCTCCTGGTGCTGGCTTTTACTAGGTTTGGGATTATGAGGGCTTGTCGGGGCAGGTGGTGGTATTGTTTTAATTCTAGAGAAAGGTGTTCTTACTCCTGACTTTCTCGTAAGTCAATTCAACTAATGTAGACTTCTCTAAATTGTGTGGAAGACTTTTAAGTGCTGCAGGACCTCTTGTGATTTGTGTCAAGAGGCATCTGGATGGAACCTGCAATCCAACTGGACATTCAACACAGCACTTACAAGTGGTTTTATTAATGAAACGGTCAGTTGTGATGGATGTGTCAGGCAAATAAGTATGCAGGGGTTTTAGCTTTTCACAAATGCTGATTTCAGATATTAAGCCACTGAACCTGCAGCAGCAAATTCGTAGTGGATGACTATTTCACAGTGCCCTCCCTTATTATAGTGGATGATGATGATAGTTATTGTAACTTTAGAATTCTTGATTTATGTTAAATGTGAAGATATTTATGTTTTAATAATGCAGTGTATTGAACTTTGAAAGCAAACAAAAAAAAAGACCCTATTAACTTTTCAAGGTAAAAAAGTCTCTTTCAATTTAAAATGATTTGCCAGTCAGGTGCTAAATGGAAGTCCAGAATCTGCTCATGATATATAATTACTGCTAGTTTGCTATAACTGAGAATCAAACACGTGTTCTCGTGGACTAGTTTTTAGATTAACGTTCCTATCCAGTGTGTCCCAATGATTTGGATGTCTCCCTCTATTCAGATTACAGTTTATTTGTTCTGCTTAATGTCACAACTGTTGTTCTGATAAGACTCCTGAACGCAAGTTCTGAAAGTAATTTGGAAAATAGACAGCAGGAGCTTTTGACACTTCTGTGAGCAGATTGGGGCATTTGGCCAAGACTGACTCATTAGGGGTGGATTGCTGGTGGAGAAAAGGGGAGAGGAAGGAAAAAATGAGGTCAGTTCTATCAAAACTCAAGTGCAGAGAAACAGTGCTGCCTTGGCATTTTCTTCTCATTAAAAATAAAATACTCTTATCAGTGCTTTAGTCCTTTACTCCCATCCTGATTGGTGGGAAATGGAAATCAGAAGCCATTTGATTAATCTGGCATTGACTGGCTGGTATGAAGAGATGAAGACTCTTAAGTTTGGACTGTCTGTCTCCTCTCCCATCTTACACCCTGGACACTGTTTCCTCACTTCCCCAGGGATCCACTGTCTCAAGCTTTGCTGCAGAACTGCTGCAGTAAGAGCCCTGAAAATATCATGAACTAGGGACTGCAGCCAGAAGACATTGTGCTTCTCATCATCCATGGAAAAAAAAACACCACAGTAGAGGAAAATTTAGGATTTGTATGAGATTAATGAAGGAGATAAATGCTGTTTCACTAGTTCCCTCTGAGTGCAGAGAGTAAAATTCTCTTTCTTGTATAATGTTCATGGATGTCCAATTGCTTGTCCTTTCTTCATCTTTTTGAAGTATTTGAGGTTGCCTTTGCTGCTGTGTGAAAGAGAATTAAAACAGAAGAGATCAACTGAAGTTGGCAGGAATGTTGTAGAACTAAAGAAGGGAAGAGCAGCTGGGTAATGTGTCAGTGTGTGCCGTGCTGATGGCTCTCATAGGATTCCTGAGTCCCAGCCTGCTTTTCTTTGATTTTTCTTCAGTCTGTCAGTATAAATGTCCTGACCCTTGAAAACTGATTTATATTTCCACTGAGAGCACAGACAAAATACTAGCTTAAAAAGATGTAACTTTTGACAGTAAGTTGATGTTAGTATCTTTTCTACACTGGCATGTGCAGTGTGACTTGTTGGGGTGTTGTCCTGTGGCTGATTGATTGCACCGGATTATTAAAGAAATAGGTTAAAGGGGACTATCACTGGTGCTCTGAAGAAGTCTTTCCCTAACCAGCTTGGAATATTTTTTGAACCTTTGCCAATATTTTTCAGTATACAGTTTCATTTTGGCTTTCAGCATGATTTTTAAACGTGGTTCTACGTGATTCACCCTGAAGGTCCCAGTGTGAAGGGGGCTTTACAGACGGGAAATGCTGCTAGCTGTTCTGAGTGCAGGGACAAGAAAGGATTGTCAGGTTCCTGCAGACTAAATTCCATTTTTTTTTAATGTTGTCCTAGTATATGAATAGTACAAAAACTTCACCTGCAACCACTTAAAAACTCCTTGTATTTAAATAGAGCATATCTAAGCTCGAGGAATCGATGACAACCTGTTTGCTTCTGTAGTTTTGAATGAAGGTGAGCACCATCGCTCTCTGTTCCCAGCTATGTCATTATCAGACTCTAAAGAACTTATTTTCCTCTTCAGTAAGGAAGGAGGTGGGCAGTCGTGGGCAGTAATTAACTGTTTATTATTTTCCATCTGATCATTAGTACAGAACAGTGGAGTAAAGGCTAGATCCACAGAGGCAGTTCTGTTGCATAGGCTCTATCAGGAATGAGATCGCTGACGTTTTCCCTCCACTTTCTTTCCTAGGAGTACGTAGCCTACAGTCACACTGGCCGCATTATCCCAGCTATCTGGTTTCGTTACGATTTGAGCCCCATCACAGTGAAATACACAGAAAGGCGACAGCCTTTGTACAGGTTCATCACATCGGTGAGTTACTCTAAACCTCTAATTCTTCCTTCTCTTACCTGCCTTTCATTTCTCTTTGGAGCCTTTCTGGTCCAGAAGAATTGAGTTTCTATTTCAGAGCATTGTGACATGATTGGAATAGAGCAGTAGCTCACCCAAATTGTACTGAAGTGCAACTGAGGTAACTGGTGAGCCCTGCGCTCTGACAATTTGATTTAATAGCCTGGCACAAGAAGAAAGAAAATCATCCTATTCCAGAAGTGCCAAACTCTGTCTAGGGAGGATGGGCGCTATTGCAGCATGTCAGAAACTTGGAAGTAAAGCTAATGTGGTATGCAGGAAAGCTTGCTGCAGCAAAATGTCTCTCTAGTGATGAGATCTAACTTGCAGAGAATGCAGGGCAGTTGTTTTACTCAACGCTGCTGGTTCATTTAATATGTATATGCCAGTCATTTACTCCTGGGTAGACGTGGAGAAGAGCTGCATTATTAAATTCCAGAGACGTTTTCCTGACAGGTTATGTTTTGATCTATCCAGATAAATCCTGCAATACTGATCTCAGCATCTAGAACAAAGCTGTACTGTCCAAATTGCTAATTAGGCAAAGAGCTATTTAAAGATATACCAGAACTTAAAAAAAAAAGTGCCCTGAAGGAGTTGGCTTAAAATTTAAGCTACAGTCTGCTGTGCCAGTGAGGCATGGTAGAATGTGAAGTAGTTGAGAAGTTGGCTGGAATGAAGATGTTGGATTTGGATTTTTAAACTGTTGCTATATTTTAATTGGAAGTAACATAAACAGTGTAGCTGTGTTGCACTTGAAAGATTTTAATTTTGCAGTTTCTGATAAACACCAAGTTCCCTTCACTTAACTTTAGAAATGCACATGATCTCTAGAATACACAAACACCAAGAGAAAGGGACTTGAAGCAAAATCTAAATGTAGTGGTTTAAGATTTTCTCTTCTTAGCATGTCTACTTGTTTCAAACAGGCACATGCTGGCTGCTCGACTGCTGGAGGAGAGTTTTACAATTGATTTTTGTCTACCTTGTTTGGTCTTACAAAAAGCTATAGTCTCAAGTAGCTCACTAGGGGCCATTCCAATTGAACATGCTCCCTATGGAGACGTGTGGATGACGCCGATATCCGCAGTAGCTGTTACGTGGTGTGCCAGGTGTGCCAGACGCTTGTCGGCCGTGGCTGACTTGGAGGCAGATCCTTGTTACAGATGTTATATTGTGGTTGTCAGTCTGTACAGTCTGATACAGATGACACACTCCTGCTCTCATTTAGGCTGGGGATGTTTTACAGTGGGGCAGCCTTGGTTACGTATGTGCTACACTTAGAGCTTTACGACGTTCAGGGTGGCATCGAAAAGGATGGAGAGGGAGCAGCGCTGCAGAGGATCAAAACACCCTTTGTCCTAGATTTATTTGGCCTGTTTTGATGACGTGATCTGTTCTGTTGTCCTTTCCACTGCGTTAGCCCCTTCCTGTAGTTCCAGTGTGGCCTTTTGCATCACAGTTGCTCTGGAGACCAGTTAGCGACGATCAGTGCTGGGGCATCTAGAGTCATCGCTGACTGGAGCTGGCCATGGAAAGTATCAGGTTTTTCTGAGCAGCAGATATTTAGTTTAAAACTGAAAGAGGGGCTCTGGAGTAAGGAGGGGATCAACTGCAACTCCTTTTAGCAAGCAGTTTTGTTTACGAGGGCACTCGTGTGGCTTTCAGTAAATTCATGTGTCCCAGGGATGGAGGAGGATCCTACGGGCTTGAAAGAAACTTTGGAGGAGAAACAGCGTCGATGTTGGAGGGATGGATACACTGTGGAGGAACAGTCCCGGGTAGAGAGATCAGATGAGAGAGGCGGTGTTGGCTGTTCAGCTGGGAGCCAAAGAAATCTCATTCTGCTGCTGGTTAGAGTATCTGGTGCTTTTTTTGTTAGTAATGAGTTTGCACCCCAAAAACTTCAGTGCTGCTAAAAGCAGCATCATAGCACCATAGCTGTGTTCCCAGGTCTTCTGTTTTCCCAACAAATCCACTGTAACTCATGCCTGCTCCTTGGGGCTTTGGGGTATGAAGAATTATCTTTATTTTCTGTACCATGTGAGAGGTGCTTCCTATGCAGGACAAAAGGCATTGGTTCACCCTAGATTTTACTTAATCATGCTCCAAAAACTTCAGTACTAAATAAGATTTTGTATTGCTCGTGGGTCAGTGCTGCCAGTGTCACCATGCAATTTTCCATGCACGCTGGGGTTAACCACAGACATTTGGCATAGGGTTAAACACAGTATTTTTTGCCTGTCAAACTGTACTGCTTAAAATCAAGGTATCTCTCAATAAAGAGAAGTCATTCACGGCCTCATGGCTGAGATTTTGGAATGAGGGGAAAAGCTTCACTGCTGAAAATTTATGAGTTCTTGTAAGTGGCCAAACTGAAAGAAGGTTTTATCATGAGGTCAGTCTAGGGCCTGGGAGGGGAGAGCCGGCAGAAAACAAGCCAAGGTTCTGCTGAAGTATTCAAAATCCAAAGAAAATAATGATTTTCCCCCCCCCGATATGAGAGGACTTGTCTGCTCTCTAGATGTGAAAAAAATTAAACTGGAAATAATGGGCGGAAATGGTTGCAAGGAGAATTCTTTCAGCCATGGGACCTGTTATTGATAGATACCATAGACTTGGTGCCCTGGTGTTTTTAAAACCAGGACAGTGTTATTTTACAAGATGTGCTGCAGGTCAGCCAGACATCTCTGTGTGAGATTCTGTAGGGATACCTTATTAGAAATCACCTGAGAGTCCTGCTGCTCCCCTTTCTCCCTAAAAGTAATTCTCAGATTTTAAGGTATCCCAGAGGTCCACAGTTATGTATCTGGTGCTTGCCTTTCTGTCACCTTGCTTGCAGCCTTGCCTCCTGCTACATACCCACTCGTGTTTTCCTTTAGATTTCAGCCTGCATCTCAGCCACTATCCAATAATCATATTCTGCTCAAAACCCTGGTGCCTACCCCACATCACATGGTCTCTCACTGCTGTCATTGTTACACTTCTGTATGTCTTTTTCTTCCTTCTTTAATGGTTCAGCCTGAGTCAAACTGTAACCTCATGGAGCCAAATGCTGATCGTTCCCAGTATAAAACTCCACTAAATATAAAAGTGCATGATGCCTAAATTTCTTCCTTGCTGCTAAGTAGCAATGCACTTACGTATCAGAACACGATGATAAAGAAACGCAGTGGTGCAACTCCTGTGCTGACCTAGAGACCAACGCTGGTGTTCCTTTTTTTTTTTTTTTTTTGCTGCAACGAAAGAAGAGGGCTGTGTGCGTGCTGGGAAGCAGGCTGCGAGTGAATGCCAGGTGTGTGTGACTCATCAACACTCAGCAGTACAGAGCTGTGCAGATGAATATATATTTTTTTTTCTATTCCCCACCCCCCTGCATGCTGCACTGAAATCAGATTTTCCTACCATATGATGCAAAATCTTAGTGTTGGACAGTTTTTCTGTTGTTTGCGGTGTAATGTCTCCTGTCAGCTGAGCTGCTGTGGACTGAAATAACCCAACCCCATTGCGATCATTTTCCCTAAAAAGTCACCCTGCGTCATGTACTGAGAGGGACAGCAAGGAGGGGGACACAGGAGGCAGGAACCGAACTTGTCCCCTAAAAATACTAACTTTGCCTCAGGCTGGTGTTCTGGTCTTTGAAGTCTTTATCTACTGGAGTGTTAACTGCAGCTCCTCATTTCACCAAGCTCACTAAATGCACATGTGCCGGTGGTTTATTTCTTGCCTTCACTCACCATTAATGAACTGTTTGTGCTGCTAAATCCACTGCTGCTTTTATGTTACTCTTATGTCTGTAACCTTTCCACTGGGATGTTGTTCTGTGTGAGAGAAGGGACATGGCACCGTTGTCTAGTGTGACACCGCTTTCCTCTGTGTCAGTTGTATTGCATTTCCTTGATACCCTGCTATATTTCCTTACTGATCTTGGGTTACTCTCTCTTGGCTTCTAGCTCACAGCAAAATCCCCCTTTTCCTTGGCAGGCCCTGCTCAGGAGATAAGCACTATATCTTGTCCCCCTCAGTGACCCGGTGTCTCTTATTCTCAGCCACCTAATCCTACGTGATGTAGAAGACAAAATCAAAAGAGCATCACAGTTATGAAGAAGAAAATGTGGGAGTTAGGAAATGCCAGGTCCTTTGTAATTATAACTCAGCTGTTAGACGTTATTAGGTTACATTATTGTGTATCATACTTTCCATGTGAACCCTGCGTTACACAGTGTGTGGGGTGGGATGGCACCCCCGTCAGCAGCGTTTCTTTCCATCCTATGGTATTTAACTGCTGCCTTGTTGCTATCGACCTACTCCTGAGTATAAATCATGTGTTTCCACAAGGAGATTGGGGCAGCTATTGTCATGGAACTGGATGCTTTGAAGGTGTTTTCCATCACAGTTTCCCTGAGAGGCAAGTTTGACGTTTCCCTGGTTTCGTAGATAAGGAATTGAAGCAGAGTGTTGCAAAGTCTGTAACAGGCACCCCCTGATTTTGGGTGCTCCAAGATAAAGGTACCTTTGGTTTGACACGTCAGAATACTTGTGCATTTTTCTAGCATTTGAGAACTTGAAGTAGGCTGTTAGGCTTATCAGATTAATTTTTTCCCTAACACTGTTCTTGAAAATGATTATGTTTTTTACTGGTGTTTAAGTAATTCAGTCCAAGACATCTTGCATGGAAATGTTTGGCCCACAAAGAGTAAAGTTGGCAGAGCTTTAGTAAGCAGCCCTTGTAATGGAAAGTGTTAGACAGGCTTAGCTGCAGGTGTCACTGGTAGCTTGGTTTCTCTGTTAGTCACTGTCCTTCACATCCTATTTAAGTGTCTTTTGCCTTTTTGCAAATGCTGCATCTTGTGAAACCGGGAAAAGGCTACAAGGTCATGGTATTTATAATAGAAAACAGTAGTAGGAAGATATGAGCAAAACAGAGCTTCTAGAAAGCTTTGTTAGGTGGAGTTTAGCCCTGAAAGGAGCAGCGTTCATGCTGTGGGCTCCTAGGAACTAGGATTTATGATTGGCTCAGGCTGTGAAGAGTTGAGGATAGCACTAAGTTATTCCACTGTACGGAGTGGTTTTCCTGAATAACTGTCATGCAGTTACATTCCCGGTACTGTTACCCCGTTCTCACTCTGCTTCCAAAAAATACTCTAGCAGTAGGCAAAAATATCCTTCTCCACAGTTTCATGTGGCATAAAAGCATCCCTCATCACTGACAAACCTGTTTCGTCTCTTTACATTTCAGATATGTGCCATCATTGGAGGAACATTTACAGTAGCTGGGATCCTCGACTCCTGCATTTTCACAGCATCAGAGGCCTGGAAGAAGATCCAGCTGGGAAAAATGCAGTAGTGGCAAAACTCTACCCTAGTCTTCAAGGACAGGAGGAAAGATTGAGAAATCTACCACTACCTGGTTTTGTCTTTATTTTCTATTTTATTGAATCAGTAATTTTTTCTCTAATCGGGCTGTTCAGTGAAGACTTCTTCAACAAATCAAAGAAATCTCCATGCATTTCAGAGCTCTAAGAGTGAAAATCAATGGAATCAGGGTGTGGATTTCGATTCTCCCCCCCAAGAAAGAAAGGTTGCAATGTCATAAATGAATTACACTGTCAGACCTAAGGATGGCAGCTTGTTCCCTGGGAGGTTCCTATGGCAGTGTACAAACTAGGTAGTAGATTGTAAAGAGTTGAGCTGTCTTGTGGCACTTTTTGGAATTCTGCTGGATTTGCATGATCAGACAATCGACTTTTGTATAAGGCAAAATTATACGTTAGGAAGAAATTCCACCCATGGTGCCAAAAAGGTGATGTATCTGTTGATGAGGAATGGAAAGTGTTAGTCCCTGTAGCAAACTTCAGAGACAGAGGGCAGAAATAACATCAAGAAATGTTTTGTGCTTTTATTGAAAGCTCTTTTGTTCAGATATGACCTTTCTAATGAAATGAGCAAATTAGAAGAGGAAGCCTTCCCACAGCTACCTTTTCCTGGGTAATCCATGACCCAGGCAGCGGAGGGCCTTCCTTTTACTCTGGATGTAAAAGTGGTTTCATTTCTTCCCAGAAACTGAGTATCCAGTCTTGTGTTTACAGGTGGCAAAAAGCAAAAACCAAACTGAGCAACACAGTTTTATGTGGCCTTTGCTTTGAAAGGGAATAGTTGTCTTTACAGCATTAGTTTTTTGTTATGTTTTTTAAACACAGACCACCCAGCAGTCTGGATTCTGCACTTCTGCTTTATTATTATTGTTGTTTTTATTTTGAAAAGGAGTTGTATATTCTATATGTTCAGAAAACCAGTGCAGTCTTCTGGGTGGATGATGAGCACAGCTTACTCTGCTGCTTTGTGTGTGGATATTGAATACACGTGTCAAACATGGGAAGTCTGCTCAGGTTTTAAGGTGCCCCCCTTTTCCTTTAAGATCTAGTTAGGCATCTTTTCTGAGCCGTAGACTGACACTGTTCACCGACAGGTACAACGGAGCAGGGCAGGCATTCCCAAAAATTGGACCCTGCAAGTAGTTGGTTTGTTTTATTCCTTAGAATGGTACCTGAGCTTCCATGCCTGTGCGTTCTGGGGCCTCAATCAATGGAGGCGTGAGGGGAAAACCGCTGCCAGGTATGTCTTGCATGTAATGCCAGAAATGAGTTCACTAAAATTAGACTGATACCCACCAGCGCGTTTTCCATAGCCTCCTAAATGTTCCTTGAGTAGTAACAGTCTCTGCATGCTTTTTAAATGTCTGAGCTAAGGATATACAAATTTTAATTGTTCTAGGATGGATGAAAATCATAAATTAAAAATCTTTTTAACTGAGTCAATGCTGTAAATTCTAAGACAGGTGCAGGATTTCTCTTGGACACTATCTACTGCCCGCTGCCATTTCCTGGAGGCAAAAGTATTGAAACATTATACTGTAATAAAATGAGTAGTTGAATATTCAGTGTTAATGCTAGAGTCAGATACATTTCAAAAGTATTCCTAATACTTGTCTGTAGAAAATGTCTCATTGCTTTGGAAGTAGGGAAGGTAGCCAGTTTTATGGACACACCAAAAAGAAGCTGCCAACCACCCTCCCCCTGCTGTCCTCTGCCCTGTAGTGACTTCGGAGAAATTACAGCATCGGAATTTTTTCCCTGTTCTTATGATGGACTGATTGCGATTACCTTAGGTGTAAACTGGATTGTGTAACTTCCTGTATCTGTTAATGTAGATTTTATACATTTTTTTCCATTTACAAAAATCAACTTGAAAATGAGATGCTTGTCTTCATTTCAATGCGTGTGTCCGTGTGCCTGGGAGCGGTACCCACTGGATGGCGGTGGCTGCCATGTGGGAGCTGGGATTTTCCATTGCAATTGCTTCTCTTGCTGGCTGAAGGATTTCTTCTAATCCACTGTGACCAGCTGAAGCTTCAAACAAAAATGTCCCAGTTTTTCCTCTGGAATTCATTGTGCCTTTGCTCACAGCTTGTAAACACCATGAATTACAAGGTTGTAATTTTTAATATCTTAGCAGTGCATCTTTTTCCTGAGCTGTGCAAAGGAAGATCTCTGCAGCACAGTGGATTGTACTGTTAGTTTTCTGAAATTTCTTCCCTGGTATAATTTCTTTGGTACAAATAAGAAAAGCTGGTTGCAGATTCCTTGTGTACCCTGGCATGTTATTTCTGCCCTTCTCCCCATCCTCTGTCCGAATTAAACGCTGTCTTCTATGCAGCCCAGGCCAGTTCTCTAAATCACACCAGGGGAATTGTTTGGCTTTTTATGGAAATAACAAATGCACACTTCAGCGTGCCTGCTGTCTCTGCCAAAACGTCCACTGCAACAACCTAATAAATCACATTTTTTTGCTAGATATGGAAACCCAAATTGTACTCGAGTTCTGGCAAAACTGCTGAAGAAACAGTCCGCACCTTAGTTCTCTAAACCAGCTGTAAGCCTTTGAGCGCTGCCAAGCCAAGGCTACCTTCTGGGTCTGCTGTGAGTTGTGGCAAGCGTGTCCTTCAGCCAGGGCTGGCTTCGGTTGTGTCATGATGCTGCATCACGTGTTTACAGAAGAATCTGCTCTTCGTCTCTCCAAATGTGAAGGCGAGGGAGTTACCGTTCGAGTAGTCCTGTGCATATATGCCTCAATCGATACAGCTTTTATTTTCAAACACAAAGAAAAAATGAGCTTAGCTATGCTTTTAGACATCAATGCAGGCAAAAATAATTTCAAACTGTAGTGGAAGGAAAATGATAGATTGTAGGTGTGCATATTCCTGACTTTCCTCTTTCACATCAGTATTTTGATGAAATTTTTTTGTGGTTTTCCAAGGCAAACATCCCTGTAGGCAGTAAAATATGTAGAACTTGAATCTATTCCAGTTTAAGTAAAGTCCCTCTAAAGCTGTGCTACATCATATGGTGAGAAGTTGTGGGGTAGGCTGCTTTGCAATGGTGAAGTTAAAATTTTTAGCCCTAGGGAAAGCTGTGCTTAGGTCTATTCCAGGCAGTATCTGAACTGCTGAAGAAGGAAAAAAAAATGGAAGTGGGGCAAGAAAAAATTGGAAGACAGGCATTTGTGAATGTTTGTTCTGATGTATCAAATACTACCATTCAACCACTGCTCTGTAAAAAGTGAAATCTGCAGTGTAGGTGGTAATGTCTGTGGTTAATTTCTGATTTCTCATTTGAATTTGTGTTTTATTTGTGTGATACACAAAGTGTTTGGGCTGGAAATGACTGTGATGAGTATCTGCTTTGGAACAGTCATTAAAAATGAAATGTGTGAATGAGGTATTTCTCAATAGTCCTTGGAAGAAGCAAAGGGACAGGGGAGGGAGGACATAGTCTTGTAGCATGTTATGGCAATGTTTAAAGCACAAGTCTTGCATTTTTTAGAGTGGAGATTATTAAGGAGTTCTGGCATTTCTCTTTTAATTTGCAACCTTATTTTAATAAAATATTAGCCTTTTTAGTTCTCTAATTAAAAATAAAACTTGTCGTGTTTTGATTGGCTTCTTGTTGCACTACTATTGCAAAATCAATCTAAAAGATCTTTTTTTCTTTTGTTTTAATTATTATTTCAGTGAACTAAGCGTTATCACAGAATTAAGTGACTGTAAGCCAGGTCACTGTGTCGAAAGCTAATGCAAGGCTCTTTTGTAATCGGCACTGAGTCATATCTGGACATTCAGTGCTTGGTTTCGAACAGTACCAAGTGTCCTAACCTCCTTTTTTTTTAATGAGAGGTGAGTGGACTGTGATTGGAACTTGTTGGGTTTGGCTTCAGTCACCATGCCAGTTCATGTAAAGTAACCCTTTTTTTGCACATCCCCTCCTTTAATTTCCTTTTAGCTTTGCTTCATCAGATATTTAGAAATAAGTGTCCGAGGCAATTAATAAAGATTAAATCATAAAAGGTTACAACAGTGAATTTGGGCAGTACGTATCTGCACCGCATTAAGAAACCAATTCCTTTTAAGTTCTGGTATTGCTTACTTGGTGTCTGCTGCACATCTTTGTGAAGGAAGAGATCCTACCTGCTTCCAATCAACCCCAAGTACAGATTGGAACAGAGATTTCAGAAGAGATAAGATGGTCTTGGAGGTTCCTTACTCTCTGTAAAAGACGAGTAAAGGTGTTGGTCCAACTCATCCTGCTGCAGCTTAGCAGTCCAGAAAGTTTTTCAGCCTCTGTTTCCAAACCAAAATGCAACTGGGTGTGCTGCTTCTCAACCCCAGAGAGTGGTTCATTTCTACCACCAACACGTCCTGTCATAGTTTCCCTTGAGGATAAATTAACCCATGCCCTGAAAAAAATGTCATAGCACCAAATCTACCTGAAACGCAAGTGATTTGTGCAGGTAAGTTAGCTTACAGAGGTGGGAATGCAGGTGCTGTAGGCATAGATATGGAAGGAGGGTCTAGGTTGAGCAATCAGAACTTGGTTGAAGCCCCTGGAGAGCCATCTGTCTTTTGACTGAGGAATGTGGGCTTTATGAGCTGGGCAGGAGGGAGGAGGGGGCTAGCTGGAGCTTTCTGTTTTCATCCACATTCTTGGAGGGGATGGATTTGGAGAGAAGTAGTTGCTCTGACTTTGTGCAGGAGGGGATGCAGGAACAGAAGTGGGGCCGCACGGGTGGCTACCAGGAGATGTCCAAGAGGGTAACGGGGCGGGGATGAGGGCAGGGGGTGAGGCCTAGTTCGGGACCGGAGGATGATGCCCTAGGGGAAACCTGGGAGCGACGCCTGAGTGGGTACCGGGGGTGGCCAGAGAGGTGCTGGGTGGGTACCGGAGGATGATGTCCAGTCGGTAGCCGGCAGGACGATGCTCCGGTGGGTCCCAGTGCTGCCCGCGGCTGCCAAGGCCGCCGGCCGCCAGGGGGCGCACGAGATCTCGCGAGATCCCGCCGCCGCCTGCGGAAGCGGAAGCGGAAGCGGGTAAAGGTCCTCTTTCCGGGCGTCCGTCGCGGCGGCAGCAGCAGGTAAGGGCGGCGCGGCCGGGCTCGGCCCCATCCGCCACCATCCTGCGCTGCGGCGGCGGAGCCCCCGCGGGGAACCCCGTTGGGCGGTGCGGGACGGGCTCTCCTTGCGCCGGAGGGGCCGCTCGCTGCCGCGGGCTGGCGGGGGGAGGCCCGGCCGCGGTGCGCGGGCCCCGGCGCGGCTGACGGGGTTGCGGGACGGGGTTCGGGATGGATCGCTGGGCGGATCTCTTGGGGCGACGGTTCGCAGCGGGCGGGTGTGGGAGCTGGCGGAGCTGAGCAGAAACTTCCTTGGAGGGGCCCAGGGCGTTGTTGTGCGGTGACAGGCGATCCGCGCAGTTGATGCTATTTGGGGAAGGCCGAAGATAAATTGGAGTTACAGGCTCATTGCGTGCACCGACCTGGAATGATGCTTTAGTGGAATCAGAGAATCACTAAGTTGGAAAGGACTCACTGCATCATTGAGTCCAACTATTCGCATCAGTCACTGAACCTCAACACCTCATTCACCTCTTAAACACCTGTAGGGAAGGTGACTCAACAGCCTCCCTGGGCAACCTCTGCCAGGTGAGACTTGAGCAGTAGGAGCATCTAGTTTTTCTATGTCCAAAATATAGGGTCATTTAATAAACAAAGCAGTGCCTGCTGCAGTGGAAAATTAAGTCCACTGAGGCAGGTGTCCTGATTTCTGCCATCAGTGAGCAAAAGAATGGGCTGATGTGCACGTGTGCAGCACATCTCTCAATCACAGGATTGTTGTCATTTGGGGAAGACGTTTAAAATGTGCTTGAAATCCAGTTTGTAAAGGTAGATAAACTGAGAGTGGGATTAAAAAATTGTTTACATTGCTTTTTTACATCTCGGCGTACTTTATATGGGTAGATGATAGAGAGCAGCACATACGAGTTGTGAACATCTCTAAAACTATTGTTTTCCTTTCACAGCCAAAATGAAGTTCAATCCATTTGTGACGTCAGACCGAAGCAAGAACCGCAAACGACACTTCAATGCACCTTCTCATATTCGAAGAAAAATAATGTCCTCCCCGCTCTCTAAGGAGTTGAGACAGAAATACAATGTCCGCTCAATGCCCATTCGAAAGGATGATGAAGTCCAGGTATCTGCATTGTCTGTGTTTCAGGTTGCACTGTCACACGTGACATTTTGTCTGTGCTCTGCTTTTAATGTATAGCCTGTGCAGAAGGGAAGGGCTAGGCAGGTGCAAAGTGATGGTAAAGCTTTGCCACACATCCTGCAGAAATAATACAAATTAATGTAGTCATAGACTTGGCCTGTAGAGATTTCTTGAGACCGCATTGGTGAGAAGGAAAATACAGAATCATTGGATGGCTGGAAGGAGCTTCTGGAGATCATCCGATCCAAGCCCCCTGCTAAAGCAGGGTCATCTCGACCAGGTTGAACAGGAACGTGTCCAGGCGGATTTTGAGTATCTCCAGAGAAGGAGACTCCACACCCTTCCTGGGCAGCCTGATCCAGTGTTCCATCAACCTTACAATAAAGACATTTTCCTCGTGTTTAGGTGGAACTTCTTGTGTTCCAGTTTGTGCCCATTGCCCCTTGTCCTGTTGCTGGGTACTGCTGAAAAAAGTCTGGCGTCATCCTCCTGGCACCCATAAGAGACACAAGAATGTTAGTCACTCTTCTGCACTCAGGTTACAAACATTTGAGTGTCAGGTTGGATTGAAGGCCTTCAACAATAAAACACAAAAGAGGAGGATTGTTTCTTTTCTCTTTTATAGATGGTTTGCTACCTGTGATACTTGAAAGATTTGTTTAGAAATGAACCAGAGTTAAGTGGCTTTTTTAAAATTTAAAATGCAGTGATAATTGAAAATAAATTTAAAACTACTGAAGGTGACCATTACCATTCTGACTGAAGAGATACGGAGTTTCTTCATTAGGGTTTACTGCAGAGAACATGAAGGAAAAGTATGGTTCTGATCCATTATATTTTCCATTTTGATGAACACTGAAATTGTCTGGTAATTTATGTCTTTCTATCACATGTATACAAAGAGCAGAGTTGAGATTTAAACCTGTGCAGTTCTGTTTTCCTGTTGGGGTAATTATATGGTGTTTCTTTAAGCCTTCCTGTGGTTGAAAGGATGGTTTTGAAGTATGTGACAGTGCACTTCTTGTGTTGGTGCTTAGGTTGTCCGGGGTCACTACAAAGGACAGCAGATCGGCAAGGTGGTCCAGGTGTACAGGAAAAAGTACGTGATCTACATTGAACGTGTTCAACGTGAGAAGGCAAATGGCACAACTGTCCATGTGGGAATCCACCCCAGCAAGGTACGGGACAAAGTGAGATTTGAAATGTGTGGGGAGACCTTGCTGTTGGCAGATGAAGATCCTGCTGCTGGCATAAGTATTGTTATGACATATGGAATAATGGATTGAAATACTACAGCATTGCAGGGGGTAACAAACAAGAAAATGTTACACTGTTGTGGTAGTAGAGAAGTGACAGGTGAAACCAAGAACAACTCACTGTTTCCAGGTCTTACTTGATGGGGAAGCTGCTAGAGAATTTGGAGTCTTGCTGTAATACTGCTCTGTCAAACTTGGTGTTTTTGAAGGACAAAATAGGTAGTTTGGAAAATCTGTCTTTGCTCTGTGGCATTTCCACTGTTTAAATTAGGAATGTTTAGGTAGATGCTCAGAATTGTGATTTGTTCTTTTGAGCCGTTGTGAATGAAGTTCATCAGAATCTGGTTTTAGCCTGTTACAATGTTTATAGTTCATGAAATCCAGGCGAGTCTGTTTAGGTCATAACTGAAGCACATTTCACGCTAAACAGAACAAGCCAAAGCCTGGTTTGAAGCAGATGAAATTAGTCTGCTTCAGTCTTGCCACATGGGCTCACATACTGGAGTGCTGATGAAGGAAATCAAGTTGTAACAGGTTTTCTAATCTAAAGGGTTGGTAAATTCAACAGAGAGGGAGGAGAATTGTTCCAAACCAACATAATGGTTTGTGTGCAGTAATAACATTTGAGGAACAAGGTGACATTGCGATGGAAGCTGTGCACATACTAATTGTCTGGTAAATAGCAGTGAAAGAAATTAAGGTCTGTACTGGCTCTGTCTTTTTGTGGAAGTTGTCAAGATCTGGCTCCTAATTAGAGAAAAAAGCTTTGCATAAAGGTTCTGGTTGATAAGGCAAAAGGGAAGTGTTTTGTTTGCTGCAAACTTTCATTGGGGTGGATGAACTGTTTGACTCTCCTAGGCAAAGAGGTAGGAATGAATTACAGTTAAGACAGACTTGAATGCGTGGTTCGGCTGAGCAGGAGTGTGCAGCACACTCTTCATTTTGTCTAGGATTTGATTGTGTTAGAGTACTCCTTTCAGTAACACCAAAGCATTTATTTCTTGACAAGTTCCAAGGGCACAAAGCGCTAAAGGCTGATGAAAATTGAGCTTCAGTTTGTTGCTGCTTCAGTAGTAAGTGCTATTAGAGCTCTGGTAGCAAATGGTCTGTGAAGATTACCTTTATGCAGCCACATTAGTAAGAGCTGATAACTGCCTGGCCACTGCGTGATGCTTCAGTAGCAGATGTGTTCTTTCAGGTGTCATTTACATGAGTCACTAGGGTACCTGGATTTTTACAGTTGCCTATAATTTAACCGGATGTATTGGCTATTCCGAGCCAAACAGCAGTGATAGGATAATGGCCAGTAGCAGCATGATTTTCGGCTGTTCTGAAATGTAGGTAGCACTGCATAAACCACAGAGAAATTAAAATAATTATCTGTTACTTGCCTTTGTGCAGAAGAAGACTCAGCTATATGCTGTGTTTAGAGGGATGTAGTATCTATCATGTTTGAGTAGTATAGTGAGAATTAGATATACTACAAAGTAACTGTTGTACTATGTAAATAGATAGAAATTTAGCTGCTCTTCAGTTTGTCCAAATGTTGTAGTTCTGCACAGAAAAGTGTGTTCTATTCCCCAAATGTAGTGGGAAAAACTAGTGTAGCTCAGTATTTTGAAATACAGAAGGCAATGCAGGATCTCAAACCAAGTTAGGAAGTAAAACTTGAGTGGTTTGTTACAGTTTGTCAGTGGTAATCTTCCTGTTACCTTAGTTCTATCAGGCTGCTGTGCTTTAACACTGTAGAGAAACTAAACTCTTGCTCTGTTCTCCAGGTGGTCATCACTAGGCTAAAACTGGACAAAGATCGCAAAAAGATCCTGGAGCGTAAAGCCAAATCTCGCCAAGTTGGCAAGGAGAAGGGCAAGTACAAAGAAGAAACAATCGAAAAGATGCAAGAATAGATGGTTTTCTACTTGATACCATTAAAGAACTGCTAAAAAGAAACCTATTGTTGTGGCTTCTCCTTTGGAAAGTCTTGATATGGTGTGTCCAGTTAGCGCTTAAATATTCATTCTCATATTTTGATGTTGGCTATGTAAAAAGTACTTCCACTAAATTAAAATGCTTTTAATACCTTTTTTACTTTAAAGAAGACTAAAGACTTAAAGGTCTTAAATGAACACAGTAATTCTCTGCACTGTATACAGTGAATATTTTATCAGGTATTTGCGGTTAGCTGTTTCTGGCCATGAATCTCCCTAATCTCTTAAATTACATTCTTTTTTAACTGTATGATGTATTTGACAGTAAATGATGATGTTTTAGAGGTTTGTCATGTGTGTTGTGCCCAAATAGCACTGAACTTGCTCTGTGATGTCTAGGGGTCTTAAGTTGAGGGTGGAGTTTGCCTCGTGGAGCTCTTTGGTTGAAGGGGTCAGGAGGGAGGACAAGGCAGTTTCGGTGCTGGTTTGGATGAGCTTCTCAGTAAAGGGGAATGAGGCTTTCAGAGTTTTCTGTCTATATAATTGAGAGCTGCTGCAGCGCATTGAAAACAGTCCTGCTATGAAATGGAATTTTGGCTTGGTGAATGCCCTCTAACTGCTGATACAGAAGAATTCCAACTCCTGCCTGGACAGCGGTGCAGTCTGGGAATAGGATGCAGAGACAAGGACACTTGCACTCCTGAACTCATCCCTAGGCATTTCTATGAAGGTGCTGGGGCAGATGTCTTAAGAGTTGGTGGGTTTCTGTGGATTCAGTGGTTTCTCCCCTCCACGCTTCTTGCATGCGCACAGGTTGAGGGAGGGGATTCTGCCCCTCTCCTTCTGTGAGATCTCACCTGAAGTCCACATCACAGGAAGAACCTGGATCTGCTACAGCAAATCCAGAGGCCACAAAGGTGATTGAGGGCTGGAGCACTTTGCATAGGAGGACGCACACAGAGTCTGAAGAAGGCTTCAGCTTTGGAGACCTTAGAGCACCTTCCATCACTGAAAGAGGGGCTCCAGGAAAGCTGGGGAGGGCACTTTACCAGGGAGTGCAGGGATAGGATGAGGGGTGATGGGTTTAAGATGAAAAAGGCGAGAGTTAGAGTAGTTATTAGGGAAAAAAACGTTTTCCCTTGAAGGTGGTGAGGCCCTGGCCCAGGTTAACCAGGGAAGTTGTGGCTGCCCCATCCCTGGAGGTGTGCAGGGCCGGGTTGGATGGGCCCTGGGCAGCCTGATCTAGTGAGATGTCCCTGCCCATAGCGGGGGGGGGGTTGGAACTGGGTGCGCTTTAAGGTCCGTGATCCTTCCCCTGCGGCCGGGTCGCTGTGCTGACCGCGCTCCGCTCGTTTTCCGGGCGGGACTGGAAGGGGGGCTCAGAGCCCACCGGGCGGGGTCGGGCGCGCAGCGATGACGTAAAAGTGCTGGTTGGGGCGGGGCCAGTTGCATTGAGGTAACGTAGCGAGCGCTGATTGGCGCGGGGCGGGGCCTGGCGCGGCAGTGAGGCCGGGGCGGGGCGGCGCCGCTGGGCTCGGGCAGTTCCGCCGCGCGCGGCCATGGCGTACGGTGGCCTGGCGGTGCCCATCATCGTCATGAGCGTTTTCTGGGGCATGGTCGGCGGCGTCCTGCCGTGGCTCGTCCCCAAAGGCCCCAACCGCGGGTGAGTGGCGGGGGCGGCGGGGAGGAGGACCCGGGATTCCCGGCCCCTCGCTAGGCCGAGCCGCGCGGGCTCCTCGGCGCGGGTAAGGCCTGCGGGGCCCGTCCCGAGGTTCGCCTCGAGCCCTGCAAACGCTCTGTTGTGAGCTCGGGGGGGCGTTTGAGCCACAGCGGCCCTTTTCTGGCCTTATTTGACGCTTTCTGACTTATCCCGGCNCTGAAAGAGGGGCTCCAGGAAAGCTGGGGAGGGCACTTTACCAGGGAGTGCAGGGATAGGATGAGGGGTGATGGGTTTAAGATGAAAAAGGCGAGAGTTAGAGTAGTTATTAGGGAAAAAAACGTTTTCCCTTGAAGGTGGTGAGGCCCTGGCCCAGGTTAACCAGGGAAGTTGTGGCTGCCCCATCCCTGGAGGTGTGCAGGGCCGGGTTGGATGGGCCCTGGGCAGCCTGATCTAGTGAGATGTCCCTGCCCATAGCGGGGGGGGGGTTGGAACTGGGTGCGCTTTAAGGTCCGTGATCCTTCCCCTGCGGCCGGGTCGCTGTGCTGACCGCGCTCCGCTCGTTTTCCGGGCGGGACTGGAAGGGGGGCTCAGAGCCCACCGGGCGGGGTCGGGCGCGCAGCGATGACGTAAAAGTGCTGGTTGGGGCGGGGCCAGTTGCATTGAGGTAACGTAGCGAGCGCTGATTGGCGCGGGGCGGGGCCTGGCGCGGCAGTGAGGCCGGGGCGGGGCGGCGCCGCTGGGCTCGGGCAGTTCCGCCGCGCGCGGCCATGGCGTACGGTGGCCTGGCGGTGCCCATCATCGTCATGAGCGTTTTCTGGGGCATGGTCGGCGGCGTCCTGCCGTGGCTCGTCCCCAAAGGCCCCAACCGCGGGTGAGTGGCGGGGGCGGCGGGGAGGAGGACCCGGGATTCCCGGCCCCTCGCTAGGCCGAGCCGCGCGGGCTCCTCGGCGCGGGTAAGGCCTGCGGGGCCCGTCCCGAGGTTCGCCTCGAGCCCTGCAAACGCTCTGTTGTGAGCTCGGGGGGGCGTTTGAGCCACAGCGGCCCTTTTCTGGCCTTATTTGACGCTTTCTGACTTATCCCGGCGCCCTCCGGTCCCGCTCGGGCTGAGACTGGAAAACCGGCTGCAGTAGAGCTCCGGTCTGGGCTTAAACGCGCGCAGCCGTGGTGGCGTCGGCACGAAATGCCTAGCAGGGACGTTTTTCCTGCAGTGACCCTATCTGCTCTGGTTAAAAAAATAGACAAGTTTTTGTCTTTCTCTTTCCCTAGGAGATAATGACTTCTTAATCTCTCTTCCTCTCTCTGACATCCCTTCTACTCCACAGGTACTAACTGTCTTTTCTCTTAGTTTTTTTGTCTAAATTTGGAGGGATTTTCCTCAAGTTCTCTTTAGGTCTGATATTTACTGACTCGGTTTCAAGCCTTAAGTGTGTTTTGTGCTGGAAAACTTGCCTGTCCTCAGAAATACCTTGGAAATATGTCTTCCAGGTGTGTCCTTAATGTATATAGGTCACCACCAGATGTTCTGTTGTTATTTCGAAATGTAACTGTTTAGTAGATATGGAGGGAGCACTGCTGTGTTTTGATTCTATAGCGCATCTATAGAGATGCTGTGTAGTCTGTTGATGCCTTCTCCTATAAAAACAACAAAAAAACCAAAGAACACTGCTCAAAACCTGCTTCTGAGTAGGAATGTTTGTTTTCTAATAAAATAAGTTGTTGCAGACTGTAACTGACCTAAGTATTCACATTGCATAAGCAATGACTCCAGGGCTCCTGGGAAAAGAGAGGTGCCTGAAGCTTAAAGCAGGCTATGTTAGCTTTGTAGCATTCATGTGAAAGTTGATAAGGTTACTGTGTATTGATAGATGAAAAATACTGAGTTCTGTCAAGGTCACAGAAAGGTTGGAAGTTATGATCATAGGATGAGTTTTTGTCAGTCTGTTTGAGCGGGGAGAAATATGCAGAGGGAAATCCCTTTTTAAGGAAAAAGGAAAAACTCTACTTTGCTGTTAAGTCTGATGAGCTGTCTAGATCACTGGCTGTTAGACAATCTCATTTCCTTCCTCCCATTTCAAAATCCTATGTGTCTATAGCTGCAGTTTTACCATTTTCAGTTCCAAGAGCTTCTTGCTTCTTTTCAGCTGCACTATGATTTCTGTCACAGTTCTTTCAGCAAGAAAGGAAAATCTTATCCTGCAGATAATTTCAATTGGCTTTGAGATTTTGTTTTATATTCAATTTGCAAAACCTTCATTCATGATATAAGATTAAATTGTATATTTTGGTATTGAAATTTTCTCAGCAGAATTTTGCAAATGGAGAAAATGTTTACTGTTAAGAGTGTTAGAACATCCAGCCTTAGTAGTTTACTATTTGCTGGCAGAAGTGACTGTGAAATGGAGCAAGGACACTGACTGCATAAGGTTTTGCTCCTTTTCTGAGTTATTTTTGCTAAATACAGCTGTATACCTCTGGTTGCCAGAGCTCTGTTGGTTCTTTTGCAGAGTCCTAGCTGTGGCTCTGCACCTTACCCAGCTGGAGGAAGTTAGAACACTCATGCTGAGTCACCTTCCGTATGATCAAAGCTGAACTTGTTCTTGTTTTCTGGGTGTTTTTTTTTTCCACTGTATCTTGTGGTCAGTCATAATGTGACACCTAATCAGCTGTTTCTCTTCTTCCTTTTTGCAGTGTTATCAACACAATGCTGGTGACATGTGCTGTTTGCTGCTACCTATTGTAAGTATAAATAATATTTTGCCTCTCAATCAAGGCACACATCTGATGGAATTAGAATTTTGGTTTTTATATCTTCAAGGCATTTAGGAAGAAGCTTTTCAAATGTGTCACAGAGATCTAGATACATGGTAATCCTTGACAGCTCTTAGAGTTCTTAGTTCTAAAGGCCATCAGCCTGCTGAAAGTAACATTTTCCTGCTGATGGATACTGAATTAAAACAAACCTGAATTCCTCTTGCCTTCTGGCACAAAACTGTTGAACAGTGCTTGGCATTGACTTGACCTTGCTCCTTTCCAGTTCACTGGCTTATTTCCACACAAGTATGATGACAGTTTGTCAGTGCTAGAATTTTTCTGATTCACAGAACAGCAATGACTTTTGCCTTTTTCATTCTTCATACCCTTACACTTATTTATAAGGTGATACTAATTTAAATCTCCTGATGAGTTTTGCTTTACTCAGTTTGTTTGAATATATTCTCAAAATCTGGTGAAGCAGTGGGTGGAAAACTTTATACATGGGGTTTTTTTTTAAATATTACTTTTTTTTTGGACAAACTTATTACATCTTGATTGGTGTATACCTCATATATTAAGACCATTCTTTTTTAAATGCACAGTCTGTTCTGAGTCTGCCTTTTTTTCTGTAGGAGGATTAGTAGGAACAACAACATGACTTCTTGAGGAATGCCCCATAATATGTTTGTGTTTTGTGAAGAGGTAGGCCAGCTGTTGCTGGACTCTGCAAGAGAAAGTACGATTATTGTATTCATGGTCTCTCTTTTTAAGGACTGTAGAGAATGACCTTGTCAAAGAAAGTGCTGTGCAGAAATGACTTTGAAAGGTGTTTGGGAGTAATTTGTTATGGAGAGTAAATCAGTAAAAGTCTGGTTAGATATTTAGGCTTAATTTGTAATAAAGGCGTTATTTGGACTTCCACTTGAACCAGAGTAGTATTTTTACTTTCCTGAAGCATTTAGGCATAATTTATGCTACTCTAAGGAGCTTAACATGAGTATTTAGAGAAATGCATCTATGATCTCAAGATTTGTTCTTAAGAGCTGGCAGCCGAAAGCCGTGCTAGCAGTGTTGCGTGTTCCAGGAAGGGCCTGTTGGTTCCGTGTAGGGCTGGCCTGTGAGACAGGCTTATACAGGTTTGATCCAGGTTGGTAATGTCATATTTGGCTTTCTTACAGCTGAGGCCTTTTAATTTGTTTTGTTTTGTTTTATTCAGAGTATTTGACAAGTGAATTCTTGAGAAATCCTTTTTCTGGATAGTTGTAAAAGTACAGCAAGCTTGGTTCTCTGTTTTGTGTTTGTGACAGTTTAGTTTAAAGTTTTGCTGAGCAGATGTAGAAAAGTGAGAAGAGCTTTCTAGTGCCAACAGGCTGAATTTGGGATTGAAATTTAGGAATTGCAGTGCTACAAAGGCATTCTTGCCTGCACTTAAAGTATGTAGCAGCCCAGTCTCGTGGTAGGTCTCAATGCTTGGCTAAGAAAGGGCAACTGCTTGCTCATTTTCACTGGGTAAGTGTATGTGTGTGCGTGCACGCACTTTGGGATTTGTTTTGGTTTTGTTTAAAGATCTCACTTAAATTCTTCCTGCTCTATATTTTAACAGAACCAATGTCCTACTTTTCTAAAATCCTTGAAGCTTAGGGTTTATTTTCTTTGTTGTTTGAAGAAGAATGGTTTCCTTGAAGTCCAGGCCACGTAGCATCTGCAGAATCCTCTGAATTATGATGTGGAATGTAATTGTAGAATTTTTTAACTTTGTCGGAATGCTGTGAACTCCTCAGATGTGCAGTGGAATTGCACTTATAAGTTGTGGAGGGGTTTTTTTTGTGCTGAAACAGACCTATTGTAGATCTTGCATGTCCAGTGAGGGCATCCTTTCCTGATCTTGTAGGTTATAACTTGTTTTCTGTATTACCTTTGGCTTTCTCCAATTACACCTTGAAAAACATGAGAAGCAGCAAATTCTTACTGTGTTTTAAGCCATCAGTAATTATACCCAGCCACATAAATAACAAGTGTAGTGCCTGCTTGCCAGAATACAACAAAAAGCAGATTTTTCTCTTCATGTTCAAAGACAGAACTTGCCTCACCACATGGGCTTTTTTTTTTTCTGGAGTTTTTTTTGTTTTTGTTTGGTTTCCCCCCCCACCATTGAATTCTGTATAGAATTATAGAACAGCCCTGGTCGGAAAGGGTCTGGAAGGATCATGTGGTCCAACCACTCTTTCCTCCATTTTATTCAAACGTGTGCAAGTTTGTTCTTTCCATATCCTTTTCCTTTTTTGGGGTAGGCATTGAAAATATTTCAGATCTTAATTTCAGTGACTAAAGAAAGAGTCTTGCAGGTAGCCTGAAATAATGTTTTTTGAGGATTATTGACTGGATATGTTAGGGTTAAATTACCTTGTTGTGTTGTTCCAGGAAAGGCCACCTGTATCTGTGTGTCCTTAGTAGGCAGCTAGTGCTGTTACCTACTTCTTAGAGTTGTTTAGAATTCTGAGACATACTTTTAAACTCTTTGAGTTACCTTGCTAGTTGAAAACAGGGAAAAAGCAATTTCTTGTCTTTATTATTAAACACCACTTGATTAGTTGATTTGCATAAGACTGAATTTGTGCTACCTAGATTTAACGTAAATCACATTTCAACTTACAGCTGTTTGTTCTGTATTTAGATTTAACAGCAATCATTTTGAACAACGATATTGATCACACGGTGTTAATTCGGTTGTTCCATGGAGAATTTTTGCATACGTAGGTGCATAATTTGTGTGCAGATACTGCACTGAGCAGCCTTTTGAGGGTGAGTGTCCGAGCCTCAGGAATGTGATAAAATGTAAGGCAAAGTAGAAGGAGGTACCGCTGCAGAAATTATAGGTTACACCGTGTGGTACAGCACAGTCAAAGTCTAAATCTATTTTGGTGTTTAGAAAGCTGTTCCTGAAACAGTACCGTGATATTCTCTTAACAGAGGGCAGGATGCTTGAGAACTTATATTATTTGCTACTGATTCTAAAAGGGTTAAAATAAGTTTGCCCAAACTGACATTTAAACAGAGACAGCAGGACCTTAATTTGTAATGTGCAGCATAGACAGATGGCAGTTATGGTAGAAAGACCTTTTAAAGGAATCTTTCTAGCAGAACATAAGGGACTTTAATTACCCAGCTCAGACAAGGAAATTGGCACTGACTGTTGCAAGTGGTATCTGATAGAATGTAAGGACTTGTGGGTGGCTTGAATGCCATACCTGATTTTAGCAACTCCAGAACGTTACAGGTTGGATAGAGTGGCTTGTTTTGTTTTAATCAAGTGCCACGTTTTGCTTTGCGTTGTCATGATAGAATTTTGTATAAAGCAGCATTGCTTAAATAAAACATGGGAAAAGCTTTTTCATGACTTATCTTAAATGCAAGGGAGTCATAGAGCTCGGTGCCTAGCTACTGCTTTAAAGTATTAGGCCCTAGCAGAGCAAGGAGGAGGAATATACTATTGACCTATAATGCCACTGTGGCTCTGAGCTTAGGTATCCAGCATGGTCCTAACAAATAGCTTTTGAAAACTGCGCACTGCTTGCCTGAAGCGTGGTTACATGGCTGGGACACGTCAATATTTTAAATGTGCTTCCAGCTCATTTAATTCATAGCCATGCTGTGTCAGAACTTAGGAAGCATAGAGAGGTGAGATATTTGTGCATAGAGTTCCTTCCTTCTGTACACTGAGAAAGAGAATAATGTGCTTTAACAGGCTTTTAGTGTTCTTGCCCTCCTCCCACTTTTGTTAGCTCAGGATGCTAAAGGCAGATGGTACAGTGCTGTGGCACCCCTTCTAGCTGACTCTTGTATCTGAAAATTAACCCTTGCAAATAAATTCTGTGGTATTTGTAAGACCTAATTTGATTTTCTTTCAAGTGAATTTAATGAAATTATTAGGGGGGTTAAAAAATACATTGTTGTCATTGCTTGGGATAGTAAAGTAGAAACATGTTAACCTAAAGGTTATTAGCTCTGCTTGGTAGTGTCTTGCTGATGTTTTAATTATTTTGCAGAGCCTGCTATGCATTTCAATGCTCACAGAATTAATAGACTGTTGCAGGCTCAGCGTTGGTTTAGCTGTAGTCCTACCTACTTTGTGCAAAACTGAAGGCATTGAAAATAAATGTAAATTTTAAGAGGATTGATGTGGTTTTGCCCACATCTTTTGCCCTGGCTGTTGTAGCCGTTTTGCAGCCAACCTGCACTTCGTTTGCTGGTCAAAGCATTAAGGTTTGTGTGGAATTTTCCATGACTGCCTAAGCACTCTGATACATTTGTGGCAGCTCCCATTACAAAGCTGCTCTGCTTTTTCTCCTCCTTACAAAGCATTCTAGAAATAGCAGACAGATGAGCCAGTGTGTTCACTAAATGTGTTTATATAGTTAGGATTTAACATAGATTTAAATACATGGAAGCATCCATTATTTTTCTGAATGTTACAATATTTATAAAGTAAATATAGCTTTTAACAGTGGAATATTTATTTCTATTTAGCTTTCCTGGATATTTTCCACAAACTACATTCCTCTTGTTCTCTGTTCTAGCGATGTCTTCTGCAGTGTTAGTAAGTGCTCTGATGACAAGGCTGCTGTTGCTGATGATGTAGGGTTTGTTGTCATATGGGTTTTGTAGTTGTGGTTATTTTGTTTTGTTTTAATTTTTGTGTGTGTTCCTGTAGCAATGTGCCCTTTTGCTTCAGGTCCCCGTTTCTTGAACCTCTGTGCCAGCTCTAAATTCACTTTTATTTAGTCTCGATGAAAATACACCGTGTCTGCAAAGGAACATTGTCATACACTGAAAATACGAGCAAATAAGAGAGAGCATGTTTCACTGAGGAAAGGTTTCTCTCTCCCATGTTTCTTTTCTAAGCCCACAAATACCTGAATTTCATATGTCTGAAAACACTTTCCCATCAAAGGAAAAGTACGAAAGAAATGCTGTTAGTTGTTTTTGTCTCAAATTGAACGGGACAGTTTGTTTCAGTTGTGAAATGATTCCGTACCAAACTTCATTGCTGGTATCTGGTCTCTGTATGAGCTTGAGTAGAACTTTGATTTGATACTAGACCTTCCCCAAAATTGTCTTTTTGCTGATAGTCCTTGTGCTTCGGACGAGCCTTTCTGTTATCCAAAGCTTTGTAATATGGCTGATGTTCTCTTTTTTGGGTTGGGGGGGTTGTCTTTCAGTTGGCTGATTGCAATTCTTGCTCAACTCAACCCTCTCTTTGGGCCGCAGTTAAGCAATGAAACAATCTGGTATCTTAAAGCCCACTGGCCTTAAGGATCTCCGTCCTCTGCTGCAATTTATTGACTAGGTGAGTATGATCAGATTTATTAATAAATTTGGTATGCTAAAGCTTCAGGAGAAATTGAGCAGTAGTGTAAGCAGCGTGTTCAGAATTGCTAGCTGTCTTGCAGTAGAACTCATATCTTTCTATAGGCTGCAGTAAAACATGTTTTAAATGTTAATCTTGACTGGCTACCATGAAAAGCTTGAACTGAATTCTTATATAGTTATTTTTCTCTGCTGTCATGTCATGTGGTGCTGTGTTCAGTAAGCAGGGGTTTGTAAGGAGAACAGTACATTTATTTCCACCAAAAAAACCCTGTTCAGGCTGGGATGTCTTTTAATAGCTCATAGAAGTGGATTTACTAACCTAACAGTTGTTAAACCTCACTTCAAACTTACTAGCATTTCATCCAAGACCTGTCCTGATTCCCAGGGCAACTTAGTTACCCTCATTCACCTGGGAAGTCTGAGTGAGACCTGCAATTAGAATGGTTCCTTATTTCCAGTCAATGTAGAGCACTAAAAAAAAAAAAAAAAGTCGTCATTAATCTGTAAGCTTGGTGTTAATGACAGTGTGCAACCTTAATTGTAGATGAACCTGGTGGTTGTTCTCTGGGTAGTGCTGCTGGAATGTTGCTGTTGCAGTTCTCAGAATCACTTTCTGACATGACCTGCAAAAATACGGTGTCTTTTACTAAGAAGTACCACGATGACATGAGGTTTCTCTAGAACAGCCGTATTTGGAGTTGAAGGTTCAAATAAAGGATAACTGAGGAAAGAAGTACTCATTATTTTAGATTTTATGCTGGTAACTGAACAGTTAGACATGCTTGGGTTTTTACCTGAGGTTTTTTTGGGGGTTTTTTTTTGTCCTTTTAGGTTTAACCACTATCCCCTCACTGTTATTACTTCAACTTCTCTTTACAGAACTCCAGTAGCAGCAGACAGATGATAGCTGATGTTATAGCTCAGTTAAATGCTGTCTGTAAAGCATCCTGAACATTTACCCTGAAGCAAAGCTCCACTGCTTCAAAGCAGGCTTCATCTGAACTGAACTGCGGTGTTGTCAGACTGTGGTGTGTGTATGTGTATCTGTAGCTTCTCTTTTAAGCAGCAAGCAAAAGCTAAAGGTAGACTTGGCCCTGCTTCAAGTGGAGGCCTGTAATTAGCTGAGTCAGTCAGGCTGTATTTCCTAGGTGCATTTTCACTGCTCATATGTTAACATGTAATTAGTTAGCTAAAACAGAGACCAGTGTGTTCTGATAGTGGGCAAATACAGATGCCTGAATCTCATAGGATAGTTTAGTTGCTGGGATCTGAAATTGAAAAAAATACATACCTTGGATATAAAAATTAGGCTTCCCTTGGACTGATAGACAGAGTGTTGCAACCAGCAGGGACAAACTGGAGATGAGATAAAACTCTTGGATTCTAGGCGCCTGCTAGAAGAATCAGGACTTTGCCTCTCTGTTTCAGTGAAGGATTTTCCAGAGAACTGGTGGTAAATTTGTGCCAAGGAAAAAGGGAACTAATGCGTTCTAGGATGGTCAGACAGTTCACGTGAGGAGCTGCCATTTTTAAACATAGTAATGGAGAATGAGACCTATATCATGCACACTGTTGTTTTATATGAAGCAATTTCTTTTAACCTTTGATATCTGATTTCGTTGGCTGGATTTTGCAATAAAATTAAGGTTGTTGTCTTTATGGGGGAAAAATGCTTTAGAAAAGAAAAAGTGTATAATAATTCTCAGATATCATAGTTAAGTATTATGTTTGTTCTTGCTAGAAATGGTCTATTAAAGGACATACCATTCTCCACAATCTTGTTTGAATTACTCCTGTAGTGTTGAGTGAGCTGAGTGGCAAGGAGGTGGCTACATTGATCAGGCAGCAGTGTCCTGTCTTTTGGTGTGTGCTTTGGCTCCTATTCTCACTAGGCAGGAGCTGTGAATTGGATTCCATCTGAAAGAGTTGTGATATAGCTGTCTGGCTCTGCGAAATCCTGTAAATATAACTGCCATTTCTTGTTCAGCTAGTTAGTTTTTGGGTTTAAAGATGTGCTTTTCCAGCACTCAAGGTGTGTGTCCCATACTTTTTTTTTTTTTTTTCCTGCTTCCCTTCTTTTTCAGTTGAGGTTTGGGCAGGTTAGTATGGACAATGCAAAGAGTTAAAGAGAATGGGATCCTAACTGCCAGAGTGGAGACAACTCTTTAAAAACGGGGATAACCTAAGGAAACAATTTTACTTGACCAACAGAACAGGCTAAAAACACATGTGGAAGGCTACTGCATTCGAGTGAGCAGCTTCCACAGATGCTGATTTGATCGATCTACGCCAAATTACAAAACTTTGGTCATTCTTTTCAGGCAGTACCCCTCCAGTTCAAGTGACTATGATGTGTCAGATGACTTGCCTATATAATTGAGTTAATGGCTCAAATGGCAGTGTGTAAGAACATGTGAATGTCTCTATTTGTGGTAACTATGGGCTGTAGCGTCTTAAGCAATTTGATCTAATGCCACTTATGTCAATTTACAGTCATTGTTCTTGGAGCAGGAGCCTTCTCCCTTCAAGTGCAAGGGCTGTCATCCAGTTGGTTGGATACTGTTACAGCATTTAAAACTTCCTAATAAAATGGTGGTTGTAATGTAACTAAAACTACTTGCAGTAACTTTAGAAATTAAACTGCTAAGAAAGCAAGAAGGTAGAGATTATTCTTGAAGCCCCATATTGTTGAATAATCTACAGTTCTTGACCATTTCTCAATGTATTTGTGGAATGGAAATAATTGTGGTTAACAACCAGGTGTTCGATTAGTAAATTGTCTCAATGGAAAAGAATAATTAAGTTGCCTTTTGCTTTGCAGGTAAAGAAGATATTTCCTCCAAGTGAAAAACTCCACTGACCCAAAGATGCCCTTAACATAGCTGGTTGGATACCAAGCCTGCACTAATGCCTTAACCTTTCGACTGTGCTTCAAATGGCTTGTTCAGAGCCTTCTATTTTTCCCTACTACACCATTTGACAGTTTGCCTATTGCAGTTTATACTCCTCTTTGGTACTGTAAATCTGTGTCTGTTACTTTCAGATCCAATGAAGATTTCTAAAGTTTTTTATGGATTATATAGTCAGCTTTCCTGTTCATTTTACTCACTAAGAGCACTGCATATATTTTACAGGTCCTAGGTTGTCTGTTGCTGTGCTGCTCACCCCTGTTCTGTTTAAATACACTTGAAAAAAATATGTGCAATGAAACTGTGAGGAGAGGAGAAACAGTGGTGCCACACATAAGTGGCATTTATTTTTTAAAGTTGTATTCTTGGGAAATTTAGTCTTAAATTTCTCATGCCTGGAAATAAAACTAATCCTCTGCTTTATACAAAATGTTCTTGTGCTGTGTTTAACTGTTACAGTGTGTTTTACTGTGGTCTTCATCAGACAGTAGTTAGCTAGAGTTGAGCCGAGGAGACTTACCTGGTATGAATAAACTGTAATAAAGTCATACTGTGTGATGAGATGAACGTGCTTGATGCCTGTATCAAGACATCTTGTAGAGTTCTAAAACAGGACTAAATTTTAAATCTAAAATTGCTGAAAAGTGTGCTGAAAGAAATGAATAGTTGGCTTGAGAGCCTCTTCTCTGTGTCTGATCCCAGGGGGACTCAGCAGCAGAGATAACACGGTAGTTTTAATAAAGCATAAATAGTGGGTTTGAGTAGGGATGGGTGTGCTTCCTGGCCTTTCTGGAGGATATGTAAAGTAACAAGTAATTTGAATGGAACAGAAAATATAGCAGTTGTTTTATACTGACTTGACACATGCACGTGGAGTTGCAGACTTGATAAAGCATATGACAGTGTAGGTTAGATGTGAAAGATTGTTGGGGTTCCTTGATGCTGGTGGAGTCCATGGTGTTGGGAATGAATCTAGTAAGGCATTTGCTAAGAAGCAGCTTCAAAGGACATAAATGCTGCTGCATGCACAGGAGTCTTCACATATACTTTCTTACCTCCTTACATAATGTCCAGATAAATTGTAATTACTCTTTACTCTTTTATTGTTATGCATAAAGACATGATGGAGCAATTAGTTGTTCTCCTCTTTTTCTTTTGCATAGCACTGTTATCTTGTTCAGTGAATGGATTCCGAAAATGACAGCAAATATTCATCCTGTGATTCTAAGATCCTGACAAAATTGAAAACTGGACAGTGTGGGTTTCAATAGAAATTCAATCATGTTCATTAATAATAATAATAAGTGTAGCGACTGAGCCCAGAACAGTGGGCTCCTTTTCAAGTTACCTACTACAGAGAATTGTGTTTTGACTTACAAGTAGCTGTGCACCATAATGCTGTATAGTCCGTGACCCTAAAAAAAAAGGGAAACCAAATGATCTTATACAAACTTAGGCTGTAGTTTGGTTGGGTTTTTTTTTGAAATGTGTGGAGGATAAGCTATGTTGACATTGTATGAGGAGGGGGCAGAAATGCTTCAGGAAATGTTGTCAATTTTGAATGTGTAATGTTTTTTTTAAATACCAATCTGCCTGTGGTGTTCACCCTAAAATGAGACATCAGAAAAGAAAACAGCATGATAAGCAGTTGTACTGCTATATTGGTATCGCCACTTTCTTTAACAAGGGTCCGTTTTTAGGTTCTAACCTATTACTCCTTGTAGAACATACAGGAGGAATTAAACAGAGTTCATGTGGCCTGTTTCACTGTTGGTTAATTTAATATAAAGAGCTACTCAAAGCCTGGACAAATGAGGCACAGATATATTTTTATTTAGGTGCTTCCCAGATGAAGAGATGCACCTTTGTAGGAATGGTGAATGTTTTCTCTGAAGCAGATACCATGTAGCAGATTGAAGAAGCTGAAAAATAACATTTTTTTTCTGTTCTGCTGAATGCTGTGTGACCTTACTGGCTGCATCGTGATTAGGGAATGCTCTGCTCTGTGTGTGCCAGGAATTAACACTGCTCTGGATTTTTTTTTTTTTTTTTTTGCATGGCTGCAGGAAATAAGAGCAGATGGATTCAGCCACAGGTGTTTAACAAACAGTGCAGGTACCGAAGCTTCCAACAATTTCCTCTTGCTTCATGACAACAGAAGAGAACACGAAGTGCTGAAGTAAACATGAAAGAAGATCGCTAGTCATAGAATCATAGAACAACCAGGTTGGAAAAGACCCACTGGATCATCAAGTCCAACCGTTCCTTGATACTCACATTGGTATTCTGGGGAAAGGTAAAAGTGAGGAAGGCTGAGGAAACCAACTCCATAGTCAAGTTTTGAAGACTTTTAAGTAGTAATTGTTGTTAGCACGTAGAGCCGGTGTTTAGATTGGGGTCATTTCATGGTATCATAGATTTAAACACCTTTAACTTATTTTGTTCACATTGCTCAGAAAGTTCAAATATTTGTGCCCTTCACAGGAAACTTCTTAAGAGTTTATGGAAGTTTGCTTTTCCTCTGCTGGAAGTTGTAGGAGCACTTTGCTGATGTGTAAGTCTCTGAGTTAGTTGCCAGAGGTGTCTGGCTGGTCCCTTGTTTCCAGAGCCATGCGTGATGATGTCTCTGGAGCAAAAAAGTTTCTTTTCTCAGCATTGTCAGGTACAAGGGGCTGTAGGCACAGCAGAAAGAAGTCTTGGTACTGTGGAGGAGAGCGTAAAGCAAAAAAAAGTTGCATAAACGACAACAGAAATAATTTTTACCACTAGACGAGAAGGGCTGGTGGAGGGGGGCGAGCAGCGATTGATGTGCCTGAAGCGTTATCGCTGCACGAGGTCCGCGGCCGCGGAGCGCGGTGAGAACACGGAGCAGCTAGTGGCACCGCCCGCCTTAAATACACACCTACTCCCCCCTCCCCTCTCCGCGCCGTCACGTGATGGGGGCGGCCTCGGCGGGGAGACGCGCCATTGGCCGGAGGGGCGGCGCGCGGCGATTGGCTGGCGCGGGCTCCCCCCCCCCCACGTGAGGGGGGCGAGTCACGCGATTTCCGGGAACCCGTCAGGAAGGGACATAAACAAAACAAACCCCACAGCCGCATGGAGGGTCCGGGCCGGAGCGCGCGGGGCGGCGCCCCCTGCTGAGCCCCGGTCGCCCGGTGAGTGCGGGGCGGGGGGCTGCGGGAGAGGGGGTGTGTCCGCCCGGCCGCCCAGGAGGAACGGGCGGGGACGGCGCCCGGCGGAGCCGCCGAGCCTGACGCCCCCTCGGCTGCCCCGGCCCCGTCGGGGGTGTGGCTGCCGCGGCGGCCAGAGGGCAGCGGGAGGGGGCGCGGCCGCCGCGGGCCCGATGGCCGGGGGTGGGCTGCGGGGGGGGCCGCGACCCTTCCACCCTTCATCCGTGGGGAGCGGCCCCGGCTCTCACAAGGAAAGCGCCTCCCGCAGCCGGCGCCGGGGAGGCAAAAGCGCCGTCCCGCCGGGGGAGACCGGTCCTGCGGGTCGCCGAGCATCGGTGCGGGAGGCTCCGCTGGGTCTGCGGTCTCTCGCTTTTCAGGCTCGCAGCCGCCTGCTTCGCTTTCGACCTGTTGGAACGCTGCGGGCTGGGGGGGCGTGGGGCTGGCCTGGGGCTTCCCTCCGGAGTCTCGGGAGGGGCACGGCGCTGACTGCGGCGGCGGGGGGTGTGGCGGAGTTCACCGGTGCACGGGGGGGCGGCAGCCCGGTCGCTCGGTTCCCGGGGACAGCGGGGAGGAGGAGGTGGAGTAGGGTGGGCTGGGCGGGGGCCGCCTCCCGCGGGTTAGCGGAACCCTCCGCGGCGCTGNGGTCCGCCTGCCCCCACCCCCCCAAAAGCGAGAGGCTCCCCGTGCGCCAGCCCCGCGGCTCCGGTCATTCATCTGCAAGTGGTGAGGCAGCCAGGGAAGCTGTGGCTGCCTCNCGGAACCCTCCGCGGCGCTGGGGTCGATGTGGAGGCCGGCGGGGGCTAGCGGGTCGGTGCGGCGGGGATCGAAGGGGGCGTGGGGGGGGTTTGTTTACATGTCGCNGGGGGGGGGGGGGGGGTTGGAGGGGGGGGGGGGGGGGGTTTGTTTACATGTCGCCTCGCCCGAGCTTGAAAGGGGCGCTGGGCGGGTGAGCGGCGGGCGCGGCGGCCAATGGGTGCGCGCGGGGCTGGGGCGCGAGGCCAATGGGCGCGCGGCGAGGGGCGGGGCGGGGCCGCCATGTTGGCTGGGAGGTGTGTTAGTGGGTCAGGGACGGGGAGGGGGTCGCTCGGGCCGTGGGGCCGGTTCGCCGGGGGGGCCTCTCGCTTTTGGGGGGGNGTACTTTTTGCAGGCGCGAATAATAACTCAGGGACCTCACGCACTGCTTTGTAGCTAGTAGTTTACCTGAGCAAAGACAGTTAACCAATACGAGAAACTTGCAGCTGAAGCATCGAGCCAGTGAACATACTTGCCACGTTTTTTAAAATAATGACAAAGGTAAAAGAGCTTTTTGAAAGACTATGCTTTAAAGTACCTCCTGTGATAGCAGGAATTAATTGGGAATAAATAGAAACTTTAGTCCGCCTAATAGACTGGTAGTGTGGAATAAATAAGGGAGCACGCTGGTTTGGATTCTTGTGACTTGCATGTTCCTGCTGTGTGGTCTGCGAAGCCTAATTAAATGATGTTTTAAAATAAAAATTTGATAAGGGTGTTGTGCACTTCATAATGAGTGCTTGAAAGTTAGCATTGGCTTGAAAGTCAAGCCAAAAGTTTTCGGGGAATTGTAGATTTTAAGGTTTAGACCTCAGTGTAATAGCTTCCCTGTTTATATTAAGACTCTGTCCTTCTGATTTTTAACTCTGAAGTTTTTGGTTTGGTTTCCCCCCCCCCCTTTTGGACTGTTTTGCTTAATGCATCTTTTCATATTTGCTGCTGGATTTGAAGTATGCAGTATTGATAACTTTTTTCTAACAAAAATACAACATAACATAGAGTGCGAAGAGTAGACTAAGATTGTACTGCTCCCTTCATCATAAGAGGTTTTTTTTCTGAGAACTATGTAAGTAATTTTTTTTATGCTGAAAGGGTTTGCAGTGTCAAGAAAAAAAATATAGAAACAGCCGTCATGTAGTGATGTAGAACATTGCTGGAGATTGTAAGCTAAATTGTTGTCTAGTTTTGCTTTTGTTTTCTGTCTTTGCTTTGATCATGCTCTACTTCAGGGGAAATCTCTGGCTCAAAAAGACATTTGAATACTAGTCTTACTGCTAATTCTCTTGCGCAAACAACTTTCCTATCTACAGTGGTATTTTAATAAAGGTTTGTGCAATTCATTTTTTAACTACATATTTTTTTAATTAATTGAAGCACATTAATGTAACTCTAATAAGCTTAATATGCTGCACTTCCTACTCTTGGCACTAAAATAATACTAAAATCTCAGTCTTTGTTTCAGAATGTACAGAAAAGCTAGCACTTCCACTAGGAATGTATTATTAAATGTGCTTAGTTGTTACAAAATACATAGTTGCAATATGTTGCTTGTTCACTTAAAAGAAAAAAAAGACACTTTTTTCTTCTGCCTTTTGAATGGGCATCTGCCCATTTGCTTACGCACTCATGCTGAAGTGGAATACGTCTCCAGAGCTGAGTAGCTGGCATGTACGTGTTGGGGTATTAATTCAAACAAAGACTGTAGGGCTATATTATCTTTGTTAATTCTTCAGCACTTTTACCTCTTGTGCTATGTGTGATTGGAACCTAGAGCTTCTGTTCAATGGTATCAATTCCAGATCTTGAAGCCTCTCTGCTCTGGGCAAGCAGGGTTAGAAAAATTATACTGAGGGGGAAGGGAAGGTCAGCAGAGGAAAAGGAACAAAGAGAGTGAAGTAGTAGTTTCCCTTCTTGAAGCCTTAAAAGAAGTGAAACAGTTTTCGTATCTTTAGTTCTTCAAACTGGCAGTGCTCCATCAAACTTGGGATCTGTCTGTCTCTCTACTCTTTGCTCTCCAGCATAGAGACAGCAAAGGACTAATGTCGTGGGTGCTTATGCTGGCAATTTGATACAAATATATCACTGAGAAAGCAGAAGGACTTTGTTTTGAGTGAGCAGGTGAATGAGGCTGTAGTGGGTAGAAGCAGAGGAAGACCTTTTACAAGAGTGTCTTTGCTCATCAAAAAAAAACCCCACAAAAGAAAACCTAGCGTCTTTGTGGTGGGGGAGAAAAGTAAAAGATTTTTAAAAGTCTGGCTGGTAATTGAAGAATGATGTAGAAAGAAGAAAAATAAAAGTAATAAGAGCATTTCATTTAGAGACAAAACTAAGGAAAATATGTTCTGCACTTGAAGACTGCGCTGAGTAGAGTATGTTCTGTGAGAGGAAACAAATTGGCACAAACTGCAGAACAAAAAAAAGTTTTAAGAGAAGTGTAGGAGAACTTCTTGCATCTCTAACTGCAGCACTTCCTAAAATGTCCAGGTGCAGCAAACAATGCATAGTACATAATGGTTCTTTTAAAATAAGAGACAGAGGTTTTTCACGTTCTCCAAAATTCAGAGTTCAGCATTCTGAATGTTTCAGCCTGAGTTTGTAGGTTTAGTATGAACAGGCTCTCATGATGTGCTGTTTTATTATCTGCATCAAAACATGTAACTTAAACAGTTGTGCTGTATGATGCACAGCCACCGTCATGGAAAGTGTAATTGTTCATGTAACATATTTATAATGGGCATTTAGCTGCTGTGATAATAAGCACTGTACAATCATCAGAATGCTGCAGCAGCATGCTGTGTGCTTTTCAAATTGTGCAAAATACACATCTGAATTGAGACAGAAATAGCAACTTCAGTTATAGCTAGAGTACAAGTGATTCATACAGGTGACCAAGGAGGACGTTCAGAGTTGTCAGGCTGAAAGGTGGCAGTTTAGGTTTTTCTCTTACAGAGGCTTCTGTGGAGACAGTGTATTGTCGCAAAGGAGTGTTTTACTTGTGTAGGATGGTGGGGTGTGTGTGGTAACTGCCATGTGTTTCCTTAACACTGCATGTTTTGAGTTCAGGTCATGCTGCCTTCTAGTTCAAATGTGCTGCTGCATCAGCAGTGTCACATAAGAAACCTGCCATTAGGGTGTTGAAGTTCAGTCTTCCCAGGTGTTTTGGGACCACTATCAAACTGCTTAAAATGCACGTTTTCAAAAAGTAAATATAAATACAGAAGATTTTTTTGTAATATTTGTCATTAGATTAATGAATTATTAACTCTCTAGAATGAATTTTGGCTACTTATTGATGACTGACGAAAATTTTAACAAATATGTATCTGCATGTCACCATCATATGCCAAATGTTTAAATGTGGTATGAACATAGGAGACCTTGCCCTTCCACGTGCCCAACTGAATGAATGAGCCTTCTCCCAGGAGTAGGGTGCAGTTCTGCACTGATGTGACTCAAGAATCTGCAGACACAGAACTAACTCAGGAACTGGCTCCCTAATCACCTTAATCTGATTTAAATGCAGGCTGCTGCCAAAAGGAGTGGCAGCACCCTGCCCTTGGGCTGTGTATTCCACCTGCTAGTCAGTTGCTGGGAAGCACCTACAGGATTTCAGCACTGTATCTCTGCAGTCGGGAAAGGCTGACATAAGGCATTAATGAAAACCGTCCCAAAGTAGAAATTCCTGCTATATTTATCTTCAGTAATTCTTATACTGCTATTCTTGAGATCTGCCACAGATCTTTGAATTCCTTCAAATCTGTATTTATTATACATAACGTAATAATTGTACTGTTCAATTCTAACTCAGTCTGAGGCTGAGAGAGCCAATGATAAATTCTGTAAAAATGGGATTTCAGCTGCAGTCTGTGAAGTTACTTTCCTGCGCAACAAGTTCGGATTCTACATCTGTGCTTCCATGTGTGTAATTGACTTCTACCATACATCTTCGTTTGCTGGTACATTAAAAAATGCTGGTAGTTCCATATAAACACTGTGAGGCCTTTAATGAAGGTCTTGATGAATCTGGGAAAAGTAGAAAGCAGTTGGAAGTAGGTCCACTTTGTTGGGAGTGTGGGGCATTGAAAGTGTGTGTGCTTAGACTGTGCAGCTCCCTGAGGCAGTGTCATGACCTCAGCATGTTTCCCCCCTCCACAGAGCTACTAAGAAAAATCTTACATTATAGAATACTGGAATAGGTACTAATGGGATTCTAATGACATTTAAGTATCAATATTATAAAATTACAAGAATGGAATATAAAGAGAATTGCAGCAACAGATAAGTTGATACACTACTTTGGCCTGGTAGGACATACACTGTCATTCTTAAATGGTGCTAGAAGCTTGTAGCTAAAAGATCACTCCAGTCTTTGAGATTGTAAAAGTATTTTGAATGTTTAAGGTCTGTTTTGAGGATTTCTAAACGTTCCAGAAGATCACTGGTCCTGACATTTGGAATCATTGGTCGATTGTTACTGCAGTTAGTACAGGCAAAATTTTCCCCCCTTTTTCTGGTTGTGCATGAAACACAGTGGAAAGGCTTGAGGTACCTGTTCAAACAAAAACATAGTGAAGAATAACCAGTAAACAAGCAGCGAACATCTCCTTTCTTGGCCCTTTATATCGTGCAGCGGCAGAACTTTGACAGTCTCCCATGTGAACGCAGATGGTGGTGGTGTTCTGGTGTTGACGTCAGAGTGCTAATCTGATGTTCTGTTGAAAAAGGCATCAGCCTCTGCCACTCTGTATGGAAAGAAAGATGCTACTCAGGTGTTGGTTGGTATTAAAGATTATATCCTTCTCGCCTCTTTCTTTGTGTATGAAAAAATTATTTGTTTGTTTTAAAGAGCAGGTCCTTTCTTGTAGGTCAGGTCAGGTTGAAAAGTGAATTAGTTGTTTGTACCACATTTAACAGTGTAGGCAGGACAAGTTCTGCCGCGGCGTGGCCTTCGCTGGGTGAAGGGAGACAGGGGTTGCTGAGGTACGTTGCCCTGCAATACAAGCTTAATTTTTAATGTCACTTTAAGATACATAAAAAGAGTTCCTTGGACGTTTTAGTGTAGAAAGGAGATTTTCTCAAAGGACCTGGCTCTTACTCAGCAAAGGGCCCTACAAGGAGTGCCTTGCTTTGACAGTCGTAGCATGATTTTACTGAGAATTTGCGTATAACTGGACTTGTGATTGTTGTTCTTTATATTCTAGCTGATATTTGAAAAGCAGTATGTTTTGATAAGGAAAGACTTTTTTGCATGGTGCCTGTTTTTACCACAGTCTGATGGTTTGTATGCTGAATATAACAAAATAGCTGAGATATTATCTGCAAGTAGGAATAATCACGGGGATGCTATCATGTGCTGGTGGGAGGAGGGTTCTGAGCATAGCTTCGCTGTAGGAAAACACTTCTACTTTACTTTACTATTTGTTTTCCCTAACAGGACAATAAACATAGCCTGAACGTTGCATTAAAATGGCTGTACAAGTATGATGGTTCAGTTTTTTGATTATGCTCTTCTAATACTGCTTTTTTGTTAAAGGGGCTTTTTATATAAAGGAAGGGAACTTGCAGGCAAGCACAACAGTAAGAAAGCAGCATCTTTGAAGCAAAGTAGTTACATTAGATACTAAGGTTTGATACCATGGATGATATCTTTTTATTACTGTTTTCAATGTAACATTCTTTTTTAGTTCCTGTTACTTATTTTATGAACCTTTTGTCATACTTTTAGTGTAGATGTGGTTACTGACATTTGTGCTAAGGTGCTTGTTTTTCTGCAATTCCATTTTTCTTACATTGTAAAGGAATGCAGGATTAAGCAGGATATGAGGCTTGGAAGTCTTCAGACGCGCATCTGAAGTAGCAGCAGGTCTCTAGAAACTATTACACTGGTAAAATTACTGACAGGTAGATCAGACCAGTTTCAGCATGTTCCTTACTTGAAATTAATAGAGAAGATATTTGATTAGGCAACTCTGAATTCGGCACAATTTTTAATTAGTGCTGATGGGGAAGGCTGTCTGTTTCCTTTCTTTACTGCTGGACAGTGATGGCACTTGATGTGATCCCTCTACCACTAGATGTTGCTATATGAGTGATTGATACACTCTTACCTCCAGCTGGATGGATTAAAGCCTTAAGAAAAGGAGGAGATATCATTGAAACAGTGTCACAGCCTACTCAGAAATTAGTATTTTGAAACGTTCGTCTGAGACATTTTCACAGTTTATCGGCTCTGTTATATTAGTCATAAAGATTGTTTCTCTCTTGTACACTCAGCAGTATGCCAGTCATTATTTCCAATTAGGCACGCTTTTCTTTTTGTATGTCTGTAGAACTCATGGTCTCAATAGTGATGAGAAAAAGCAACAAAATTAAACTGGTCCAAAAAGGTTTCTGCAGGAGCTCTGTTCTATAGCATCTGGGGGTTTTAATTTGGTGAAATGTGGCAGGGGAAGAAAATTACTGTACGTTCCAGAATAAGGAATAAGCACTTTCCAGGGGAAATTTTTGTCTCCTTCACTTTGGCTGTCTTATAAGCACCACCTTTTGTGGAAGGAATACTTACCGCCTTGGGGGTTTGCTGTGTGTTTTGCTTCTGTACAGAAGTCTACAAATAGAAGAGCTCCATCACGGTGGACTGAAGTTATCCTAAGGAAAAATTTCATTGTATGGATTGTGTAAACTCACTGAGACTGAAGTAAAGCTGGAAAGGAATCCACAAGTGAATAAAACAAGAAGTTTGGAATTAGATTTGGGGAATCTGGGCTTGGAAATGCCTCAGGTAAATCTATTATAATTTTATTTACGTCTGTAAATAATTTTACCTCCTTGTTTAAAAAAAAAAGTAGTAGTTTAAGAGCAAATGTGACTGGCATTAGCAGGGGTAATTTAGAAGAGATTAAATGGTGTATATTTTTAGGGTGCTGGTAGTGCCTGTGGTGGAGGCTGTGTTGCTGCTCTTGGTGTTCTGTATTCATTCACACAGCAAGATGCAGCAAAGTTGTTGTCTTGGTGAGGGTGGATGCCTGGAGAGCAGCCTTTTATAACTGCAGTGATTCACACATCAGCACACTGAATGACTTTCAGCAGTACAGTGTTTCTCCCTTCCCAGCCCTCAGGGCGAGTGTGTCTAGAAGAGAAATAGAGGTCTGGAATTAAACGCAGCAGAAAGCCTTGCTTCGCATTCCCTGCATGCCCAGTCATCCTGCATAATGTTTTTTGCAAAGTTACACTTTGTTCTCGAGAGATCTAACACTCTTAATTTAGTTGTAATAAATTTGCTATTGTTTCAGTCTCAGGTGGAAGTTTTATGAATTCTAATGGTTCTAAAAAGTCAGCACTGCTTTAGTATAAAATGGTTTGTATTAAGATGAAGGCCCTGCAAGCGTGTAGTGCCGATTGACGCTCGCAGATCTTGCCAGTACTCCGTCTCCTCTTCTGTGAATACTAACATAACACTAAACTTGGCAAACTCATGAGAATTTCAAACCAACAAAAAAGAATGAATGAGCAATGCTCTTGCCGCTATGACGAATACAGATACGTTCTTTGATTAAAGAGCTGCATGTTGTTAGCTGCTCTTAAAGCATTCTCTGAGAATGCTTATCTGTGTAGGTAAAAAACTTACGGATGCAAGTATAGCACATGTTCAGAGTTGGGTGAAATGACGATGCTCTTTATGTTTTATTGAAGAAAAGAATATGCCTTCTTATAGCATGCTTCAAAGGTCAGTATCAATTTTGTTGTAGCCCAGTGTGAGTGGAATGGACCCTCCTTTTGGGGACGCCTTTCGGAGCCATGTGTTTTCAGAGCAGACTCTGATGAGTACGGATCTCTTGGCAAGCAGTTCAGATCCAGACTTCATGTATGAACTGGTAGGTCATCTTTGTATGTACATGGCTTCCTCTCCTTGACTAATACATTTAGTTCATGTAGTGATAAAGGACTATTTGTTCAGGAATGCTAGAGGATTATTCATTACTGTTAGCTACTGATTAGGGAGGACCCTAACTGCTTGTCTGGCAAATGTGATGCTTCCTCAATAGACATTTTAAAGCTGGCTGTCAGGAAAGGCTAGATACACACGTGTCAATTGATGTTTGTTGATACTGTATTATGTTACTTGAGACTCTTCCTTACAATCTTTTCTGCAAGAGCAGCTGTATACCATTTCATCCAAGCTGTGAATGCAGGGAAAGCAAAATAAAAGTTGACTCATGAGCTACTTACATGAGTGTTCTTTCCCCCCCCGCCATGCATCAAAGTCAGCAAGGTAGCTTGCAGTCATTAATTGGTCATGTTAGAACAAGGTTTTCCAGGGACTGGTGAACTTTAGCATATACTTTTAAACACACAGCAAAGATTTACCTAGGTTAATCGAGACTAGACCAGCTTGCTTGTGATGCATTTCATATTTTAAATGTGTGGATATTGGTACAAGTCTAGTTCCGGGTGACCAGATGAAGTTGCAATAGCAGAAAAAGAATTCAGTGGCATTTGACTTGTATCTAGCACTCTTCAGAAGGATCTGCTACTGAAGCACAGAAGCTGGACTTCATTCTGACCCTCCAGAAGAAGCTTTTAGTTGGAAGTTAAGTTATCTTCATATGTTATCATTCTCTTTCACTTCACTGGAATTAAGCTAACCATACTAAACTAAATAGAGAACAAAGATTTTTTTTTAATTTTTTATTATTATTATTTTTAATTGGTCTTATTTTGCACAGGACAGAGAAATGGACTATCAGCAAAGCTCCAGAGACAACTTACTTTCAATGGAAGACTGCAAAGACCTTGAGAACTTGGAGTCTTTTACAGACATCCTGGACAAAGAGGCTGCTTTCACCTCAAAGTGGGAGCAGTGGGACACCTACTGTGAAGACTTAACTAAGTACACTAAATTAACCAGCTGTGACATCTGGGGAACAAAAGAGGTGGATTACCTGGGCCTTGATGACTTTTCAAGCCCATACCAAGATGAAGAGGTGATAAGCAAAACACCAACACTTGCTCAGCTTAACAGTGAGGACTCCCAACCTGTTTCTGATTCACTTTATTACCCTGATTTGCTCCTCAGTGTAAAACAAAACCCTTTAAATTCTTTGTTACCTGGCAAAAAAATTGCAACCAGAGCAGCGGCCCCTGTCTGTTCCTCCAAGAACATTCAGGCTGAGGCACTTTTGTCGGACTGTGTTCAGAAGGCAAGCAAACCTGCAACTCAGCCTGCTTCCAGTACACAAATCACGGTGAAGACCAATGTGTACAATAATGAAAAGGTGAACATTCATGTTGAATGTAAAGACTATGTTAAAAAGGCAAAAGTAAAGATCAATCCTTTACCACAGAGCAGACCGGTGCTGAGCCAGACTCATGCTGATGCAGCAAAGGAAAACACCTGCTATTGTGGTGCTGTAGCAAAGAGACAAGAAAGAAAAGGAATGGAGTCCCCACATAGTCACAGTACACCTCCTGGTTTGCCTTTTAAAGACGCTCAAGAGCTGCTCCTTAGTCCTCCCCAGGAAACTCCAGGGCTTATTGTTGGGGAGAGCAGTCTTTCTGCCAGCGCATCAGCGTCAGATTCTTCACAGAAGAAAGAGGAGCACAACTATTCTCTTTTTGTAACAGACAGTTTGGGTGAACAGTCAGCCAAAGGAGACCCTGAGGAAGATGAGGATGATGAGGATGATATTGAAGATGAGGACCATGATGAAGGATTTGGCAGTGAGCATGAGCTGTCTGAAAATGATGATGAGGAAGAAGATTATGAGGATGATAAAGATGATGACATCAGCGATACTTTCTCAGAACCAGGTACCAGCAATGTTTGGGTTTGTTAGCATGGAGGTTAATAGATTTGTCTGCTAAGCAGGAAAGAACGCTTTATAGTTACATATGAATAACAGTGACTTTCAATTATGAACTTTCATCCTAGATTTTCTAGGTGCTTTGTAAGATGAAATTAATGAAAACTACACAAGGTGTCTGTTTCCCTGTTTTGGGAAAAACTGCAGAAATTGTAGTCATACAACAAAAATAATGATGGAGAATACAGCTTAGCTTGTAGGCTAAGTCACAGAGAAACCTGCATATAATTGTTGTCATCTGGTTTTGAGACTTGACAATAGGATGTGCAGAACTTCTAGTCTTCAGTAGGTTACTGATTTGAATTTATCCAGAGTTGTATCTCTTGATAGATTGTATGAAGTCATAGCCTGAGTGAAACAATTTCATGATTACTTAAGTCTTACTGTAGGTACAGTTTTCCACAGAATCCAGAGAATACCTACCACTGAAACTAATAAAACCATTTCTTGGTGGTTTTCAGCAGTAACACTTAGTGAGTCTTCAAAGGATACTGAATTCTTCTCTCCTGCATGTAGAAATGGAGCCTTAACAAGAGAAATAAGAACTAACCTTCACCTAGAAGGTAACAAAGCGGTAATGTGCAAAAATAAAGTCAAAAGGGGAAAAAAGAGACAAGACTGTAGCCAAGTACTAGTTTCATTGTAGAAAGTGTCATAATATTCACATTTCATAAGTGCTTTGTAGTAGAGTATAAAAATTAAGGTATTCAGACATTTGGCAAAATTTAACTTCTTGGGGAAAGCAACTGAAATTTTGTGTTTTTAAGAACAGCAGCTTCCCTAAACCTTGTCAGCATTTGTCATAATGAACTCTCAGATTAAATTATTTTCCAAGTAGATTTCCTGAGTTGGCATTTAACTTGTTAAGCATAATGCCCTCTATGTTACTTTTACATGTGCATAACACATTTTTGTTAGTATTTCAAAACCTCTTCCTCCTTTCTTCTGAACTGAACTCCCTCTGCTCCCTGGGGCTTGGAGTAACTATTACAGCTCTGTAATGATTGCTGTACTGTGCAGTGCTGTGCAGCCCACGGCCGGGCGTTGCACAGAAAACCTGGTAACCATGAAGAAGAGATGTCCTATGAAAATGCTGGGGTTTCATTTGGTGAAGTTACATTAAGTATTTGCCATTTGTTCAGATTTTACTCAAGAGCAGTCACTTCTGCCTTCTAAATGCAACTGTGTCTTGCGGAACAGTAGCTAAGGAAGGAAATTGGCTCATATTAGGGTGCTAGAACATTAAGTGAATGCAGCCATTCACCTTCAGTATGGTGACACTGGGTGGACAACTGGCTGGATTGGGTGGAAAACTGGTTGGATGGCCGGGCCCAAAGAGTTGTGATAAATGGAGTTAACTCCAGCTGGAGACTGGTCATGAGTGGTGTCCCTCAGAGCTCAGTGCTGGGTCCAATCCTGTTCAGTATCGATATCAATGACTTGGATGAAGGCATTGAGTGCACCTTTGGCAGGTTTGCAGATGACGCTAACGTGGGAGGAAGCGTGGATCTCCTGGAGGGTAGGGAGGCTGTGCAAAAGGATTTGAACGGACTGGACTGATGGTCTGAGAACAATGGCATGAGGTTTAACAAGGCCAAATGCCAGGTCCTGCACTTGAGGCACAACAATCCTATGCAGGGCTACAGGCTAGGGGATGAGTGACTAGAAAACTGCCTGGAGGAGAAGGGCCTGGGGGTGTTGATTGACAGCCGGCTGAATGTGAGCCAACAGCATGGCCAAGGAGACCAATGGCATCTTGACTTGTATCAGAAAGATTGTCACCAGTAGGTCCAGGAAGGTTCTTCTGCCCCTGTACTTGGCACTGGTGAGACCGCACCTTGGATCCTGTGTTCAGTTCTGGACCCCTTGCTTCAAGAAGGATGTTGAGGCTGTGGAGAGAGTCCAGAGAAGACCAACGAAGCTGGTGAAGGGGCTGGAAAACAAGTCTTACAAGGGTTGGCTGATGGAACTGGGGGTGTTTAGCCTTGAGAAGAGGAGGCTAAGGGGGAGACCTTATTGCTCTCTACAACTACCTGGAGGGAGGTTGTAGAGAGGAGGGAGCTGGCCTCTTCTCCCAAGTGACAGTGGACAGGACAAGGGAGAATGCCCTCAAGCTGCGACAATGGAGTTTCAGGCTGGATATCAGAAAAAAATTTTCACTGAAAGGGTCATCAGTCACTGGCAGAGGCTGCCCAGTGAGGGATTTAAAAGACAGGTAGATGAGGTGCTCAGGGACGTGGTTTAGTGGCAGACGGAATGGTTGGACTCAATGATCCAAGAGGTCTTGTCCAACCTGGTGATTCTGTGATACTAAAATTTCACATAGGGTTTGATTATATTAGAACGTAATCTCTCCAGGGTTTGTTTGTAATTTGTGTTCCTTTTATTACCTCTAGAGTAAAGGTAAATACTATATATAAAGTTTTTTTAAAAAGTCTATTTTCATGACACAGAAAGTAAAATCAGTTGATAGATTTGGAGAGGAGATACCATTTACTGAAAGGACAAGAGCTTAGTACTTATTGCTGACCCTCTGATGTATTTTATACAGTTTGCGTTTGTTTATTCTCCTTCATGTATGTTTTTGGAGTCCATGAATTGCTTTCTTAAAACATCTGTGTTGTCTGAGGAAACACTAGGATATAGTGAACTTCAAGAACTTGGAGAAATAACCAAAAAAGGAATAGGCTGTCTGGAATATTTGGAGAAAAACGTTTTTTATTATTACCATGACAGAGATTTAACGATTTTGTTCTCCTGCAGAAGGGAACAAAATTATCAGTCCAGGCATTTTATATCACTTTTTTTATTTTTTGCCATTACTAGAATATTTTACCTATCTCATTTAATAGAAATATTTGTAAATGACTGCTTCTTTGATTAAGTAGTCAAGAGATTCCAGAAATGGAGATGCAGTAACTGATTCATTAGCACTGGAGAAGAAAGAGCTGAAAGGGCAAAATACTTTTAGAAACATGAGGATTGTTTAAGGAAGTTGCATTGCATCTATTCTGAGCACCTGCACTATCAGTTTTGGGGGAAAGACTCAAATGGTTTGACAGGTCACTGTGATTCAGTGGTAAAGAGAAGGGGGTTTCTGATTTTGTTCTGGTGGGGTTACTTTTGCTGTTAGTCTGGTAAGATACAGAAGTTGCATCTACCCTCTTCTCTGTTTTACTTACCCTGGCAAATTTAAACCTAAAACCAATGTAAGGGATGTAAACAAAAGATTTTTAGGAGATACCTGCGATGGAGTTAAATACAGTAAATACAAGGTAAATACAAGAACCCTTCTAGATTTCCTAGTCCAAAGAAAGTGAAACTGCTACATGATCTCTGCTAAAAGGAGAATTCAAGGAAGGTGAATGCCGTGCAGGAAAAAAGCTAAACAGATTTGTTTCATTCCTGTGTGTTTTGGACTAGATTAGGACATTGCACTAGACTATTCTATGTAGCTAAAATGATAGCAGGTCAAATGTTAGAGTTGCAAAGCAGGATGCATTAAGTCAGCATAATTTCAGTTGCTAACTTAATTATAGTTTAAATAAGCAAACAGGATGTCTTGATTTTAACCTTGTTTTACATTTGTACACATCAGCTCTTAAAGAGCTCTGTTTTCATTGGTTGGCTTAATTCTTTGTTATCTAAAGATGGGCTAAATTTATACATAGCCTGACATGTTCTTTTCAAGAGGAAAGTAAGTGGGTTTTTTAAGAGTATTTTATTAATAATTATATAAATATTTGAAACTGTCATCATCATTTTGGCTATACAAGAAAATGTTTTATAAAGCATGTTTCTGTTTGATTTGCCTTTAAAATACTGTCTTTGTAATAAACAAGAGAATGAAAGTAAATGAGTTGATGAAATGATTAGAAAGAGAACTTTATATGTGATTTCATCCTTCTGCCCACCTAACTTTTATTCATACTTTGGGTTGAGATGAGAGTCAGACCAAAGCAAGAAAGTTTGGTTATCCTTTTTCAACTGTTTTTTTCAAGTGCAAAGAGACTAATTGAATGGACTGTTTGAAAAAGAAGAAAGTGTTCTTTGTGCTACTGTTAAAAGTTGAGGCAGAGCTCGAGCATATGGGGTCAAGGTTCGTTAAGCTTGCAGTCCATTCAGTGGTTGGCTTTGCTTTAAGCTTCATTGGTGTATGGGATGTTTCCAAATCCATTCCTTTTTAAGTAAATGTAAACTATCACATAGTATTTTATTACAAAAGGCAATGCAGTGGTTTGTGGGTTTTTAACCTTTAGTATAGGTTGTCTTTATTTTCTAAAGCATGCATAGGATTTTTAAAACTGTGGTTTATGTTTACATAATTATTGCATAAATATTTATGTGGATAGTGGCATTACAATTTCCATGTATGTCACAAACAATTCACCATATTAAATGTAATATACCTCTAAAATACTGTGTAGCTTCACTGTAGATCATTTCTCTTCATCCCACTAAAGGGACAAGGAAGAGATTGAACAGATTGTGTCCATATCCCTTCAATTTATATGACCTCTTCTAATGGGCTTTAGGTCATTGTCCTGATAGCAGAGGCCCCTTCCTTTAGTCTAATAGGGATGGGTGGCTTATTTCCTGAAGGTGTTCAGATTCAAGGAATAGCAGGAATTGGATTCAGTGATCCTACTGTGCCCCTTCCAACTCTGAATATTCTACAACTGAATAATTTTGCTTTATTTATTAGTGCTTTGCTAATCCATCTTTATTATTTATTTCTCTTTCCTTGCTTTTTGATTAGAGATAGATTGAAATGTAGAGGCGAGTTTGGATTGTGTCACTACACGTTCATGGAGAAAATTGTCAGGATGAAAGACTGACAATTCTCCAACAGCTGTTGTCCATACTCTGCAGTGGTGGGATTGTTGCAGGGAGGAGCAATAGAGTTTAAGGGGTCAGAGAACAGAAAGGGGCTTTCAGTGCATAAATAATTTGTCTCTATTTAACTGATGAAGCACCATCACTAGCTCCATGTCTGTCTGTGGATTTAAGGGAAGTAACCAGTAGTAGTTGATGTTGAAAACCACGTCCATTATGTAACATAAAACAGGCCTCGTCTGTGGTTTTGCTCTTAATGTGAATACTCAGTCCACCGTGAAAGGGTTAGAAACAGTTTGGTCAACATTATATAAAGAATGCAATGCATCATTTTAGGCTATGAAAATGATTCTGTGGAGGATTTAAAAGAAATGACTGCAATATCCTCTCGGAAAAGAGGCAAGCGAAGATACTTCTGGGAGTACAGTGAGCAGCTAACACCGTCACAACAAGAAAGAATGCTGAGGCCATCTGAGTGGAATAGAGATACGTTACCAAGTAACATGTATCAGAAGAACGGTCTCCATCATGGTAAGAATAGAGTCTTGGTTACAAGTGAATGTCTTTCATTGTGCCAACTTCAGCAGACAGACACTTGCAAGTGCTCAGATGTTGTTGTTTTGACCATGAGCATAAATCTTTAAAACACTGCAAGTCTGTTGCTAAATTAGCAGAGTTCTGCTTGGTGTCCAAGGAAGGCACAGTGAACCATAGTAGTAACTTTCAGTGTGGTTTCTTCTAGAGGCAAGTAGATGAATTGAGAATTGTAACTTCCAAGGGTGTTTAGTGGAAAACTCAAGTATTGATAATTTTCTCATTGCAACACTGTAAACATTGTGAATGGGTTGCTTGACTGATACTTGCTCCTCATGGCTGTTAGTCTCAGTCTTGCTGTGTTGAAAGTGTGGAAGTGATCTGAGGTGCAAAGTTCACATTAACTGCAGTATGAACCATAGGGTGAACTATAAGGTCTGGCTCTCTCTTTTTGCTCCTTCCACCTATGTGAATGCAGCACAGTGAAGGACTTGGACTTCTGTGAATAAACTATTTCTTTAAAATATCCTCCTAGAAACTTAAAGCAATTGGTCTTAATAGCTGTGGTTTATTCCCGTAACTTTTTGATTAACAATTTGCCATCCCACTCACGTGACGTAATGTCACCCAGAACAGACCACCATTAGGAGTAACTTTTGTTTTCTTGTCACAGGACCTCTTTGATAGGCTGCTCCCATTTGAGTTTGGCTTTGAATGAGAAAATGAAACTAGCTTCCCTGCTTGTAATATTAACATTGCCCTACAACTGAAAATTTTTAATAGAAATCTAGAAAAAGACACATAGCAGTGTCAGAGAATCTTAATGAATAAAGATTTTGTCTTGATATATGTATTTCATGAGGAAAACTAGACCTTAAGTAGCTTCAAATACATATAAAAGGAGTTGACCAGCCTTTTTGTGGTTCATTTAAACTTGATATCACTGATAGTGGTTTTATTTCTAGGCCTTGACACTCAGTACAGAAATTTAATAATAAAATTATTTAGGAATTTAATCAACTTGAGTGTGCGAGAAGATATACTGACTGAACACGTGAGTTAGAAAGTTATAGTTGGGGCAAAACAACTGGGTTTAACTTGCAACATACATTTTTCAGCACAGTTGTGTGTATACAGCCTGTCACATCCAGTAGCCTGGCCAGCAGTATTTGCTCTTATCAGATCTGGGTATAATACGAATTGTACAAAGTGGTGTGTCTGGAAATGCTCTTTCTATTGTGAAAGGCCACAGGGATCACATGATCCCAGTCCATTATTTTGTAATGAACAATGGAGCTTAAACTGCACCTAAAAAAATACATGTTTAAGAATGATTTTTGCAAGTTTGTGTACCTATTGTATCACTTCTCAACTGAATTTTCTGCATATTTAAACAGGAAAATATGCAGCAAAGAAGTCACGGAGGACTGATGTAGAAGACCTGACTCCGAACCCCAGAAAACTTCTACAGATTGGTAATGAACTGAGGAAGCTGAATAAGGTGATCAGTGACCTGACGCCTGTCAGTGAACTTCCCTTAACTGCCAGACCAAGGTCAAGAAAAGAAAAGAACAAACTGGCTTCCAGGTGTGTATTAGATAACGCTACATGAGTGAGTAAATTTGGATTGCTACACTTGGACAATTAGGATCTAACTAATTTTTGCCTCAAGAGATCCTGCTTCATTGTGGCAGTTCCTGCAGTGGCCTAATGGCCAGTTTGTCATTAAGCAAGGCAACTGGCACTTTGAAGATGTAGTTTGCCTGTTCCCTAGATAACAGTGTATTTCCACTGGAAGCTGACTGACTTAGCTGCTGGGCAAAAGATTGATACAGTGATAAAATCCACCACTGTGAAATGTAAACAAATACAGGTAGCAGAGTGCTTTTGCTGAAGGTGAATGAGTAGACAGATGGTTCTGTGTGTCTCAGCTCTGTGAGTATTGGTTGATAAGTTTGCGTGACAAACAGACAGATGCTCTTAGTATTCTGGAATTTTTGTTAGTGTTCTAATTCTTCCCCTCTTCTTACTATAGGGCTTGTAGACTAAAAAAGAAAGCCCAGTATGAAGCCAATAAAGTAAAACTCTGGGGTCTCAACACGGAATATGGTAAATACAACTCTTCACATCTTAATTTTTCCTTTGTTCAGACAAGTCTGTGTTTTGCACCATTGTGTAACCTGGGTTGTACTTGGCAGTTTATAGAAAAAAAGGAATGGTACAAACTCAGCATTTTTGTTGGTACAAAAGCAGTCCACTCTATAAAGTGTATGTAAATTGGGTTACCTGCAGCGTTGAGCTACTTTACTGATATAAATAGTGTAACTGTGTATATGTAATGTAAATATTTTTTAAATATGTTTGCAGATGTGATCTATTACATCTTAATTTTACAGTAAGTGTGATGTGACACTTTGTGATGCTTACAGATAACAGTGTATGGACAACTGTGGTTCTTTTTGGCTCCAGGGAAAATGTGTTGTAAATCTAACCCAGTTTTTTTTCTTTGCAGATAATTTACTGTTTGTGATCAACTCCATTAAACAAGAAATAGTTAATCGAGTGCAGGTACCTAAAGATGATAGAGGAGTCAACATGGAACAAAAGTTGAACGTCCTTATTAAAGACACTCTTGGTAAGCAGTAAACTTAATTTGCATGTATGTGAAGAGACCAGTCATCTATGATACTTGGATTTGCAAACAATTTCTGGAAAAGAGAAAAGAGAGAAGGGCTTTCTAATTTCAGTTTTCTGTGCCTTTTGCTTGGTTCATTGGTTTTGTATTACTGTGAGGAATGTACAAGTAGGTGCAATTATTAGTAAGCTCACAGCACGTTTTCTTACCCCCCCCTTTGTAGGACTACCTGTTGCTGGACAGACATCAGAATTTGTGAATCAAGTTTTAGAGAAGACTGCAGAAGGAGACCCCACCGGTGGCCTTGTAGGGCTACGAATACCAATGTCAAAAGTTTAAGACATTACTTCAGCTATTGTCATCGGTCAGATTCTTCCTGTGTTGTCAAGTACTTCATTGTAAATCGCATTCTGGTCTGCATGTCGCTTTAGCATTATGTGAACACTTAAATTTAGGTTCCATTGTTTTTAAATAACAGTGTAGTAAATCAAATCAAAGCATGATATAAAATGCTTAGTAGCATTTTGGGAGCATAAACCAGATAGTTTCAAAGCTAGTTTAAGCTTAAATGCTGAGATGAGGGTTCTTTTAAATTGGTATCTAGGACCAGAATATCTCACCTTTGTTTTAGGAGCAAAACCGTGGTTTTGCTAATAAAAATTTTTAGTATATGCCAGACATTGTGACAGGTTTATGCTCCAAGTAAAATAAGAGGAAGTGGGCTTTTTTTGTAAAGCTGTCTATTTAGGGAGCTTTAGGGGTTTTGTTTTGTTTTTTAATAATTGGATTTTCTTTTTTTGTTCTTAAAAACACAGTAAGCTTTCTTTGCAACCATTAACTTGTACATAGCACACATGGCATTAGAGCTAGTGTGCCATATAAGACTTTAATTTTCTGAGCTTAATATAGTATTTAAATGTCTGTGCAAGCAAGAGAAAAAAAGTCTATTCTTTGTGCCTTGTATTTTTGGGGGAGAGCTATCAGTATAAGCTGGTAAAGTTTTGTATGAAGAAAACCCTGAGGGGAAAAAACAAGATGTATAGATGGTAAGATATAGGTTTTAATGTATTTGTTCCAGCTCTTAAAATTTTTGAATGTATATAGGAATATGTTGAAAATGTAGATATATGCCACAGAGTCTATGTATTGTATAAAAGATGGCTCTAGAAAACTCAATTTCGGTACTTTGGCCGGAAGAAAACAAATACTTGCACATTAATGCGATTGTTTATTTTTGTACCAAAGACAAATGCAACTGATATGGCAAACTGCCAGTCTAAGTAAAGTTTTGCACAGCTTACATGATACTGTACTGAATGTAAAAACAAATGAAAAAAAAACAAAAAAAAGAAAAAAAATTAAAGGTCAGGGTTAGGGATCTTACTGAACTGTGAATTTTTTTGTTTGGGTCCAATTATCTACAGAAGGAGCATTCATACATAACAATATTATTTTGCTGTTCTTGTAGTTCGCTTCCATGGTAGATAAGTTGGTGGCTGTTTCGAAGTCTTTAAATCTTTTTTCTCTGCACTTACTGTAGGAGATTTTAATATATTTGGATTTTAGTAAGCTATTGGTAAAATAGTTTTTGACTTCGAGAATTTAAAAGAAATATTTAGCTTGTTGTAGTATACTTCCACCAAACAACCAAAATATAATTATTTTTATTGTAATGTGTACATATGTAAAGAGAAAAAAAGAGCTACAAATATCTAATTCCTTAGTTGCCACTTTTCCAGTTGATGTATTATTATGCATGTGATGTTTCCAAGGATCAACACAGGCTACAGACAAAATGAAAGAAATTTATAGACTTTTATATTTTTGTACAGGTATTTCGAAACTAGCTTCTTCAAACTTATATGTGACTTATTCTTGTTAATTGAGTAGTTTCTACGATTGAGGAATATTAACACACAGTTCTTATTTGCTTTTCTGCTAATAAGAGTTGGCTTTGTAGTCAGTGTTAACGTACAAATTAAAAGCTTTAGCCTTTGATGAGAAAGTCCTTTATCTCAAGGCAAGATCATTCTCTGGTTTCATGGACCCCTCCTGCCCCTTTTCCTCCCTGTTCTTTCTCTCCCTATTTAAAGATGACAAAACACTGTTTACTGAGAATAGAAATACCAAATATTTTCAAATGTAGCTGCTGAAAAAAATGCAAAAGTCCATGAAGGCTTTCTCCCCACTCCCTTTGGGGAATTTCTCCACTTCATTTCTAGTGTGTCTGAGTTTGTTTGTACTGTGATTCCTTTTTTTAATAAGTAGATTATTTTTATATCCAAGCTCATACTATTAAAAAAGTCTGAGTCGGTAGTAGTGCAGTAAGAGTGGCCGATGAAGGTGGCCGTCCTGCCACCTACTTGTGAATGTGCATACAGCTTACTTTGTGTCTAAATATTTTGGAAAACTCAAAAGGGAGGAGGAGGCCAAAATACCACTACTGAGTTGTACAGAAAGTCTTTCCTGCAGGAGACTGAATAAATACCCAGGGCAATTTAGGCAAAACTTTGTAAATCCACTTAAGACTTGGAAAATCTGAGTGGAATGTGGGTGGTTTTGTTCCAGGTGGTGGTGTTGTTAGGGTGAGGTGAGAGTTGGCTGCTGCTTTACACAGTGGGTCAGACGTATTCCTGTTGTGATTATTGCTGATGTTGCAGTTATTCCAGAGATGCATATGGCCCATAAAACCCCGACAAAGAATGTCTCTTGTGAAGTTAAGGCCATGTCTGTACCAAGATTTGAATACTGTTGTTCCTTTCTGGAATGGTGTTAACGCACTGCTCAGATACGAGAGCTCCTTGTGTCTACAAACCATGTAGACAAGGCAGCATTTCTAAACATAAAGAAAGCAGTTTTGCAATCAGGTAAAAACTTCAGTGACAAATTAAACTGACACGGTATTAAAAAGCCCCTTTTTTTCCTGCTCAGAAATACTGGGCAAATATAACTTTATAGCTTTTTATTTTTGTCTGAAAACCAGAATATGATTTTGGTCGAGCATTTCAAAGTAGACTTTGAATTTTAGTGAATTCCATACCCTTGCATTTCAGTGTTTTCTATGTATTATTTTAAGTTAAAGCTTTTAAATAGTTGAGCTTTTTAATGTTGACACTTTATTTTGTACCTATTTATATGTATGTATATCTTAGAAAAGCACTTTGTTTAAAAGAAAAAAAAAAAAGAAACTGCGTTTTATATGATTCCTGCCACTTGCTGCTAACTCTGGGCTGGTCAGAATGCTGCAGCGATACTTGATATAAATAAAACCCGGCAGTAAAATGTAGAGTAAAGATAAGAACTTTTGCTGGTTTAACTTTATCATAAAGGTGACATAGGCAAGCTGTGCAGCTTTACATTTTAACCAGGGGACTCTGTGGCATTTAAACCGTCTAGAAATGGTTGTACTTTAATGCCAGTAACAATCTGCTTCCTCTAGTGTCATTAAAATATATACATTTAGTGTATACTTATCACAAACAGAAATCTTATAAGGGTATAAAAACCAACAAATGTACATGTTCTGTTTTTTGGCAATTGTGGCATGCATTTTTGGATGATCTTTAGAGAACATCGTTTTCTAAAGATTCTCAGTGTTCATACATGGTATGTGGATCTTAATGAAGTCCTGGGTTTTTCTGTTTGTTTTTGAGTGTAGGCATTGTGAATATTCACTTTTACTCCTATATCCAAAAACAATTATACATTTTTGATTTAATACAAACAGAAGTTCTTTTTTCTGATACACTGGATTCTGTAGAATTTGTTTCCATGTTGAAAGCATGCTGTCATAACTGCTCCTGTTGAGATCTTGTCAGTCTGAACTTAGGTGCCACACTTTGAATCGATGGACTGCTTGTTCTGCTGTACCATGTATGATTCTTGTCCGTTCCTACTTCCTTCATGACAGATGATGATGTGGCTTTATATTGTGCCTTACTTGTACATCTAGAACTAAATGTTTTTCATTCCCTGTAAACCCTTCTGAAATGGAATCAGAACTGATAAAAGCATCCTGAAGAAAGTCTGGATAGATCTGATTTCAGTTTCTCTCAATAGTAGTCCTTTTGTATTTATATGGAAGACTTGTTTTTGAATGGCCTTGCAAAATGTGGGGGTGCTCACGAAGGGTGTTTTTTAGCCCTAAACCCCTTTTGCTAATGCTTCCTTTTATGGTTTATTTGAACACATTTACTGATACTTGGTGATACTTTTTTTTGGATGAGAGACTTAATACTAAAGCTGTGTTTATGTGTGGACAGGCTGGATTTTCTTATCATACCAATGGAAATCATTGTGATTTAATGAAGTTGCATTATGGTAAAGCTGATGTGGGAGTCAGGCTCAGCTGTGTTCAGTTCCCAGTTCTTTATAGAAGAATTTTATATACTGAGAGGAAAATGGTAGTTTTTAAAAAAAGAAAACAAAACCAACAATGAAATAAACAAAAAAATACCTAAATGGATGAAGTCTTTTAACTAACTTAAAAGCAACAAGACACTTCTGAAATATAGCAGTGTCAGTTTTGATTTTATTTTAAAAATATCCCTTCCCCATAACATTTACCTGGTATTTGCCTTCATTAATAAACCAGTTAGCTTCTTCGCAGATTATAGAGACTGGATGTGCTTTTCTTTTCCATAAATCATATAAACATAGCTATTTTTTTAAAGCTCTAAAAGGCTTTATCAGGAGAATTTCAAAGGGTTGTATACAAGTTGCCTTCAGCAGAAATAGCAAATGCAATTATGTTCCTCAAACGTGCTTGCTAGTCTTCCTGAAATTCTGTTGAGGCACAACCCAGTTATGTACCCTGAATGTTAGGATCTGTATTTGGCCTTGAGACCTGAATTTCAAGAATGCATCTAATCATGATTCGATTTTCTTTTTAAGTCAGAGGCTTCAGTTGGAATCATCTAGTTAAGCGTGCTGCTAGACGTGTTCTTGGCTTATTGACACAGCCTTGCACACAGCTGAGGTTTATTTTGTTTACCCCAGGGATGGTGTGAAGTACATTTCAAACAGTTACTGCTTCAGTGGCTAATTCTTCTTGTAACTGTATCAAGGGCATTAGTATGTTGAGAAAACACCACTCTCTAATATCTCCCAGTATAAACTGGGATTCTTACACGCCATTAATGAAAGACAGCACTTTTAGATTCTATCTCCTTTGCAGCATACAAAAATGTCTCCGTCTTTCTACAATTTACATTTCACAATATGCCATGTTTTTTCCCCCAATGCTTCTAGCATGATAAGAAGGTGTGTATGCACACTGAATTATAATCCTCAGCCTCTTAGACATTCATGAACTGCCACAAGAGCAAGTACTGACTATGCATTTATTGTCTTTCTAATGAGCTGTGGAGCTAAAAGTGGAGCCAGAGCTATTTTAAGCCACGCTTTTTTTTTTCCCCTTATAAGAACAGCTCCAAAGGTTTTAGATAACATCAGTGTTCAGAGTTTCTCTTAATACTTTGTAGTTGAGTATCTGTATAAGTCAAATTTGTGTGAGATAACTAGCTGCTGTTAAGGAAAACTTCAGGATTGGATTTGGTATTGGCAAAAGCACACTCCACCCTATTAAAATATTCTGATTAGGAACCAGAATTTATTAGTAGCACTTTATTTTATTGATGTTTCTTATAATGATGGGTATTCATGCATTCTGATTTTAATCTTCTATCCTCCCAGAAAATTATGTCCAGATAAAACTTACTGCTCATTATTTGTGGTTGGGTGAACTCTTCAGGCTGATGGGACGTAGGGATGTAGGTGGTTGACAGGCCAAACAAAAAGGCATTTTAAACAAAACATGGCATCCTATTCTGCCTGTGCTTGGGGTCATGATTGTAATGCTGTCCTTGGTATTCTATAATTAACTTCCAACTGGAGCTCAGAAAAACTTACTGAGAGTCTCGTCTCTGTTAGAAAACAAATTTACCTTGTTAAAAGCATGATCTGTTAAGAGTTGCGATGTTTAATGTCGGTTGATAGTTGTGCAGTTTGTTTTTTTTTCTGAAAAGAGGCACAAATAAACTCTTGACTTTGTTTACTCTGTCACCCTTGATCCCTAGCACTTCTGTTCAGATACAAATTCATCAATGTATGCAACATCCTTTGTAATTTAAAATAAAAATTGTGGAGGAAATACCGCCTGGTGTCCTATTAACTGGGAGGGGGGGCGGGGGGGCGCTGCTCGGAGCCCGCAGGGGGCGCGCGCGGGCGCCTCCTTCTTCCCGCCTTTTTTCCCGCCTCTTTTTTCCCGCCTCCTTTCCCTCCCCCAAGATGGCGGCGGGCGCCAGCGTGCCGGTTCGGGTCTGCCACCAGGAAATCGTCAGGTTCGACCTGGAGATCAAGGCAGCCGTGCAGGTAGGTAGGTGCGCGTGTGCGTGTGTTGTGTCCCCCCACCTCGCTCTCGGCGCCAGGGCCCGCGAGGAACCTGTCTCACCCGCTGTCGTTGCAGGACATTCGCGAGTGCCCGGGCCCGCTGGGAGCCCTCGCCGAGCTCAACGCCGCCGTCAAGGAGAAATTTCGCCAGCTCCGCGGCCGCATCCAGGTGCGGGAGTTCAGGACGGGCGGGAGGGTCACCTCGCCCTGATTCCCCCCGGGGAGCCGCTGTCAGTCCGTCACTCCGTGTTCCCCCCAAGCCTGGGGAGTCTTCCTAATACCCGATCTAAATCCTCCCCCTCCAATTTAAAGCCGTCCCCCCATTTCCTGTCACTTCCTGCCTTTGTAAAAAGCCCCTCCCCAGCTTTCCTGTAGGCCCCTCACAGGGATAAATTTCTTAGAATCATAGAAACACCAGGTTGGAAAAGACCTCTTGGATCATCACCACTCCTATCCTCTGCTAAACCATGTCCCTGAGCACCTCATCTTTTAAATCCTTCCAGGGATGGTGACTTAACCCCCTCCCTGGGCAGCCTCTGCCAGTGCCCAATGACTCCTGTGAAAAATATTTAACTCATACCTAGTCTGAATTTCCCCAGCAGAGCTTGAGGCCATTGCCCCTTGTCCTGTCCCACAGGACTTTGGAGAAGAGGCCAGCACCCTCCTCTCTACAGCCTCCTTTAAGGTAGTTGTAGAGAGCAGTAAGGTCTCCCCTCAGCCTCCTCTTCTCCAGGCTGAACAACTCCAGCTCTCTCAACCGCTCTTCATAAGACCTGTTCTCTAGCCCCTTCACCAGCTTCTTTCTCTTCTCTGGACACAATCCAGGTTTAGTGGTGGACAGATAGGGCTGGATTCAATGATCTCAAATGTCTTTTCCAACCAAGTAATTCCACGATTCTGTGCATTCCTTCCATGGCTGGGAGTGGGGAATGCAAATGGCAGCAGTCCTTGATCAGGTTCTTTTGTTTGCGGTTGCTGTCCAAGGAGTTGGAACAGATGGCGAAGGAGCAGGATAAGGAGTCAGAGAAACAGGCCTTACTGCGTGAAGTGGAAAACCATAAGAAGCAAATGTTGAGGTGAGTCAGACAGCCAGTGCTGCGCACAGGTCCCGGTAACCAGAGATAATCTGGCTTCTGTGTGGCATCTTTCACATTCCATTTTGCAAACACAGCTGCCAACATGATGCTGTTTTCCCGGAGACTAAGAGAGAATCAAGGATGGAAGGGACAGGACTCCTGTCTGCTTTCCCCACTTTTGTCATGACTCTTAAGTGTGGTCTGCCCCTTTGCGTGGTTGAGTATCTCAGTGGTGACTTGAGAGACTCATTTGATAGCTAGCAGAGCTTTCTTCTTCCCTTTCTCCATAAACAATGTGCTTAAGAGAAGAGATGACAGGACCATGTGTTGTACAGTGTAGAGAAAGTCCATGTGCAGATCTGGGTGACTGGTCACAGTGGTGACTGCTTTGTGAAACTGTTTTCACTTGCAGTGTTTTACCATCTTGTTAGAATGTTGTACTCTGTGATTTCAGCAATCAGGCAGCCTGGAGAAAGGCAAATCTAGCTTGCAAAATCGCTATCGACAACTCTGAGAAGGATCAGCTGCTGCAGGGAAGAGACTCCGTAAGACAAAGGTATTGGAAGATCCCACTGTATAATCTGAGGTTTAGACAACATGTCTTATATTCACTAGTTTTAAATGAAAATTGCATTGTGTTTTTAAGTTATTTGTATATGGAACATAGCTTTTCTTTTATGAGTGCATTTACCTTTTGTGGAGATTTAAACTCCTAAGGGTTGTGATAACTTCAGTTTTCTTGGCACTAGCATGTCTAAGAGGAAAAGGGGAAAAGTCAGCCTTCATAATTTTCCTGACCATCTTTTACGTTAATTCCAGTGAGGGTGATAAACAGTTAATGGATGACGATACAAGCTGTTTCCATATGCAAAACTGGATGTAGACTTATATAATTTTTTATTGAAAAGTTGTTGTATTTAGTATAATGAAGCAAAAAATGAGATACCCAGGATAGCAAAGTAGTTCTTGGTATCAGGGCTTCCATACCAACTCATGAAGTACAGATATGAATGAGTGGTGAGATATGGGCCCTTGTGAGATCCTGAGCAATTGTTTTGGCTTGTGACTTTAAAAAAAAAAAATCACGTAATATTAGTGAAGATAATCTGAATTTTTCATACAGTAAAAACTAGTTGTGTCTTTTTTACATTGGCAGAGGTGTTTGGTGCCAAGCTCTGTTTTAAGTTCCCTGGCAACAGCATTTTACCCACAGTACACAAAGACATAGTTCTATCCCTTCCTGCTTTAATTTTCTCCATTCTTTTTCAGGAAGACTACAAAGGAAAGTCTGGCAGAGAGTGCAAGTAACATCACGGAGAGCCTAATGGGCATTAGCAGGATGATGTCTCAGCAAGTCCAGCAGAGTGAGGAGACTGTGCAAACCCTAGGTACCGATGTTATTTGGGTGCTTGGGTATGGATTGGGTGGTTGAAGCACCTTTCACTGGTTCTGTTAGGATGGGGAGAGGCAAACTTGTTGCTTTCTACAGCTACCTGAAAGGAGGTTGTAGAGAGAAGGAATGTCCAGCAGTACTCTTCTAGCAATGGGACATGAACAGAAAATAATAGTGGACTTTGTTTGGAGTTGTTTGCTAGAGTCTCTGTGTCATGATTATGAGTAAATAAGGATAAAGGGGGCAGGATGAGAAGCTTTTGTTTTAATTTTATATAAAAGCATTTGTAAAAGTAATGTGAGTTCACAGGGAGCGTGTGTTTGGTGTTACTCTGCTGCTGTCCTGGCATGCATTTGGTAACAGCAGAGCAAATAAAAGCATAGGTACAAGTCCATACACAGAGGAAACGTAGCTGAGCTGACAGACTGTTTTCACCCAGTCTCCAACTGGGACGGCTGAGAGACGAGGAGATCAAATGACTTGAACCTGAGGTCACTTGCTCTGTCAGCAGTGTGTCAGGGACTGTGAAACCAAGATTTCACCCAGTTCTTTGGCTTAGACTCCTAAGACAATAAATCAACTGACCTGTCAGAACTGGTGATTCATGAAGGCTGGGCCTCTTCCGAGCGGTGCTTTTGAGCAGAAGAGAGAACAGCTTGAAGATGAGGATAAATAACGCAGCTTTTGCTCTCCTTGTTTTCAGGCCCTATCTGAGGGTAGCAGCTGAGCACAGTTTGTTCATGCAGAAGTAGTGTTTCTTCTCCCATTAAAGAGACAGTTTGGCAGCCAGTTTGTCACCCTGTTTCTGACAGAGCAGCACTTGGAGTTCACCAAGGGAAAAGCTGTCAAAGGTCATTTACAAAACTGAGCTCTAAATTCTGAATCAGTTGTTAGAATATCCTTTCTTTTAAGCAAGTCCTTTCCTCACATGCAGCATCCATATGAGGCTGTGGAGCAGGGAAGATCTGCTTTGTCAGTAAAGATAGGAAACAAGTTTTCTATTTCACTTGCATCAAAAAGCCTCCTTAAGATGTGGTATAACAGTTTGCAAAATATTACAGAGTTATTTCTGCTATGCTTGTTTTTGTGAACTAGAAAATATGCTTGGAGTTTGACCTTTCTCTAATCATCGTCAGTTCAGCGTAGACTGGGAAACTGTTTTTAAGGGGTATGCAGTCTGTGACATAAGGAAGAGGGGACTCATGCATTGTTGCTTTAATTGGTAATTTGAAAGGAGGAAGGCTGAAGAGTTTGGAACGTTTGTTTTGTTTGCTTTCTCCTTCATTTTCTCACAGGGAAAGAGAAGTTTAAAGGGACCAATGTTCTGTCTTGCTGTTGGGCTTATTCTCAGATTCTGTCTTTAGCTGAGACCAATCAACACACTTCTCCAGTAGATTTTCTCTTTATTAAAAACAAAAACGAAACAAAAAAAACCAGAGAATTCTGTTCATCAGAAAAAAGAAGAAAAAATGTTTAAATTATTTGACCTAATCAAGGATCTCATATTACTGCATGCTGCTTTTTCATGCTTTGCCACCCCATCGGAATCACACTGATTTACTGCTCTGACTTAGGGGAACAGTTTCAGCTGTGCAGCTGATGCCTTCAAATATTGATCTGTCCTGATGCTGCTAGTGATGGTAATCTCCCTCTCTGAAATCGGTGGTTCTAGCACCATTCTTCACTCTGCTTCCAGCGGGCTCTTGGGTAGTACTGACTTTGTTCATAAAAAATGTTAACTGGATTTGATCAGGTAACATAAAAATTAAAAGTTCAGGAACAAGATTTAGGTCCTTTAAGCCATTCAGTGCTATTATTTTGCTTTGCGTTTTTCCTTAGCACGTCAGGGCTACCGCGTTGTGAAAGGTTCTGCAAGAACACAGGCTGTGTATGTCTTGCTCATAAGTTAGTCTGACCCAGGAGGGTCTCACAGGCACTATCTTTATTGCCAAATGTTGCATGCTTTTATCTTTTATCGTGCAATTTTGAAGCACAACCAGATGAATTTTTTATTTTCTTTTAATTTCAGCCAATTCTTCACGAACCATCCTGGAAGCAAATGAAGAATTTAAGTCTATGTCTGGGACAATTCAGCTGGGGAGAAAGCTAATAACAAAGTACAATCGCAGGGAAATGACGGACAAACTGCTCATCTTTCTCGCCCTTGCCTTATTCCTGGCCACAGTGCTCTATATTTTGAAAAAAAGACTCTTTCCATTTTTGTGAAATTCCAAAGCTAAATGGAACTATTACAAACGATCAGAAAGAGGTGACATAATGAGAGCAAGGCTTTAAAATAAAATAATAAAGGGATATTGCAATAGCTGAAAGGGTGTTAAAGCAGGCATGACTTTATACTGTCCTCATGGAGCATGCAATCTGCCTAAGAAAAGCTTAAATGAACATGGGGAGAAGCAGGTAGATCAAGGTTTGGAAAGAAGAAACACCAATTTATCTGTAGGTCTGAGGAACCAGGCAAACCTTTGAGAAATGGGATACTCAAAGGTGCCAATCTTAACTTTCAGCCTCTCTGTTTTGCCTTGAAATCAACTTTTGTCCTTGGCTTGGACTGGAAACCGCTTTAGCATCTGTATGTAAGGTGCTGAGATTAAGAGGAAGGATGGAAGAGAGAAACTTGCATACATTCCATTAATACACTATTTATTGTATTCATGTAACCTGAGTTTTATTTAAAAAGAAAGTCTAATGGATTGAAAGAGCTTGAGTAACTGTAAAAATTCTGCTTAGTACTTGACCCCAGTGGTTGCTTATGGATTGTTTTTCCTAGGAGAACAACACACATGCAGTTTGGCTCTGGTCCTTGGACCTTGAGAGTGCTCTGATCCAAAGCAAGCCCAGGAGCCTGTTGTTGCTATTAATTCACACAATATACTTGAGAATTACATTGCAAATTGGTTGAAATCAAAAGCCTTTTTGCTTCTTTATAGAATTCCACTTAATACTTCATATTTGCAAAATACTGACAAGTTGTACCTTTGAAAGTTTTTCTTCCTCATACAGTTGATCTTCTCTTGGTTATTAAAGTCTTTACAATGATTACCTTCCCTGTCTTTTGTGCTTTAGTAATGAGGGTTAATGTGCTTTAATGATGTAAACATCAACTTGCCACACCCCACGTAATACCTTGAAGTACCAAAAACTGCACTACAGTGTTCTTAAAGCAATGTTGCCTTCCCCTTTGGAAATTGTTTCATGGCTTCTTCAGAGCTCAGTGGGATAGCTGACATTCTGTTTAGGAGATTTTCACAGAATACTGCCTTAATTTAGTGGTTTGAATGAACCTTTTTTAAAAGGTAGTGCTACATATGTCATTAAGAAATACAGTGTCAGGCAAATTGCAATTTGTAAGTTTATGTGAAATTTGAGGCTGGGTTACCTTTGTCGTTAGTTCTCAATAGTAGGTTTAGAGAGAAGTGACTGGGCAATTAACATGTCATTGTAGTATTAATTTACTAGAATTTAACTGGTAGTCACAATTTAGGCTTGTGCTTGCAGACACTCGATTAAATACAGAAGTGGTGGTAGGTTGTGGTAATCCAATCTGGTGCATGCAAGTTGAAGTGATTGCATGGCTACGTGCTTAAGCAAGAAAAGATGGAATATGTCATCGAGATCAAAACCAAGGGCTTTTCTTGGAGAGCTGATACCTGAGCGTTTATTCCTGAGACAGTAGGAAGGGATGTGGAAACCTCTGCACTTGGATTGGTACATCCCGCAGAGGGCACTACTGCATGGGAGTTGGGAGCGTTTTTTTGCCTTGAAAGTCCTGTACTAGGCAGGCTAGATAGACTGGATGTGGCTTTTTCCGTATCATTTATTCATTGTATTTCAGCGCAGCATTCCTAAGAGCCTTTGCTGAGAGACAGAATCACACAAAGTTTGAAATAAATTGATAATGTGCATGCTTTATTTTTTAATAAGAGAAATTACTTGGCTTAAAAAGAAAACATTGCACAAAGTCAGTGTGTGTTTGCCTTTAATAATCATAAAAACCTTGCTTTGGAAGAAGTCTTCCTATGTGCAGGCTGCTAACCAAGGAGAGTGTTGTGTAGGCTGCACGTTGGGGTCACAATGAAGCAAGTTTCATCCAGCTCTGCAATAGTGGCTGTTGCATTCACACCCATCAGGCTCCCTCTGGAGTCAGCTTATCCCTGTGCCCCTCTGCACAAACAGTGATAAAAACATATCTACCTGTCCCCTAGTCTTGGAAAATATGGCTTTAGATACAAATAATATTGAAGACATGAAGATTATTTAGGTTATATATACATTTCAAATGAATGGCTGTGTAGCAGTTCTTAGTTTACAAATCAATAGTGTGGTACCATTTTATGCAACTTTAGAGCAGTCAGTAAAATTCTCTTTACAAACTCCTTGTTGCTCCTCAGCCAGCTGTAGCAGTGCTGCTTTATTTTCCAGCTAGTTCAAAACCAGTGTTGTCTTTCTGAAACAAGGCATCTCCATGTAGTTGAATGCTGGCTGCCTCAGTATTTCCTCCCTCATGTGGATGCAGTATAAAAATAGGTTGTTGCTAACCTCTGAGATACCGAGACTAAGCAGAGGCAAGAGCCCTGCTGTAAGCAGCGATGCGGTGTGACTGTCTGCAGGAAGTTTTGTGGGGTTTATCTGTGCTATGTGTTCCTGTCAGAATGTAGATCAACCTTAAAAAAACAGTGGCTTTGTCACAGTGCTGAGGAGCACAGTAAAGTTTGTTTTAAGGGTAGGATCTTTTTGGACAGTAATTGTAATGTAGCAGTTTGAGGGAAAATAGGGTCCATTACTGAATGTCTTGTGTTTTGCTCATTCTCTTACTGAAATATTAGTTTTCAGCCCTTGACCTGTCTGAACACTTTCAGAGCAAAAAATAACCGTTAAGGACCTTTCTTATGGCATTTGTTTTCTGTTGCATCTACCTTTCATTAAAAAATAATCCTATTGTAAACATACCTACCTGCTCTGTTGAAGTCCTTCAAGACAAGGGGAATAAGTCGAAAAAAACCTCAAGGATAACTGGGCCTTTTGGGAGAGCAAAGAGGAGAAAATATTCCTGGGATGTAACGGGTTGATCTGCAGCACTTGGTACTTGAACTGCTTCCTTCTGCAGGCAGCCAGAAAGCATCCAGGCTCCTAGTGCACCACAGGCCTGGAAAGGAATAATCAGCAGAAACAGTGACAAATGTTATTTGCTCTTTGGGGTAAGAAGGGTGATTTGGTGAAGCACCATCCCTTGCATGTGGGGCCAGGTAGTGTCTCAGTAGGCACACTGGCTTGATGGTTGCAGAGATGGAGCAGACCTGGAGCTGGTGGCAGGTGTCTTGGAGCTCTCCTGGGATTTCAGGGTGGGGTCCTCAGTCAACCTGTATGGCCCACAGCTGGGGACTGTGCATGGGTGTGCTCAAACATCTCTCCAGACTGCAGCATGTTCTCTACGCTCTTGGGAACCTGTGGACTTGTTCCTGGCTTAAAGGTATGTCTTTCTATCTCATTATTTGAATAACTGAGTTGTAATGGTACTGTGGGAGGAGGAAGTGATTGTATTTGGCTTTTTTTTGTCTGATACTTCTAATGTTTATTCAGGGAGTGTGGAAAGTCGGGCCTGCCTGCGCAGTTCTCCTGTGCCTGCAGGGGGATTTACTTTTGCATATTCTGCCTTTTGAGTGGCTCAGTGATCCTAGTGGCCACCCCAAGGTGAGGTTTGAATCATGCAGGATGGTGTGTGTTGTTGGCCTTTTGCTTCTGCTCTGTGCCTGAAGCCGTGTTATGAAGGGTATAAACCTATGCCACAGCAATTTATCTGAAAGGGAGTAGCATTTTCTTAGGTGCTTCAGTCTCTGAGTTTGCCCTGGCAAGTGTAGCAGATGCATCAGGGATGTGAGAAAAGGCTGGTCTCTATTCCTTTGCTTATTTAGGCTCGAGCGCGATTTGGGGACTGAATGTTGGGCCTTTCCTGAGACCAGGAGCTCCAGGCCTGCAGAAGGTATCTGAGAAGCTTTAAAGTAAGAAAGAAAGAGGGCTTTGGAGATGTACTCAAGGCTGTGCTGAAGGGTTATTTCTTTGCAAGCTGCTGTGTCTGAGTGCAGGCAGCTCAGCTCTGTTTCAAACCCACTTAAGAACCCTGAGCTCCCCACTAATTCCGGTGCTTAGGTATGCTTCCAGCATACCAAGATGGGATGCGTTTCTGTGATGGTTCATACACAAGTGAAAGCCAACAGGAGCACTCCTGTTGCTACCTGGACCCTTCTCCCTCAGTGGAGGGCATCAGATGTGGTTGCTGCAAGTTGATAGTGGGGTTCATTGCTGTAGAACAGTTGCAGTAAAAAACTTTTTTCCTTCAGAGAATAGCACTTCTTTAAAACAAAGAGCAAAGAACTACAAGCTTAAAAAGAGACTAAAATCTCCCTGCCTTGAGGTTCAGGGGCTGAGACAGGCAGCTGGCAGCAATCAAGCAGCTATAGGTTAATGAACTCCTCATCGGCTGAGTGGTGGTTAATTATCTGTGTCTTCCCAGCAAAGGGGGCTGAAGCCATTTAAAGGACTGATGGTGTTGTGCTGTGCAGCTGGAGACATTTGGGGATTGGGATGGGGCAGTTCTGATGCTTTAGCAGATTCAGATGTTATTTATTAAAGAGCTTGCTAGTTTGTGAGAGTTGGTGTCAGCTCCTGTCTCTGGAGTCCAGCTTTCGGAGATCAGTTTGCTTTTTCTGACCACCTATGGAAAGGAGGAAAATGCCTGGAAGTTGACCCTCGGTGTGTCAGGAGCCAGACAGTGCTGTTGGGTATTTAGCTGTGTTACCAGCATGTGGTTACCAGGCTGTGGATGCAAATGTGATCTTGGTCTCCATTCTTACATGGCCACAGTGGAAAGTCTGTGGGCAGGAGTAGTCGCCTGTTGGGTGTCCACGTTGCCGTAGCTGGGTTTGTGGCCATCTCCCCATTATATTGAAACCTGTGACATAAAGGTCTCTTCCTAAGCATTTAGTTAGATGCATGCTTCAAGGAAAGCCACCTTTTAATTACTCCAATAAAATACAGACCTGAGGGAAAGAACAGTTTTAACAGTCAGCCTAACTGTGCAAAAAAGACTGATTTTATTCTGCTTGTAATTATTTTCTAAATGGTGATGGCATCAACAAATGCAGAAATATTACAGGATAATTCTCTCTGGTAAAATAAGAGTGTAATGTTATTATTTCTCTTGCCTACCTCAATAATTGAGGAGAAATGTACTATAGTATTTGTAGTTCTGCTTTGGAAATGCTTTCCACATAACTGGCTTTACCAAAATGGAAAGGTGAATTCATAGCTTGGAAGTTTCTAAAAATGTCTCTGCCAAATGTGCACGGCTGCTATCGCATGCCAAGTGGTCCAGAGCAAGCCAGGCAAGTCAGGCTGGAATCTTTGGGGGCTGAGAATATCCAGGGGGCATGTGCATACTTGTCTGCAAATATGTGGGGCTCTTTGGAAGGGGTGGGAAAGCAGCCTACCATTGCTTCGCTTCCCTGTTTGTAATGGTGTGATTCCACCAGAAGATAAATCTCAAGCAAATATTTCAGTGAGATGTGGTGCCTTTGTGAGTCTGTATTGCTGCAAAGTGCATGGAGCTTTTTGTGTAATTGGTGCCTGTGTGCTGGCTGTGTTTCTGTCCCATGAAGGTGTAATAACCATTCTCTGAATAGTCTCTGTACCACAACCGAGTGTGCTCAGTGCTGCCAGAGCTGAGTGGCAGCTGTAGCACGGGCTGCCCAGGATGCTCTGTTGTGTAATGCAAATATCCTGCAATGGATTTTTTCTAATTGCTGCAAGATTGATTCAATCCTTTCTCTGAAGGTATTTGGGGAAGACAAGAACCTTGCTTGAAAACTTTGCCCTTTTAATAAGGGTGAGAATCTTCTCTGCCATTGTCCAGTTTCCCTGGTTATCTGTGTTTCTCAAGAGTTGCAGACCAGTTGAGGTTGGCAGGGACCTCTGGAAGTCATCTAGGCCAAGCTGCTGCTCAAGCAGGGTCACCTAGATCTGTTGCTCAAGACTGTGTCCAGGTGGTTTTTTAGTATCTCCAAGGATGGAGACTCCACAACCTCCTTGGGCAGCCTGCTTCAGCACTTAATTGCCCTCACAGTAAAAACCTCTCCTGAGATTCTGACAGAAACTCCTCTATTTCAGTTAGTGTCCATTGTTTCTGGTCCTGCTGTCAGTGGGCACCACTGGAAAGAGCCTCCTTCCACTATGAACCCTCCCTTCAGGAATTTATATAGATGGATAAGATCCCCTCCCCCTTGATAAGAAGCCCCCTCACCCTTGTGCTGAACAGCCACAGCTCTCTTGGCCCCTATTCAGTCCTTATTAGTACTTTTAAGTATGTTACTTTCACATCAGTTGAGAAATACTTTCATCTTAAAAGAGGTGGAAAGAGCTTGTATTTGTCCTTTAAATTTTAGTAAAACATTCAGTTCTCTCTTCTAATGCAGCGGTTGATTATATTGAATATTTCTCAGTTGTGTATGTCTTAAGGTACACTTGCTAGGGAATAATGGGATCAGTTCATAATGATGTAATCTTGCCAAGGCTTGATGGCTGCAGGATTTGTTATTATCTATAAAGAAATAAGAGGGTTAATCTAAGCTAAGATAGTCACAGGTAGAGAAGTCAGGCTTCTCATCTCTCTCCGCTGTGTCCTGCATTGCTTGAAGCTTGGTTGAGGGGAAAAAACCTTAAAATGCCAGTGCCTCCTGAAAACACTTGAATTTATGTTGTGTAAACAGTATAACTAGCTGCTCTGATACCTGGAGCAGAATCATCTTTGTCTTCCCAGTTGCCCAGTATACTGTGAACGTTCATGCTCACATCAAATATTCACTGGATAAATGCTTCCAAAACTGCTAATCCATCAAGTATGAGCCATTCCTGAAAAGTGGTGTTCTGCTTGCAGGCTCTGCTGGGATCTTTGACTTGGGGACTAATTGCAGCTGGGAGTCATGTAACCAGTTATTGCTCCATCTGCTATCTCTGTATCTGTCCTGTTGTGCCGTCAGGTTTTCAGCTGCACAAAATGCATCGGGGGGGCTCTTGCATCATCGTATCATGTTCTAAAGCTGTTTGTGGACAGGCTTAATGCAGGTGTCTGTCCCCACAGCTGACTATGGGTTTGTTCAGTATGAGGCAGTTACATTGAATAAACTAAACTTTATTGTTATCTGCTGGTTTACATAAAATGGTATAAATAGCATCTTGGCCCCTCTGTGCAACAAGGTGAATAACAGTCCTACTGAGCTGCGGCTTCAGTTCTCTCCCAGGAATGTGATGAAAGAGTTTGTGCTAATTTCTTTAGATGATGCATCAAGAGGGGTGCTCTGGATGTGCTGGTGTACTGTAACTGTGCCTTAAAGGTCTGAGCCTCTCCCAAATAAAGAAAGCTACAGGAAGGAACTGGGAATCTTTATTTGACTTAATTGGGTTTAGGGCTTGGTCCTTCTTGTGGTGTACACTGATGTTTCTACTCGAGTAAGCAGAGACATGGCACATCTGATTAATATTAGAGCCCTTTCACGCTTCTGCAAAGTCACTGAAAAACATTACCTAGTTGCATCTCTGTGTCTTCATATAATTGCACTTGGTTAAGGGCAGTGAAGCAGCACTGATTTCCCAGCTGAAGTCCCTCCCCTGTGCCCTGGGCTGGGGGCTCTGGTCCCACCAATGCAGGCAATATGTGGAATAAACTCCTGGCTGATGGCACCATGTGATCATGTAAAGTGTCAAATTACACAAGCAGAGATACGGTCTTCACAGTAGCAAACAAGCACATTAAATGTGAGCCCCATAGAATGCTTCAAAAAGAAGCAGCTTCTAGTTTTCTTTGCCTCCAGCTTGGGGTTTGCTCTTAATGTCATGATGTCGTGTAAGTATTAAGTGCCAAAATCACAACTTTGGAGTATTTGCATCTGCCAGTTTTTCTCTGACTGGTTATGTTCTCACCGACTGTGTTCACACTTGCTCCATGTGAGCAAGAAGGACCCAGCCTGGCCTTCCTGAGCACATGTGGTGTTGAGGAAAATCGCATGGTTCCAACATGAACCATGGGTGCTCCTGTAGAGCAAGAGCTGGGGTGATTATGGCCATGTGTCTGCCTCAAAGTGATGTCTTGGGTGCTGAAGTGATGGGTGGATCATAAGACTCACGCAGCCATGCAAAGTCATTAAACATCATTTGTAAGGAGTTGTGAGAAGAAAATCTGGTGAAGGTTTCTCCCTGGCATGCTGTGACATCTTGTTGTACCTTAGACCACCACAGTCTCTCTGTTCCACTTGGGCTTCCTTTTATTTTTAACCTTGCAATGTGAGACTGATCAGATGTTATCGCTCCTGACCTTTGTCTCCGGCTGCAACATCAGAGCTGACTCGGGTATCCCGCTTATCTCCCGCTTTTAGAGGCTGCCAGGCAGGGTGGCGGGCTGTGCCGCAGCGCTGGGGAGAGCTTTGCCCTATAGTTGGTGTCAGTGGCTGCATGAAAGGAAAATGCCACTCGGCTGCTCTGAGCCTGGCCTGGTGATAATGCTGCGTGTGTCCCTCTGGTCCTGCGATAAGCGCCCAAAGGGCAGGCAGGGAGAACGTCCCCTTGGGGATCAGTGCACACCAGGCCCTATAGATAGAACCACATATATATAGAACAACATGAAAGCTTTTTGCTGTCTTCTTTTCAACAGTACGATGGCTAAGTATCACATCCAGGGACGCTTTCGGGCCTGACCCCTTCAGGGCTCTGGTCTTGTTGTACCCGTAAGTCCTTTGGTTTGCATCATCCCAACAGAAATGAAGATTTGAATCCAAAACCCATGCAAAGTGTTATTTCATAGTCCAGATAAATACACAAAGACAAGGAGGTGTGGGTCATTTTCCCTTTATCTTCAAAATGGACAGCGGGATGAAGTTTTCCTGTTTGGGTCATTGGCTTTTCATAGGTGTCACCCCACTACCAAACAGTTATTGCTGCTGGGAGATAACTCTGTCAGTGCCATCAAGGTGCTGACATTATGGCAGGCTAGTCCCAAATGAAGATAAGATTTTTTTATACTGAGTAAGTCTATTGATCCGGTTGGCCTCCTGTCCTCTGCCTGATAATAGCAAATACTGGATGTTTTTGAGAGAGGTGACCCTTCCCCTGTTCTGTATGTTATTATATAGCGTGTGTGTGTGTGTGTGTGTGTGTATGATCTGTTACATGTATGTAAATTCCATATATTTGGATTAAACAAAGAATTTCTTTCCAAGATGTATTCCTAAAAGCTTTTGCTTCTCTTCATTTGGGTATGAAATTGCAAATGCTGCACTTCATAACATTATTGCTGTTTGTTTACATGTCAGAGACGTGATATGAAAGTAGCTGAATCAAAAACACAAGTAGCATTTCTCACAATTTCACTGACTGGCTTGTGCCAACCATCTGTCTGCTTGTTCAAAACTAACCAGGGAAAAAAAAGGGGGAAAAGGTGGAGGAAAAAACACTATTCTCTTCATCTTCAGAGTTGTATAAAATAGTTTGCACCAGTATTTTTGGTCATTGCAGACTTTGACCCCAACTTAGTTCCTGGTCTTTCATTGACCTAATGATAAATAATTTTGTAGATGAAGTGTAATACTTATTCTAAAAGACAGCAAATGGGAATTTACAACCTCATTACTGCAAGTTAATGTCTATAAAGGTGTGGGTGGAATTTTGGGTTTGTAGATTTCAACAAGAACTTCTGCTCTTATCACCTTGTCAAAAAGACATTGCGTTACGTGTCTGCTAGCAGATTCCAGCAAAGATAGCAAGCTTTATGAGAGAAGTTGCCAGTTAGGAAAGCATAATGCCTGGAACAAGAAGCAGTAAATATAAAATATTTCTCTCCAAAAGAAAAATCGTTTATGTTCAGCACTAAACTCTAGATGAAGGCTTTGACTTCTGCCCCTGCAAGAGGTGAGTGGCAGTAGAGCTATTTTTGTGGATTAAAGCCAAAATATATTATAATAGCAGCCCTTTCCATACTCACCCCTTATGCTTAGGGCTCTGGATTTAGTGCCATTGTAGTAATAATCATGCATATATTGCTCATTAACATAGCCAAACCTTATTCCTGTGAGGTACCTTGTCTGTGACCCCCATGAGAGAAAAAGTCCCCCTGGGTGAGCAGAGCCGTGGGGCCCCTCGTATGGTCCAGGCACAGCTCCGACTTGCTGCTGTGCCTCTGGAAACGTGTTCATCAGCCCCAGACGCTGCTGGTGACAAATGACATTTTCTTTGCCTTTGTACACTAGGGCGTAAGATGTGACGTTTACATACAAGATCAATTATTTTTAACTGAAGAATGATAGCCCTGTGTCTAAGTTATCTCGGGGCTTAATTCGCATCAGTTAAAGCTTTTCAAAGGCTTATTAAAATTCCTTAAGTGTGTCCAACTTATCAGCAGTTGAGTGTCAATGGCATTATACAAATGTTGCTATTGGAAATAACTGTTAAGTATTGTTTGACTATATTATTCTCATATATATATATTACACCTGTGACTATTAATACTACTTAGTACTTACACGACTCCTTTCATCTGGTGATCATAAAGGCATCGCCCAGGAAAGCAAGTACCATTCTTCCCTTTCTAAATATGGGAAAAGTGTCGCGTCCAGCAACTTTGTCTCCTGCTTGGGTTTAATATCTTCCACTGGATCCTACAAGGCTTGGCTCTTGATTTTTAACAGGACTTCATTTATTTGTGCTGCTATGGCACCTAGACCTTTCCCCCTGGCACCCGGGCAACGCTGTCTTCTGTGTGAGCAAGTACAGGGTGAGGATGTGGCTCCTTTGCTGAGGCCCTTGCGTTGCTGGAAAATGTATAGATCAACATACTGAGCAGTGCAGAAACAGTTCAGCAGCCACTGTTACAGAGCAAAGGAAAGTTTGAGAGGAACGTGGAAGGGTTTTGCATTGGGGAGGAGGCTTTGTTGCTTTTTCCAATAAGTGTCCCTATGCTGGTGGGAAATATGGCAGAATCTGGTCACAGAGGCTGGCATTAACACCTTGGTGCTGTGAGAGAGGATGAAAAGGAGAGGGACAGCCTCTAAAGGGCCATGAATGCTATTAGCTCTATATTTCTGTGCTAATCCTCAGCAGTGGTGAAGGAGGAAAAATCCTGGCTGTTGACTAAATGTGCTGCATGTCCTGGCATCTGATGCAGCTGCAGGAGGTTGGGATGGGGTCGTTGATGTCCGTGTGTGTGAATATCTGGTTGGAAACACTTGGGATTAATTCACAAGTGTTATTATGCATGTTTTTTTTCTTCTTTCCCTAAACCCTGCAGTGTAAGTATACAGATCCTACCCATCTCGGGCAGTGGTGGAGACTTGGATTTTACGCACTATTTACTTCACATGGAGGTTCTACATAGAGAATGTTTTGATGAACTGGCCATTTATTCCAGAAACCACTAGGTAGCAGTGTGAAATAAAGTTCTGCACCATTTCCCAGCTCCCTGCCCAACTGACTTCAGCAGCACAAAGACAATGCAAATTCCAAAATATTTGAGCTCAATATGGGTACAGGTTGCAAGGAGGGGCATTAAAACTTTCTCCAGTATTGGGTCCAGTGTTGGGTGTGTGAGAAACTGTCAGAGCTACAGCTGTCACTAGAGATGCTCTTGGGTGTTTCAGGCACTATTCAGCAAAATATTTGAGCACCTACCCTTGGTACGGAACTGCCTGTCTGCGCTGGTGAGGCAGATCAGAGCCTTGCACAGATGAAAGTCCCAGTTCAGAAGCACAAGTACCTGTTATGTTTTATTCTGCTTGTGACTGTTAGCACCAGAGCTCTGCAACACAGATGCTACAAACGTTTCTGAAACTAATGTTTGTGCTTTGATGGTGACAGCTCCATGTGATAGCTGAGTTGTACTCGGGTTTACTGTGCATTATTCTCATAATAAGCATTTTAGTCTCATAAAATGCCTCTTCACTGGAATATGATTTTATAGATAACTTATGAACGGTGTCTAATATATTGATTTTTAGTGTGATACTTTATTATTTTCAGTTAAACTCTGAGTTTCTTGTATCTCAATAGGATTTATTAATTCAGATCCATATTATTAAGATCCATTGTATTTCTAACCTTCACTGGGATATACCACAGAGGAAAATGTGTTGGCTTGATTTAATATGTCAAGGGTTATTCTTCCAAATGAATGGAGTCAGGTAAAAACTGGGTTTTCATTATTAATTTGTTTTTATTAAAATTAGTTGAGTTAGAACATATAAATACTTTGGATTACTAATCCCAAAATTACTCTAAAAATAAAATGGGCAAGTTAACTTTTAAATTCTGAGCTTCAGCAAGTTAGTAAGTTAACTTTCTACATTTTATTTAACTCAACTAGACATAGTCAACTGTCTAATAGCCTAGAGAGCAGCTTACATACATTTATACTTAAATACCCAACAGCTAACTGTACCGCGTATGACTGCCACAGCACCATATCACTGCTTTTTAAAATTAGACCTCCCTCTGGCTGCCCCAGGGAGAGGAGACATGATAAAAGGATTGAGCATCGTGCTCTGCAGTAACTGCTGGGCTTCAGCGCTCAAGTTACGGAAACTCTGAGCTGCTGTCAGCAAGGTCCGCGTGGTCCCTGGCTTTAGGGATCATGGAGTGCACGCTGGTCGTTGCCAAAACTTTAGAGAACTTCAGCATCAGTGTTAGCTGAGGAGCTGGAAATCAGGACAAGGACCAATCTACTGTGGCTGTACCTAATGTAATTGTTTTTCTACCTGCCAAAATCAGGCAATTAGAGCAGTGATTATTGTAGGTCCCTTCCAACTGGACTATTCTATTCTACAATAATTATGTTCACAAAAGCATTTTGTGACTTAAATATAATTCACAGCTGTGGGGGAAAAGTATGGAAAGAGCTGACCAAAAAGGACAAAGTGTGCTAAAGGCTGCCCCTCACCTCTTCTAGCCAAAGACATCCCAATTCAAGCCAGAACAAATGTTCTTATTTTGCCCCGACAAGGGCTTTGATTTCTTGATGTTTTCACCTTTTTATAGGTTGGACCACCCTGGCTTAGAGCAAAATAACATTGTGGCATCCCCTGTTGCTCTAACAGTGTCTGTTAACACTTGCAGGGCGGTTGCTTTACCTTATCTGGTTTCTTCTGCAAGCGAGTTATGTGGTATTTTCATCTCCCTGAAGATTTATAGTGACCTCTCGGGGACCTTAATCATTGGATCAATACTCTCCTGACACCTGTAAATCAACATAAACTTGACCCTTGGTCTTGACAAATCTATCACCACAATCCCTTTATTTTCAAGCATCCCCGTTGTGAGGAGCGCTGGGGATTTGGGCTGGATGGAAATGGTTATGGTGGCAGCGCAGAACCAGCGTCCATCTCAAGGTCAAAAGCCAAAATGATAAAAGAAGTGTTTGCCTGGGGTACCTGAGAGCAGCTTGGGGAAAGGTCCCTTCAGGCTTTTCGGGTAGAGCCAGGTGGCCAGGAGGGCTGGTGACTTCATGAGATGCTGGCCCTGTGAGTGAGCTTGATGTCTGGGGAAGAGCTCTGTAAAATGCCGTATTCGGTGAACAAACACACTGTTCACCTCCTTGGGGACTTCTGATAAGACGAGATCTGCTGCTTTAAAAAGCTGCTGGTTGTGCTCATCCTATCTTTAGCTCTTTGGAAAAGTTGGTTCCTCTCTGAGTAAAGGATTTCCCTGCACTCACTACCTTCTCAATCCGTTTTTCCATTCAAGCACTCCGAAGGAGGGATTTCTGTCTGTGTCTTTGCAGCCTCCCTGCATTCAGCAGGCAACGGAGGACCCTTGTTCCTCACCTGAACCCTGTCTCTGTATTGCAACATGTGAGGTTGAATGACTGTCTCAAGATTCTGCATCAAACGAATGTCAGAATTAAAATAGGGTCTTCCCAATTTCAAGAACTCACCACCCCAAGTTTACTGAAAAAAGTGAAGCAGCAAGCAGTGTGTACTGCAGCAATAATAAGTATGGGTAAAGACTACTCTTCAGAATAGCTAATTACAGCAAGGCTGTATTTACAGAGTAATTTTCTTATATTTTCCAAAAAAAGTTGTCACTGACACAGTTTCAGTGACTCAAAAATTCTCAAACCATCAGTTCTGTTTTCAAGAAATGAATAAAAAAGAAAAGAATGAAGTCTTGAGGTTCACATTATTTACAGGAGCTTTAAAATCAGTTGAGAAAAACTTTTAATTTTCTTTCAGAAGGTGGGTGGGATGATGCTGCCCTGGCTTATCCAACAAGGATGCTCTCAAAGGAGATTTTTCATTTGAGAGCGTTTATCTAATGAGCTTTGAAGAGGGTGATGCTCTTCAACTGGCACACACCAAAACCTGAAAAATTTGAGTCATGTTATTTCAGCTAAAAATATTAACAAGGTGGTGTAAGTGGGAACTAAGTGCTTGAATAGCCTCTCCAGTCCCAAATACCTGTACCTCAGTGTGAACTTGACTCCTGTAATTTATGCGTGCCGTGTTGACTTCTAGATGAGAGGATCAAGTAGAGCTAATGAGTCTCGATGTCTTGATTTCAGCTGCAGTTGGGAGCAGCTGCTTGAAGGGAAGGAACCTGCCTCGGAAATGAAAGGAATGGCCATTTGGGAGGCAGGAGGAGGTGAAAATACTCAGGACACATCTCCTTCTACTCTGCAGTTAATCAGGCTCTCTGTCACCCAAGACAAATCTTGGAGGGTAAACTTGGCTTTCCTGGAGAAGAATCTTTAAAACCAAGTAATTATGTGCTAGTAGTAAGGGTATATTTACTGTTGGGAACAAGTAAGCATGTGGCTTTGGCAAAATACTCTCTTTACTTTGCTTTGGCTACACACTGAGGTTTGAATGGATCTAGCCCCAAAATGCCTTTCTACATGAGGCAAGTTGAGCAGAGCAGTATTGATGTTTGCCAGAAGAACATTGTGTGTTACTAGAACTGGGATCATGGCTACTTAGTGCTGTAAAGCTGGAAAAAGAGCTTTAAACTTAAGTCTGGGTTTCAATTACATGACACTTAGAAATGTATTTGTATCCAGCCTTTGCTTTGGGAGCTCCCTTGCTCCATCTAAAGGTTTTTAATGCAAAAAAAAAAGTACTGGTAAAAGTGTCTAGCCTACTATCTTCTATGATACTGTCCAAAGTGGCTTCCTCATTACGTTCTCCTGACCTTTCTCTGAGTATATAAAAGTGTGTTCCTACTATTCAATACAATTATCCTTGCTACAAACCTTGTGTAACTCTTGCCATGACCAAGAAGTCAGAAAGCCAAAGGTATCAGAGAAGAAACCTTTGGTATCATAGTCATGATGTGTATGTGTATTTGCTAAATGTGAGTAGTTACAGTCAGATGGGGTGAAACTGTACAGTAGGGGTTCAAATCACCAAGTCGTTATCTTCTAGGGAAAAATAAGGGAAAATCTGGGTGTGTAAAAGGAAAATTTTGTTAGTGAGTTTTATGGGATTTAAAATAAGATTGGAATCTGAAATGGATTCTCTCATTCAGAAATCTTCACCAGGGCTCAGCTTTTGGTGCAGGAGCTTTGATGTGAAACTTTGGGGCTTCACTGCTAATGTTTCCTGATCTTCAAAGTAACTTGAGCTAAATCCCTGTTCCTGGATGTATCGTTTCACCGACATGTGAAATGGTGATCCTGGTAGCTTGTAGGGAAGGCGGTGCTCCGGTAAGTAATGCTTCTGTGTGTGGTGCTCTGAAACCCTAATGTGAAAGAACTGAAGAAATGTAGTTTATTATTTTCTAATAGGACCTAAAACAGGTATTTGGTGGCTGTAGCCATCAGGTGTTGTTTGTGCCCTGCTGATCCCACAGCACAGGTTGATTTCAGGCTGTGTAATCTGGACATGGGCTGCCAAAAGCCATCAGTCATCTCCTCTTGTGGCCTTGTACCACCTGCCTGTCCCGTGCAAGGCCAGCAATTAAAATGTAAGGTAATGAAGACAGCAAGACATGAAAGGGCTTTTCACTAGCTGATCAAAGGCACAGAGCACAGTGTTTTCACAACTGAAATACTGAGACCAATAGGACTGGAAATGTGGCTGGGAAATTAAAAAAAACAATGAGGATATTTGGGAATTAGGCTGCAACTATTCAGTGTGCTGCACTATGAGTGGTTTTCTCATAACACTCTTACTTTTGTTTTGGTAGGGAAAAATATCAAGTACTTCCTTTCATCTTGTTGCCTGGGAAATAAACTGTGTGTGAGTACAAATGAAATCATAGAATCATAGAATTACCAGGTTGGAAGAGACCCACCGGATCATCGAGTCCAACCATTCCTATCAATCACTAAACCGTGTCCCCCGGGACCTCGTCTACCCATGCCTTAAACACCTCCAAGGAAGGTGAATCAACCATCTCCCTGGGCAGCCTGTTCCAATGCCAAATGACCCTTTCAAATGCTGTTGGAAGTGCTAGTGAGGATTCAATGAGGAAATTTGGTTACCAGTACTGATGCCTCGTTGTGTATTAAATCATTTAGGCTTCAGTTCTCGAGGCGAAATACTGGTGGGCTTTAAAACAGCGTCTGAACAGACAAACATAATCACTCTCACTGATTTGGGGGGGGGGTTTTGTGCATCTAAAAGGAGAAATTAGCCTGAGTTCCCAGACGGGCACGCTGGATGCCTGTGAGTGTTGGGTGAGAGATATGGCAGAACGTCTCTTTTTATAGCAGCAATTCTCCTTTCGTATCTTCAGAACCAGGGTTAAGTAAAGCAATTTTCTGTCATTACTTGAAAGGGCCGACTATAAAGATGCCAGTGAACAGCCTTCATTCTGAGCACGGCAAACTGTATGCTTGGTGGCTATAGGATGGGGACTCTTCAAATACCTGTTGATATGCAGGGGATGGATTGCTTTCTGCACAAGTAATTGAAAACAAAAACTCGGATATAGCCCATAACTCAGAACAAGTATAAAAATCACTCTAATCCTTATAACCAGAAATAAATAGCATAAGGATACTAGACCCTTAGCATGGGAGGATGCCAGAAATGTAGCAGGGTGTCAGCATGTCCGTCTACTTCCACTCCGAGCGCTTATATGCTGTCCATGTTGGTATGAGAGTCTTCCGTGGGATTAACCGTGTCTGTAAAGTGAAGTGTGTGTAATTGTAGGGTGGATCTGGACCTGTCTCTGTGAGTATGAGGCAGAGAGGGAAGCAGCAGCTGACACTGCACAAGGCATAAAGCAGTGCACGAAACCTCAAGTCAACCAAGATTTATATTTTCTTTCCCTGAAACAGCATAAATCATCTCACTGATATCATTAGAACTCAGTTGCTAAAGCCAGGTAGTAGGACTTCATCCAAATTTTTTTTGTACCTAAAAAAATAAATGAAAATTACTTATTTGACTGAAACAGTTTTGGAAATTTTTTGTGTGTGTGTGACTTGTTTTTTAACGGCTGCTCTTGATGACAGCCAGCCAGCACTGTGCACATGTCTGTGCACTGCACCTCCGCTGACTACTCTGAAAGCAGCTTTTATTTTTCACAGACAGTGAGGAGTAAAAAAAAAAAAAAAAATCCTTTCCAGGAAGATGGGATTTGATGGCAATTTCTGGGAGCCAGTACTATGACTTATTTAAAGCTTATGCTGGAGGACAATGCAATCTGTTTAGGAAATGTCTGCTGTGCTAAAATAAACTATGGTATATTCTTGCAGCAGCAAAGTGCGCTAAATCCTATTCCCAATACACAGAACACCTAGAAAAATGTTTCTGAGAGTAGGTGGTTTTAACTGTGGAAGTTAACAATTTGTTCAACAACCAGGTTTGTTGGTTTTAGGACTAAATTTCTATATTGCCTTTCTAAAACTTAATTGTAATGCTTCTAAGTAGTAGTTAGAGCAGTTCACAGAATTTGAAATACTTGACAAACTTTCTTTTCTTTTCCTGTTTGAGCCTGATAGCTCCTGCACATCACTCTCCAGCGATAGTGCAGGAGTGATAGCGATAGTGATGCACTATCACTCATGTTTGTTTCTCCTTCAGCCTCCCCCTTTACACAAATAGTAATTTAGCTCCAGCATGTCTCACTGGAACCTGTAAATGTTATCCAACCCTAAGAAATACAATTACTAACAAATTCCACCTCTGCATGATAGGTTTTCTTTTGGACAGCCTATTTTTCCAGCGCATTAAACTAAGCAAGTGTTGAGCTATCCCTGCAGATCACATTGGTTAACTCCTGTGCTCGTGGAGCCCCTGCTTACAACAGTCATGTAGGAGTGAGAGTGTGCTGATGCTGACCCAAGTGCAAACACGATGCTCTTCTCTAATGGAGCTGGGAAAAGTGCCCAGATCTCCTGACTTAGACTTGTGTTTTAGACATTTGCCCATGCTGTTTTTACACACTTAAAAAGAAAAAAAATATTTTAAGCAGAGATGACTTAACAGGCATGTTATTTTCTTGGTGGAGTTAGTGCATCAATTGCTCAGCACACAGACCTGGTTTAAGAACACCCCACTTTGCTTTTCTGAATTTTCATCTCTCTTCCTGGGCTTTTTTCAGCTTCTCCTTTTACTCACTCTGAGGAACAGTTTTTCTGTCTTATTCTGCTTCTTAGTGTATTCATGCAGACTCTGTGGATGTGGCTGGTATGTGATTTTCAGTTATAGTAACTCCTTTACACAAAGATGGGGAAATTAAGTTATTTTTACTCATCTCAACTGACCCATCAGGTCTAGTAGCCATTTCAGGCAGCAGTCTGGGATAGGTCAACACTATGCAATACTAGGGTAGAAATGGTAGAGATGCCTTAAAACTTGTCATTTAGCTGAAGCACAACAGAACAACCTTCACTGTATCTAGAAGCAGCAGCAACAACCTAGTTCAGCTGGTACTTTGCTCTGTGTTTTCAGCTGCTTGCAATGGGAAGTAAAAAGAGGGGAGTTTTAGATCCTTAAAGTTCCCTTGTTGATACCTGGAAGGAAAAAATCTGTGTGGATCAGAGCACTACCCGTGAAACAGAGGAAGCAGCAAGGATAAGACCTCTCTTGAGGCTGGAATGGGGGCTATACTGAAATAATAAAGCAAGCTGTTTTGAGGGAGGGAAAGCTGGTGGAAAAAAAAAGACCATCTGAAATTCCCTTTGGTGTGGAAGTGAACTTGGGAGAGGTTGGGAAAAACCTGTGGCTGATGGACTGCTCTGAGCATAATTTTTTTGCTAAATAGGACTTTCTTAGTGAATGATGTTTTGGAGTAGCAGGGTTTAAAAGGACTGCAGAGACAGGTAGTAATTTTCAAGTAACTTATTCCATGTCATTTTGCTACATCTTGACTGACTAACTTTTATGAATGCATTTCCGATGCTTGATCTTCTGTTAAGAGAAATCTCCACTTCCCTCTCCTTCTGCATCGAAGTGTAGCATCAAGTTCATGCTATAGTCAAAAATTAACCACCCAGGAAAGAAAAATCAGACTCCAGCCTGAAAGCCTATCCCTTTCTCAATTTGGAGACAACATAGAGTAGCATTTTAAAGGTGTTGATTCTTCTTAATAATCCCCATTAACAAGAAATCACTTACTGCTGATAGTGATCTAAACTGTTGTCAGTGAGATGAATTAGGAGCAGGGGGATAGAGAGAGGGTTATTGGTCTGTTGTTTTCCTTTTAGGCTTCTCAGGAACATTAAAACATTTAGATAATTCCTGCCAGGACCATATCTCCTTGTTTTCAGGCTTCAGAGAATAAATTTCTATGTGAAAACTCCTTGAATTTAAGGGATTAAATTCTGACCACAGATGCACTTTAGGAACTGCAGGGATGTTATTTGGGAAAAAAAAAACCCAACAACTACTTCAGTTCCTACAAAACTGCTAAAGGCAAGGGATTTGGTATCAGTCCCTTTCAGCTGACAACTTGCTCCTGTACAAATTGGATGAATTCCAGATAGTTTTTACGAACCTACATATGTAATTTGTCTCAAGAAGACGAGTGGTGCTGAGCTGCACTTGCCCTGTTACCTTCAGGTGGAGTTGAGACACTGAATTCTTCTAAAATAGCTGCTCTAAAGCAGAGATGAATGCCAGTGCCAGGCCATGTAATTAAAAAAAAAAAAAAAAAGAAGAGAAAGAAAAGGACAGTAAAATCAAATCCATGTGCAAATCTTATTAAAATCTCTTTCCTGCACCCCTTAGCATGCCTCCAAACACTGAGAAGATCTCTGATTTCAGGTTCCTTGGGAAAATGCCACTACCCTGGACATTCTGCTGCAATAATATTTTCCAAGCACAGGCTTTCTATTGCTCTGTGGGCAGGGAATCATAGCAAGTTTGATACATTCAGCTTTTCTAAGCATTTGAGAGGACTGGACTCATGAGAGCACACCTCTATGTGTGCCAACAACTCGGGTGCCTGCAGGAGTCCTGGGGAGACCTTTTACTGCTGCCTGACCCTCTTGGCTGTACTAGCTGGAGAGGCTGCTCTTGCTGTGGAGCTGCAGCTGCAGGTGAGGCACACCTGGAAGGGTGTCTAGCAGCAATGGGGTCTTTCCGCATGTGAAGACAGTGAAGCCCCCCCTTAGCCAAACTCAGTGTGCTGGGGGTTAATTCCTACTGTATATCTCTCTTCCACTTCCCCCTAATCCAGCAAATGAAAGGTCCTCAACCGAGCCTCCCTCTGTGCTGCTGAGCCTGTGCCAGAGCTGGGCTGCTGTGCTTGGCCCCGGCCAGCTGCAGTTGTGTCCTCTGCCTAAATCGCTTTCTGAACCGGCTCCAAGGCTCCGGCTGCTTCTCTGAGCCCCTGTTTTATCCTGCCCTGCATCTGCTCGTGATGCAATTCCCACAGGAATGGGGAAGCGCGGGGAGGAGGGGAGCGTGTGAGCAGCGGTGTTGGGCAAGGGCTGTAGTACGTCCATCCCTCTCGAGAATGAGCACAACGCGGTCCTGGAAATCGGACTCAAAGCCGGTGCCCAGAACAGCCTCTGCAGAGCAACAGCAGACACCAGATTCCTTGATGGCTGTAGCTTTGAAACATTATGAGAGGAAAATAAGCAGATTCAAGGAAATATAAGGGATTGGAGGAAGGGAAGAGTAAGAGGAGAAGGGTGCCGTGTTGATCTGTGGAGATAGGTTTTTCTGTGGCTGTTCCTGGAGTCTCAGTGCAGTCCACCTCAGTGGACCACTTTTTATTAAAAAGTGCACCCTGCTCAGAGCCAGCTTCTGAAAGCAGCAGTTTAAGTTTTAGCTAATCTTAATGCTTTTCACCTATGTTAACTCAGGACTTGGCCAGGATCAGAGCTCACAGAAAGCCTAGAGGAGACAGGACAAGTTCTGTGGTGGTGGGATGCAGCTGCCGGTGTTGCCAGCATCAGAGTAGGATGTGCCCATAGATCAGGCAAACTGAGGCACCAAATTGAGTCCCCCACAACATCCAACCCTGCTCTCCCCTGCCCCACACGGTGCTCTGGGGCTCGTGGGTAGGTAGGCACCCGTGGCCCTCTTGAGGTGGAATGTTTTCTGGTTAACCTGCTGCCTCTATACCACCTGCTGAAGTCCCAGAGTCCTTCCAGCTCAAAGACTGTGTGGGAAGAAGGCAAAAGTCAACAGGCAGCCAGTGACCCCAGCACTGGAGAGGTTTCAAATGAGGAGAAGCAGCCTTTGCTTCTTCCCCAGCTCCTGCGCTCCTAGGGGCAGGCGGGTCTGTGTCTGTGCTTCAGGCTGGTGGGCTCCAACCCACTTTATTGTGACAGACCCGAGGTCCCCTTGCCTCTAAGAGCATCCTTGGGGGGGGTGGAGGCGCCCCCTTGCCCAGCCCTGAGCCCTGGGCAGGTGTCTGTGCCCTGCACTGCGTTGGGAGCAGCACTGAGGGCTCCTTTTTCTATTTGTAGAGGTAGGAAGGAGGTCGGAGCTCCTTATCTGTGCAATCCTACCTCGGGGTGGGGTGTGAGGTCGGTCCCTTCAGGAAGGAGGGTAGGGGCTGCAGGCAGCTTCCATTCCCCGGCAGCCTTTCATCCCATGTCCCAGGGCCACAGCCACCCTGTCTCCATCCCTGTTTACTGATGGGGCCGATAGGGCCGAGGCAGGAGAGGTTGCAGGTTCCCCTAATCGCCTTATCAGCGGGCCGGACAGTCTCAGACACTCGGAGGATGTTTTGACTGCGCTGAATTACAATGTTTGTTGTTTCTCACTCCAAATAATTGACATTTGATAGCGACTACTGGAAAAGCGGCCGAGAGGCTGGGGCAGGGGGGAGCACCGCTCTCCTCCCCACGGCAATTTGGGGGTGAGGGGGGGGGTCCCTCTGCCTCTCTGGGGTGCAAGAATCTCCTGTATATGCTCTACGGGCAGAGCCCGATCGCCTTGGTTTATGGCTTGGGGTGTTTGCACCCCCCTTTGCTTCGGTTTTCCGTGCTGGGAAGAATCCAGCCTCTCGCTCCTGGAGACTGGGAGAGATGGGGACACGGACTGGGGCGGGGGGGGGGCACGACCGGTGAGCGGGTCCTGCCCGGGCTGCGACCTCAAAAACCAGCTTTGAAATTACATTTCAAAGGCGTTAGAGCACAAGCACCGTTTGTAGGCGTCGAAAAGGGAATTTTACTGAAATTACGGGAGGGCTACGAGAAGCGGGGAGGCAGGGAAAAAGGCTCCCAGGACCCGAGGAGGACGCTGAGGGACCCGGAGCGCACAAGGAACGCCAGGGACGAGCTGAGGTTAAGCCACTCACTTTAATTAACAACCCGCTGATCTCCATCAGCTTGTACAGCAAAGGGAAACACGTACGAAGGGGCCAGGGGCGGACAGTGCATTTCCAGGCTCACTCACGTTTTAGTGCATCACCCTACGGGGACCCGGCAGGTCGGAGCGTCCGTGTTCCTCGGCTGGAGTGGGATGTGATGGGGTGGGAGTTGGGGGGGGTCTGTCCTCGGGGCCCCCGACTTTTGCAATGGGGGATACTGTCGGGATGCTGAACTGACCGACCAGCGGGGAACCGTACGGGCAGTGCAAAAATTAAATGTGGATCTCATTAATAATTAGTTCAGAGTAAAAATTAAAAAGAGAAAGAAAAAAAAAAGTCGGTAGGTAGGACTTGAGTCGCTGTTGTTGCGAAGTGGGAGTTGGGTAGCCGTTGTCGGGAACAACAAGTCGAGCAAAATGACTTTGTAGGAAGGAAGGAAGGGAATTACCGGGGTGAGACCCCTCTGGAACGGGGAGTGAGAGGGGTTGGGAGATGCGGGCAGCGCTGAGTTCCTCGGCCGTCGCACGGAATCACAGAATCATAGGATGGTTTGGGCTGGAAGGGACCTTAAAGGTCATCCAGTTCCAACATTGGGACCAGGCTGCTCGAGGCCCCATCCGACCTGGACTTGAACACATCCAGGGCCGGGGCATCCACCGCTTCTCTGGGCAAATCCTGAATCCCTCCCCGCTGGAAACGGTCACGGCTCAGCCAGCTCCTCCGGGACGCTGCACCGACCCGTCCTCGCCCCCCCCCGCTGCCTGGAAGTGTCCCTGGAGCGGGGGGCAGCCGGGCTGGGGGCGGCTCTACCAGGCTCGGATCCCGTGCAACGTGGAGATGCCCGCGTTCCCCTGCGGGATGGGCGCCTGCACCGAATTCAAGTCCCCGACGCTGAAGTTCATGAAGTTGTTGGCGGGCGCCGAGGGCTGCACGCTCTGCACCGAGGGGTAGTTGCAGTTGTAGTTGGCGTTGCAGGCGGGGCTGTTGTAGTTGGGGTACGCGGGGTAAGCGTTGTAGCTGTAGGGGTTGATGCTGACGTTGTAGGGAGAGCTGTAGGGAGCAGATTCCCCCAGGCAGGGCTTCCCATCGCGAACCAGCACCGGCACCGCGATCCGCCTCGGGGGAGGGATGCCCACCATCTCCAGGGTCTGGTCCTGCCTCTGCCTTTTGCATTTATACCTTCGATTCTGGAACCAGATTTTCACCTGGGTGGAGGTGAGCTTTAGGACGTTCGCTAGGTGGTCTCTCTCCGGAGCCGAGAGGTATTTCTGCTGCTTGAACCTTCTCTCCAGTTCGTAGACTTGGGCTTGAGAAAAGAGGACCCGAGGTTTCCTCCTTTTCCTCTGTCTGGGGCGCTCGGGATCTTCCAGGTCTCTTTTCTCTTGCTCCAGGCTCTTGTGCAGGGAGCACAGCTCTGCAGCGAAACAAACGGCAAAGGGAAAAAGGAGGGGGGGTGAGAAGTGGAAAAAAAAAAAAAACAGTGCTCACTAAACCGCATCCCCGGCTCAGTCCTGGCCCCGCAGGTCACCCAGTGACCCCCTCCTGCAGCAGCAGGACGGGCTCCTTCTTTAAAAACCCCTTTAGCAATTTTCCGTCGGGTTTGGGTTTTTGTTGTTGTTTATTTGTTAAAAAAAAATTAAAAAAGGATTCTTCGTACACTGATTTGACTCGCGGCTGCATGTGCCACAGCCTGAATTCATCGCACGTAGCCCTTGTACTAAATCCCACCCGACCTCACAAACGTACAAATTAGAAATGAGGTTTGTGAGCTGGTTTTGTCTGGATAAGGCCTCGGGTACCGACCCTCTGGGCTCGGGGGGCTAGGCCCGGGGTCGCTGCGAAGCTCCCCTGGGTTGGATCTGTCTGAAGATGCATCTCAAGATGCTTTTGCTCCCTCCTGGCTCCGGGGTAGAATGCGGCGCCCCCCGCACTGTCCCCTCATCCCCCCCTTGGCCAAGTTCCCTATCCCAGGCTGGGGGTCGCTTTACCTTTCTTATCCGCCTTGGTATCCTTGGCTGAATCCATTTCCAAGTAGCTTTTAACGTAGTAGGAGCCGGGGAAGGCTGCGGAGGGCTTGTGCGGGTGGGCTTGGGGCATCTCCTCGGGCAGCGCGGGGGGCTCGGAGCCGAACGCCTCCTGCTTGAAGGAGGCGAGCATGCAGGAGGAGGAGGAGGAGGAGAGCTCCATGGAGGAGGCCAGGCCGCTCTGGTGCTGTTCCAGGTTCAAAATGTCCTTGACCGAGAAGGGGGTCGTTGTCACAGGGCTAGGAAACATTGCGGAGGAGAGCGGGGCAGCGGCCGCAGCCCGGGGTCATGGAAAAGCAGGTGAGGAGCAGCCGAGCTGGAGCAGTGGTGGAGCGTGGGCGCTTGGAGGGGGCACATAGCATCCCGAGAGTGGCCTCGACTTGTGCACTGGAGCCAGGTAGGACCGGACCATAAGGGAAGGGAAGGAGGGACTAGGCAGTTTTTGGGTGACTTTAGCTTTCTATTGGCCCACATTGCGGTGATGGTATGAGAGATGCAAAGTTCCATGTCACCTAATATAGTAATACATCTCAAAAACATCCCCGCTCATTTAAAGGGGCGGCACTGTATTTATCCAGCTTTTCCCTCACTGAGTTTGTTGATCCATTAAAAAAAAAAATTCAAAATGGCCTAATGTGTACAAAGCCACTATCTGATGCCATCGATCATACAGTCGGATTAAATAAACAGGCCGGGAGGAAACCATCAACCAAATATGTGCTGATTTCATTTTTTTTTTTTAAAGCTATGGAATGGAGGTTTCGGTTTTAGTCCTCTGGAATATCCGATCGCAGGAACTTGAAAACGAGAGTTCGCTGTTGTGTGCAGCGTTTTCGAGGGGAAATGTGCTGCTTCAGAATACCTGTATTGATCTTTGTACAGAACGCCTGCAAAACCCAGCTTAGAGAGCTCCTAAACTGCTCTTTCTGGCTGGTTTTGGAGGGCAGAATTGTCGGTTGGCCTTTATTCCCGTCTGTTTGTGAAGATTTCAAACAAAAAAACCAACCCAGCACTGTCTGGATGGGCTGGGGGACAAGGAAAAACACCGCTAAAATATAACAAACCCGCCTGCTGAAGGTGTCGCGAAGCCTCCAGGGGTCCTGGGGCAGGAGAGGAGCGAGTCAAGGCTCCGGTCCCCTCACCCTGGGGGCCGCAGGGCTCCCTGGTGTCTCGCTGGGAGTCACTAAAATCAGCTTCAGCGGCCGAGTAGCAGGTTGAGGAGGGGCGGGAGGGCCCTTTCTGGCTTCTGGAGGGGAGAGGAAAATAAAGTAAATCTCCTCTAGCAACTTATTCGGTGCCGAGGTCCCTGCGCCAGGAGGCTCGGGGAGAAGCCCGCAGGCATCGGGTGAGTTGGGGAGCTCCTCGGCAGGGCGAACTTTGCTAATCCTCCCCCCTCCTGCCGATGGAGGAGACCCTGGGGGGGGAGGGTGATAAAGGGAGACACCTGCACCCTCCGGGCTGCTCCTCCCCGCGCCCCGTGCCGGGTTCGTGTGTCCCGGCACCCTCGGGCTCCTTTCTGGGGGTCACGGGTGTGTCCCCAGGTGATGCCGCGTCCCCCGTCCCGCTCCCCGGGGCTCTGGAAGAGGTTTTGTGTGTTCGAACCGGCTCTTGGAGCGCTCGCTGCCTACGGAGGGGTCTGAAATATCGCTGTTTAACGAGGGAGGGGGCGGCCGAGCGGCTCTATCCCTCTTCCCTGGGAATCGGCTCGGAGGGGATTTTCGTCGGTGGCAGGAGAGGGGGTGCAGCGCTCGGGGGAGGCGGAGGCAGCTCAGCTGCGGGAGGGACACCCGCGGCGGGACTTTGCGGAGTGTCTGCGGGACCCTCTGCTCTAACTTCGTTTCATAGAATCGCCAGGTTGGAAGAGCCCAGCCGGATCATCGAGTCCAACCATTCCCATCAAACACTAAACCATGTCCCTCAGCGCCTCGTCCACCCGTCCCTTCAACCCCTCCGGGGAAGGTGACTCCTTTTTATTACGAGCTAATCGGATAAATACCGAAAGTAACGAAATAATCCCGATCCTTCCTCCCCGTATCCAGACCCGCGGGCGCAGACTCGCCTCTCCTGGGGATGGGAGAACCGGCTTCCAGCGCTCCCTTCCTCCATCCCAGGCACAAACCCTCCTTCCCAGGTCAAGCTCGGCTGTGTTAAGGCTGTTCCTTGCCCCGGGGGCTCCCCAATTCCCGGTGACCCCGCAGGGAAAAAGGGGAGAGGAACCCGGAGCGCGTCCCCGGCCCGAGAGGAGCAGCGGGAGGGGGGGATCTCCGGCTCCGAACTGAGGACTGAGAGGGTCCCTCCAGCCCCCCGGTCCCTCGGCGGATCGATGCGGGCTCTGCTGCAGAGGGTGGAAGTGATTAATTGAACGATAAGCCGGAGCTATCATTTGGAATGTCATTAATGCGTCGGGGAGACATTCATTGGAGACAGACAGCGTTATCTCCGCTTTATCTTCAACAGTGCATCACTTCTAATACCGCAGTTTAGAAACAAATGGGGGCTTTAGCCTCAGCCCTTTCTCTTCGTGTTTATATTTTTGGAAGAATTGCAACTAGTGGGAGTCCCGGGCTCGCCCCCCTGATAAATGAACATTAGCACTTTTTAGAACTACTGTATCAACAAAAAGAGCTGCGAGGCCGCAATAATTGGTGAAAAAGCAAACACTCCGCGAAGAGAGGCCGGGTCTGCTCTGTGTCCGGCTGATTGATGAATAAGTTACTGACACACAGCAGCTCACGGACTTTCCGGGTCGGGGCTCAGCAGCCCTGCCCTTCCCTCCCCTCCCCAGCCGCTTTTCCCCCTTCTCCCCGGGGCTTTGCGAGTGAAATCGGGCTCCGACTACAAAAGGGGCACCCTGAAACACCTTCTCCAGCCTCCAGCCAGCCAGGCAGGACCCAGGGGCTCCTGGGCTGTACAGGGGATGAGCAAAGCCGCTGCTATCTTTCTTTTTTTTTTTTAAAAAAAATTATTATTTTTTTAAGAAAGCAGCGGGTGTTCTCCTTCTCTTGCCTTCCCTCGATTTACTGGGTGCCCTGGCTGCTCCCTTGGGACTGAGCCTGGTCCCCAAACCCAGAAAAAGCCCTTTGCAGGTGAGGGTTGTTTTCCACACCCGCTCACTGTTTCTCTCCGGGAGTTGCTGAACTAAAAAGAAAAAAAAACAAATACCAAAAAAACCCCCCAACCCCCCCAAATTAATTTTCTTGTTGAAAACAACAACAAAGAAGAAAGCAAAACAAAACAAAAACCCAAAAACCAAAGCCCACCCAACCCTGCAATTAGCTCCGGAGAGCACGTCCTCTCTCCCCTTGTGCTTTCGACACCTCGGCCTGTTTAGAGAGAGAGATGGGGCCTTTTAAAAAAGTTTTCCTCTTAATCCCAGTCGGTTAAACCGTCCAGGCCCCCCTGGCTCTAATTCCCGGCTATCTCCCGAGGACTCTGTTTATACCTCACCAGTAACCGCCGGGGTTTGAAACCTTGTCACTAATTGAGTGCTAACACTTCAGGTGCTGTAGAGTTGTTAAGAGCCAGTAGTCCAGAAATAGCCTGTTAGGGTTTCCTTGCGGGAATTTGCGCCAATCGCCCGGTTCCCATCGTGGGAGCCGCGGGGACCTCGGGGTGTGCGGGTCTTCGAGGGTCCCCAGGGTCTCTCGCTCAGGTATTTGTTTCAAACGATGGGAAAGAGATGCTACAAAACCTAGAGCCCTGGCTGAAAAAAACCCTCCCGGAGTGCCTGTGCTGAGCGGCGGGGATGCCGGGGGGCTGGGGAGGGCTGGGCTCGCTCTCTCTCCTCTCAATTTCTGCCGAGGAGAGCGGCTCTGGAGCTGTCCAGGCGCTCCGCTCTGCTGCAGCTAAAACCTTCTTTTCTTGTTACCTCTTTCCCACTCTCTATTTTTTCTTTATTTTTTTTCTTTTAAAAATTTCTTTCTTTCCCTTTCCTTTTTCTCTTTCTCTTTTCTCCTCTTTTTCTTTCTTTCCTTCTTTTTTCTTTCCTTCTTTTTTCTTTCCTTCTTCTTTCTTTCTTTCCTTCCTTTATCCTTCCTTCCTTTTTAAAATTTTCTTCCTTCCTTTTAAATTTTCTTCCTTCCTTTTTTCTTCCTTCCCCATCCTGGTCCTCTAACGAATCCCTCCTCTCCCGACCGCCCCTGCCTCCCCGGCCTCCCCATCCTCGGTTATAACAGAAGGGAAAAAGAGAGAGTTTTAACCTCTCCATGGAAGCGGCCCGAGCCGTGTTCTCCCCGGGGCGGCCCCGTTACCCGGTGCGAGGGGCTCTGCCCTGTCTCACCATACGAAGGCGGCAGCCAGAAAGCCCTCGAGAATCTTCCCCTTATTTCAGGGCGGTTTGTGCCAAGCCCGGCGCTGTTTCCACCCCTCTCACCCCCCTGTCCAGGGCCACCGGGGCGAAGGGACCCGGGGAGGGGACTGGGATGGCAAAAGCCACCGTGGATTTTACCCCGATGACCTCGCTGGGGGCTCTGCCTGACATCCAGCAATGACGCCGGTTACCGCGGCTGCTGGAGCTGGTTCCCCCCGGCCGGAATGGAGAGAAAGCCGGGGGCCTGTCAGATGAATCAAAACCTTTAGTTTTTATCCTTTTTTTTCTGGGTTCGCCAAGAGCTCGATCCGGGCTGTCCTGGGTCCTCCCCGCCGCTCCTCTGCCCTCGAGTAAAACCTTTTTAACGAGGGGGGTTAATTCCCGAAGCGCTGGGTCGTTAACTTCCCAAAGGGAAAACGCCCAGCGGGGAAGAAGCAACGTGGATGTTTTAGGGACGGGAAAATGCGAGCGGCCGCAGGGGATTCACGTGTAGCGAATGCGACAGCGGGTTCCACACGAGCATTCGGCGTCCAGGGCGCACCGGTGGGTCGAATAATCGCTTTAAAAACGAAATACCTTGTAGGCACCACGAGGCGTGGGCCGCTTCGGAGGATAAAGCTCTAAACGCAGCAGGGATCCCACCGGCTCCAGCGGGAATAGGGGCAGCGCGGGGCTGGGGAGCCCGAAGCCCCCGCAGGGGTTTCAGGGGGTTTGGCAGCTTCTCTGTCCTCACGGTGTTTGCCAGAGGAGATAAAGCTCTGGCTGCTCGGGTGCTCCCTGCGTGCCCTGCAAATCCGACCCGTCTGGCCATGTCACCGGGCTCCAACCCCCCCATCCCAACCTCCCTGGATCGGGAGCTGCCCTTGGCCGCAGAGCCTGGGGGGGGGGGGATTCATATTCGACGTGAGATGGGGTTTGGGCTTTATTTAAAGTGGTTTATTTAAAGTGATTTATCTGAAGTGATTTATTTAAAGTGATTGCTTCCCCCCAGAGATGGGGATCAACCCCCTTCTCCCAGCCTGGGGGTGCCGGCTCTCTACCCCGGGGCTCCCCCCTCTTCTCGAGGGCACCTAGACGGGGCTGGGGGCAGGATGAACCCCGGCGAGTAGAGTTACAGAGCCCTGACCCCCCCACCTCTGCTCCGGTGATGTCCCCGTGATGTCCCCAGCTTGTGACCCGCAACCGGAGAGGCGTGAAATCAGCTTCCCCACGGACACCCCCTGTCCTGCAACAACCCCCCCCCCCCCCGGGCTTCTGAAGGGGATGCCGGCCGCCTGCCAGGTAATGATAAAGAAATTTTAACCCCCCAATAATTCTCTCCTAAAAAGCCAGCCAACCAACCAGAAAATCCAACCAAAACCAACCAACCAACAAAAAAAAGGAAATAATCCACATCACCCTGATACACTCGGATCCTCTTTTTTTTTTTCCTTTTTCTCGGGGCCGGTTCCTGCTTTCCCACTCTTGGATTCTGCAAACGGAGGCACCGAGAAAACGGGCTCCAGGGCCGTTCACCCCCGGGAGAAGTTCCCGGCCTTCCAGCCCTTGTTTTTCCTCGAAGGAGGGGTGGGAGGAATCACCCGTGGGTCGTTTTCGTGATGCTCTGACGGGGAACGCGATAGTTTCTCCGAGAGGTCCCGTTTTGGCGTTCTATCCATAAAAATAGAACTCCGAATGCTCCTGTGGCTTCTTTGGCGAGATAAACTGTCGAGAAGAAATCTGTGCAAAAATAAAATAGACGAGAAAGTAGCAAATACGCACGGAGGAAGAGCTCTCACCAGGCTGAAGACGTTATAATTAACCGAACATAAAATATTTCAAGTGTGCGTCAAGAAAAAGAAGAGAGTGGGAAGAAACGAAACCCTTGCAAAAGTTTTTCTTATTTTTTACTCTTGTGGTTTTTTGGTTAGTTTTTTTTTTCTGGGTAAAATTTCCAAGTTTCAGTCCTCCTTAAAGGTCTCTCTTTAAATTTCAAGGGAAGTTTGCATAAATAAAACCAGATCTGCATCTTCGTTCACAATTCCTGCATTAATTATCAGTCCGATTTTCAGCGGTAGAGAGGAAAAAAAGCCATTTAAGCGGTAGCCTTTATTTTTTTTTTCCTTGGAACCGCAGCAATTCTGCAGAAAGAAGAGAGAGAGGAGGCAGAGCTCCCCGGGTGCCTTGGTGCCTCCCTCCTTGCCAGGTTTTAGCTATTTGCCGTCTGTTCCCGAGCCCGAACGCCGCCGCCTTGTCTCTTTGTCGATTAAAGAACAACAACAACAACAACAACAAAAAATCCAAGCGAAAGGCGTGAGGTCTTTTATTTAGCGGATAGAGATGATTTCTTATAGAAATTTGAGGGATTCGGGTTGGATTATCGGCGTTTTCTTACTGTTTTCTCCCAGACGGTCCTAGGGGGTTGGTTTTGGTGTTTTATTGCCGAATCTTTCCTACCAGAAGGGTAAAATTGGTGAGAGGAGGTGGTGGGGAGCGGGACTGCGCTGCTTTTGGGAAGGAGGGATCCGTGGGGAGTCCAGGGCAGTGTATACATCCCAGCGGGCTGGAGGGGCTGTGGGGAGAGAAAGGAAAACCTGGAACCTCTTCCCTTGTGTGGCTGAAAAAACCGGCTCTGTGTCTTGCTCTCAGGTGTCTCCTGGTCTTGGTGACAGCACTAAACCAGGGGCTTGAGGTGGGCAGGGGTGTTTGGGGCCGGGAGGGCAGTGAGCTCCCTCTCAGTACCAATTTTGTAACCCAGGGCTGGGGTTCTCAGCCCCTAATTGCATTATTGCTGCGCTTAGTCTCTTTGCAACTCCAGGATTGCTTATCCCTGGGACAGCACATCCCCAGGGCAGCACCTGCTGCAGCTGGAGGGACCAGGAGAGCTCTCAGTGAGCTTGGGCCCATCTTTCAGGCCCTGTCTCTCCAGCTCTCTGAGACAGCGAGCTTGGGAAAACATGCCTGGAGAGGTAGTGCAGCCTTTTAATAGAATTATAGAATAACCAGGTTGGAAGAGACCCACTGGATCATCGAGTCCAAGCATTCCTATCAGTCACTAATCCATGTCCCTCAGCGCCTCATCCACCCATGCCTTAAATACCTTCAGGGAAGGTGAATCAACNTGGGGCAATGAATGTTAGATCCGTGGTCAGAAAAGATCCCTCCCTCCCGTTTCTATTGTTTTTTGACCCTGGCCTATGGTAGTTTTAATATACAGCCCTGATCAGAGCTCAAGAGGGTATTTCCTCCTCCAGTGTTTCTCTGGGCAAAGAGGCAGCAAGAGATTTTTTCTGTAATGATGAAAACATCTGGCTGTCTCTGAGCTGTCAGGCTCTGAGTTGCTTCTTCCCAGATGCCTTCTCCCCTCCAGCCCTCTGGCTGCCCCACGCTCGCCTGGGCGATGCACTCCCGACCTCCAGTTCCAGCTGAGAGATACTTGACACTGTGCACAGAGGGACTGAAACCTCTGGGATCCTCACTGCAGCTCATCATGTTTGGAAACACTGTTCAGCCCCAGCCAGCCTGGGGAGGTAAAAATCTCTATCCTGAAGTATTTTCTGAGTTTTTTTCTTTTCACTGTGTCCAGCACAAATTGTTTTCCCTACTATACCCATTGTGTAGTCCAGGATTAGCTGCCCTGTGGCTTCCAGCCTTCCTTTTTTGCAAAATCCAACCGGGAGACCCAAAGTAGAATATATATTGTGGTTTAAAAGAAAAAAGTAATGAAACGGAACAGCTCCTGGAAAGCAAATAAAGGTGTATCCAAGTGGAATAACTGAACAATAAATACTTTTTTTTAGGCCACAAGAAAACTCTGAAAAGATGTGTTCTGCATCTCTGAAAATTCTGAAAGATGCATATTGCTCCAAGCAGTCATAGCAGCCCGAGCCCTGTCTACAGTGACTCTTTGAATTTCAGTATTTAAAAAGGAAAAGGGGGATGTCCTGTGTTTAAAAATATGACTTTACTTAGTCCCAAAGAAGAATAAACAAAGCAAAGGCAAAACCCTAGATGCCTCTAGAGAAAAATGTGTTTAACCACAATTCTAAACTATCCTTTTCCTTCTCCCTCCTCACTTTTTAAAAAGTGGACAAATAACAGTCAAGCTCAAAATCATTGTGTCGTATTCCAGCCTCTATAGCTTTGCTCTCATTGATGCCAAAGTTCATAAAATAACAATAATATTTGTAAAATATAAACCTGATCCAGTAATTCACATTCAGACAGAGCTCTGGCAGAGCATCGCTTAACGTGATGGAAGTTGTGACAAAACAGAGCGGAAAATGACCATGTATCTGCTGCCTTGGGAGCTTAAATTTCATTGGGGATGTGAAACCTCTGCTAGACTGTTTCTTGGCTGCCTGATGAGACTTTAGGTGTTGTGAAGGAGGAGGCAATGGACTCATCACTGCTGGTTTAACTCCATGGTGGAGACCTAATGGAAACGGATTCCTTCCCCTAGTTGACTTTCTCTCCTGTTTTTGTTCCCACCACATTTATTCCAAAGGGCTTGTTAGCATTACCTTGATTAAAGTTCCAGTAGGATAAAATGTCCTGCAATACAGTTTTCTATATATTTTGATGTGAGAAAATGATGTTGGCTCTGTGTACTTTCTTATGATAAGCTTCAGGAGCCTTGGATTCAATCTGTGTTTTGAAAAAGCCTATTGAATAACTGGAGTCACTCTGAACTACTTTTTATATGTATCACACATAAGCAAAAATGAAGTGAAAGGGACATTTTATGAGCAGTGAAGTCAGCACTCGGGATGTGACTCTGTTGTGTATGTTCCCCATGGAATTTTGGTTTTATTTCAGTGTTACATTTTCTCCTAAAACCTTTTTCTCTCACAGTGCATGGGATGCACAGCACTTGTGCAATAAGCAGCCATTCAGTGTTTAGTTTTGTCCCTCCTGTTGAGCTCCAGGCCTTGTTCCACACGAAGCTGCTAATCCAGAGGACAAAGCTTTTCAGTTCTCTTCCATTTCAGGGGCATTGGAGTGCTTTGAAGGTTCATGTGGTTCTACCTTTGCATATCCCCAGATGTGGGGAGGAAATAATCCAGGAGCTTTACACCCACTGCCCAGAGAATTTAAAGTGCAGATTTAGAAGTTAAAAGCATCTGTTGATTTGGGGTACCCCATGTGAGACGGCTGCAGTGTGAGCTGGAAGTATTTTTGATGTCAAAAGATGGTACAGTCTTCAAAGTAGGTAGAAAGCATGAAAAAACTGCTGTTGAGCAGTTTAACTTGACTAGATTTAGGGTGATTCTCATGTAGGTGACAAAAATATCTGTTCCTGGAAGGGAGCAAGGTCAAAACCTTTCCTAGAGGCAGAGGTGTGTACAGCTTCTCAAAGCAAAGACCACCAGGATTTTTTGTGATGCAACATTTTCCAGTCTTGCTCTCCTCTGAGATTTTCCAGAAAGGGGGCAGGTACCGTTTTGGCTCAACTGCTAAAAAGTGCTCAGTGAGTGAAGATAATGGAAATGTGGGGCACGTGTCCATTAGGCGGAAGAGCCAGCGCTGACCAGAAGCAAGTGTGGGATTGTTGGGCTGCTGTCCCTCACTCTGCAACTCTGCCTGGGAACCCCAAGGCTTTCAGGGTTTGGAGGAAAGAGGGGTACCAAGGCTGGGGGTGCAGATGGAGAGCAGACTTGCTGCTTCTGATGGGACTGTGTCTCCTCAGGAGAGGACACTGAAGAGCAACACCAGAGAACAACCTGGGGCATGAATTCAGGAAAAGCCCAGGCTGTAGCAAAATTTCATGCAGCCCCCAGGTAACTCCTGTGTTTCTGTCCAACTGAAAGCAGATTTTATCTGTGGTCATCAAGCAACAGAGATGAGATGCTGTCTCCAGCTGATGCACTTGGAAAGCTTTGGTGCATGAACAAGCAACAGGCAAAAAAATGGATTTACTTTAGATAAGTGCCCTGAACTGATAACTTACAAACTGTCCTCCCACTCAGGCAGACCCTTTTTTTGAGGTGAGAAAACCTATTGCGGATAGGTGCTGCTATCATGTGCATTTGTCCAGTTTACAGACATTAGGACTGCTCTAAAGCTAGGAAAAACTGCTTTCTTTTTGTTTACTTTCTGCTTTGCAAAAGTTATATCTATCTAATCACGGTTGTTCAAGTGAATAGTCCATTTGTGCAAACTTTTAGCATCCTGTTCACTGCTTTTACAGGGAATCCTATCTCAGTCTGTTTTGTATCAGCTCTGTCTGGTTTTGGATGCCCCATCCTTGGAGTGTTTTTACTTCTGTCAGTTGTGGAGATATGTTTTTCTAATGGGAAAGGCTATCCTTAGCAACAGAAGTTGTTACCTCATCAGAAAGGTTTTAGGTGGGCCCGGCTTTTGATCATTTTATTCAGTCAGGCTTGATGGGACTGTGGAGGCAATTGCATGACCAGTATACAAACACATCCTGTCAACCCATCCCTCTCTCCTTTCTGCCACTGAAGTCTTGAGATAAGCAATAGTGAGATGTCTGTCTGGTTGATGGAACTAGTTAGTATTTTCTGGCCTAATCCATGCTGGGCTACAACACAAGTGTCTTCCAAGGATCGCTGAGTAGTATGTCTTATACAGTGCTTGCTGGTGGGTAAATTTAGAGTTGACAACTCCCTTTCACAATTGGAGGACTCAAGAACGGTCCTATCAGGTGGCAACTGGCTGGGGGAGTATTTATAATCCATTTGCTGACTGGAATTAATATGAATCTGTCATCCCTCGTGCCACTTGGGAAACCATGTAACTGAGGGCTGATGATGCCAATAGCTGTTGGTGATCTTTGGCAATAGCTGAACATGTTGTTCCCAACTATTTCAGAAAACAAAGTTGTCACCAAGATAAAGCACTGTCTGGATGCTCTTTTCTCTGAGCTATGCAGACTTGGGGAAACGGGACATTTGACACATGCAGTAGATTGTAGCCTGTCTGTGGCCATAACACAGCTGGTGATCTAAGGAGCTAACAGCTGTCTTGAGAGCAAACTCACAGCTTCTTTCTTTCAATGCAGAGCTGCATCTCATACTCCTGCCTGATTTCAGGAGGTAATGAACTTAGTTATCTGTATCTGTGTAGATGGAACTGGAACCTACCTTGTTTTAATTAGGTGAAATACAGCCTAGGCAAGTTCTCTGAAGAAGGGAGGTTCATTAGTTCCTCTTATTTGGCTTCTCAAGCCACACTACTTTGGATTTAGTGGATCCAAAAGGTTAACAGTGATGTCAGAACAAAGTTAATTAGAGAGGTGGTCTGAGCAGAAGAGCAAAATGTTCAAGATGGGTAAGATCCAAAGAGAGATGAGGGCTGTCTGGGTTCAGGATGTCTGAGGAAGGGTTGATGAACTGGTTTCTACAGAGGGCACGAGTGCTTGGAGCATATTCCCTGCAGCCAGGTTTAGGGTGAGTCAGGGGAATAGGAACTAATTTTTGTTTTCTTTTTAAACATGTATAAAACAGTCTAGGAAGCGTTAGGACTGTGAAGGTCCTGAAAGGAGTAACCTCTACCTGTGCTCACACTGCTTCTCTGTCAAATCATTTTGAGGAGCTGACTTTGGCACTGCTAAACCCCACATGCCTATATGATCAAGTCTAGGATGCACCTAGATTTGAGTGTGCCTGCTTATCCGAGAGTGAGGCCTGCAGCAGATCTTGCTTTGAATACTTAGCAACCCCAGCTGCTCACCATGTGATTTGGTTGCTTTTACATCTCCTGGAGAAGCAATGCAGTTCATGTGACATCAGGGTCACCTGCAAACACACGCTACCCTACACCTCCTGGATATTCATTCAGGATTCCCTTCCAGCCTGGCGGCTCTAAATTGTGTTAGTTGTCCTCTCCCAAACAAATTGAATGAAAACAGCAAAGCTACAGGTCCATCCTTCTACTTCTTTCTCTGTCTTCTTTATTTCCTTCCTTTTCATCTTGCACTATCATATTCAGTCTTTCCCTGTCCATTTGATATGAATGCCTTGTTCCTTACCTTCACCGTTTGGCTTTTCTATGTTAAAAATAGCTGTGAGTTTTATCAGCGGGACCCCCCTATAAACAGTGTGTACTCACAGAGGAGAGTTCTGTATCCTTTGGCTCCATAGTTGGGTAATCTAGTGTTGTCATTTGCTATCCAGCACCCCTAGCACACATCCTTCTCTTAATTTGGTCTCTGTAGATGTGCACAGGGAAGGCTGCCTCAGGACATTTATGGTTGGACTCAATGATCTGATGGGTCTTTTCCAACCTGATGATTCTATGATTCTATGTGCTGCAGAGTGAATCCCAGTCTGATGTACCCATGGTGGGTGCTGAGAAATCCTTGATGCAATGTGGTGTGACAGCAGGGAAAGAGCAAAGCCAGAGGGTGTTTGATTACCTGGCAGCATGCCTGGCAAAACAAGCTGTTATTAATTTTGGAATGGGGAGTAGCCTTTATTTACAATTTGGCAGGAGGAAGTTGTATCTGCAGCCATAGGAAGCTGCAAGTATATGAGTAGTAGTCAAAAACCCAACTCAGCACCTTGTTTCCTTAATGGCTGGATCTAGGAGCCACACACACATGCGTATGCAGAGATAAAGCTGTTTAGGAATTTAGGTGGGTCTCAATTGAATGGAGATATTTAAAACTTAAACAACCTTCCCAGAGGAAAAATACAAATCAAGGAGAAAGATCCACCATGAAAACATACAAGCCTTTGAGGACGAGTCAGTCAGGAGACTGTATACTTGTTCCAGTTTTCTGGTTATATTAGCTAGTTAGGGTAGATTGAGTGTTAATCCCATATTTGAGAGCCATCTGGTTCCGATGCTGCTGTCACCTCAATAGAGCTACTGTATTCTCATGGCATGATGCCCTGTGCTGGGAAGCACACCTATCCGCTGGATGCAGCTTGCTCAGACCTACCACGAACAGGAAGACACGAGGCATAGGTGTCAGCTCACCACGTATCAGGAACGATTGAAAAAAATCCCCCAGGTTTACTAAAAATTATATGAAATCAAGGAAAGCTTGGCTTGTATTTTAAACCTTAGAATGGATCTTAGAATATCTAGTTCTGCTCCTTGGTCTTCTGCAGGCTTGTGCAGAGAAGACCGCATTGAGGGGTCTGATTTAGGCAATAGGACTGACTTGCTCTGATGCAGCCTTGGATGGTGCTCCCAGTGCCTCTCCTAAACTCCACTAAACAGGATCCAAATCTGATGCTACTTCACCTGCAAAATGGGGATAGGACCCTGTCCATCTCCTTGCTGTTGATAGGAAGGTCTTTGGAGCACAATCTCTCTTTTAGTATATATGCTGCACTTTCACACTGGAATGATCTAGACTGTAAAATCTTTTATAGAAAAGAAACACAAAATACCAATACAAATACTTCGCTTTTTTTTTTTCATGCTTGTTGGCAGACAATTACTTTTGATTTTAGGCTGACTTCTAAAGTGGTCATTTCCTAAAATGAAAAGTGTAGCATGCGTAAAACCTTCAATGAGAACTGGGACTGCTTCTGTGTCATTGGGAAAGAAGCAACATGATTTGATGATTTTTACATTTTTCCTCAGGCCTCCTGCTCTAGTAAATCTAGTAAGTAAAAAAAAGCTAGGACTGTTATAGCCAAAAGGAATTTTTCAAAAGTAATTAATTTCTCCTGTGTTTTGACATTTATTTTTGCATTTCACTGTGTTTGCAAAAGTGAAGAGACTGCCTCCATCTCTTTCTCTACTAACACACTAACATTTTTTTCCATGGAAATACTGTTTAGTCATGTTTTATCTTCGAGAAATGCAAGTCAAGATATTTTTAACCCATTTACAACATACACTAAGCCCTTCCTCCCAAATATTCACCGAGAAAGATGATGCCTTTAAGAAAAAAGGCTAACTCAATGATAGTTTTCTGGAGGCTTTCCTAAGAAATAAAGGCATTCCCCAGGAAAAGCGTTCTGGAATAATTCCCCAGGGAGCTATATGCCTGTCCTCTGCTTAATCCTCTGATGACCCTCAGACTGGAGCCCAGCTCCTGCCTTGTGCTGCTGCTCTCCCAGTTCCTTGCCTGCTCCTGTGCCCCAGCCGGATACGAGCAGGTTTCAAAGCTCTGTCAGCAGTGTCCTGGAACATTTGGAAAAAAGATCAGTAACCTGGCCTGAAGTTTCCAAGCAGGGTCTTAAATTTCATTTCCTTCTATTTTCTGCCCATGGAACCAGTGGAATTGGGACCAGAGAGTTACAGAGACCGTGCAGGTCATTAGATGGGTCTTATTTTTTTTCCTATCTGTGTCCTCAAGCCTCTGTGATGGCTGAGTATAGGCACTGCACTCCAGTACTTCTCAAGGGTTTCAGATGCTGCTTCCAAAACAAGTACAGGCTGATGCAGGAGATGCCTGTTCTTCTTTCAGGACAGTCAATGCTGCCTTCCTAGACTCCCATATCCCTTAAAGGGAGAGGTTTTGCCCCTAAAGAGCTGTTAGCTTCTTGCAGTTGGCTTTTTTTCCCTGGGTTTTGTTTTTATTGCCTCCCTCCCTCCTTCCTTCCTCCCTGACAATATTTATGCCCACTATATCTGAGGAGGATCTTGCATTCTATGGTTTCAAATGAAAATTCCTATACATTTTAAATGAAACTTCAGATCAATATGATGGTGTTCGTTTAGGGCAAGTCACGAGTAATTAACTGTGAATAGTGCACAGAATTTACTGCTTAGCCCAAGGCGGAGTGTAAAGGGATACAAATCTTTCTAGTTTGACAAAATGCATTCGCATAGAGAAAACTGTATGTTAACCCACAGCTTGCTTCACACCAGATCTTTTCAGTATCCGAATTTGACTTCAAGTCCATGTACTTTTCAGAAGAGAACTGCATTCTGCATCCTTAAATCACATGAACTGCTGGAAGCTGGCACAAATTTGTCTCCAAACAGAAACCAGAGCAAAGGCTCCGTTCCAGAAAGTCTATTGCCAGATGGTCATATTGAGCAGAAGGAAAATAAGAAAATGTTAAGTACTACTCTGCTTTGAAGAGTGGTTCCATAAATGCAGCTTAATGCACAGTAATGTTATTGGTTGTTCTTCCAAAGTAGTGTCAAGAGGTACATATATATAATTTATCAATGTGTCTGTTCTCTGAAATGAATGGAAAAGACATGTTTAAAGCCCTGAACTCTTATTTTTTTAAAAATACTGCGTCTCCTTGTATTCTTCTCTGTATAAAACATGTTACCACATTGTACCACTCGCTATCAACCAGTCCAGGGGTCCTGCTGTTCATCTTGGTTTTTTTCAGGTACTTATTTCTCCCAGTGTTTTTCCTGGCATCACAGTTAAGCAGATAGGTCTCTAATTGCCTGGTTCCTTCCGTCTCCTGCTTTTGAGGAGAGATGCTACCTTTGCCCTTTGCCCGTCTGCTGGTATCTCACCTGTCCCTCACAAGGTCACTAATGGCCCAGATAACTCCCTCCCTGGGTATCCAAGGATAAAATTCCTATGGGAAGGCTGATTAGGAAATATCACTCTTATCTAAAAACTTTCCAGCTTATTCTGTCTGTGCACAAAATTGAGCTCCCGCTCAGCCCCTGCTATTAATTGTGTCGCCTATTAATGCTTTTGGTGACGGGAAGAGCTGAAACAGGCAGTAAGCACGGAGGCATCGCCTGCATGCTCCCTGTGCAGCTACAGGATGTCTTTCCAGCACTTTACTGGGATCAGAGGGTGGTGAAATCACATTTTGGAAGAACTACATGAAAGGTCAGCAGCGTGCAGATGTTGATGAATCGAACCCTAGAAGAGCAACGAGGCTGTTTCACTGGAGCTCAGCCCCTGCTCACCTGCAAGGTGTTGGCTGAAGGCAAGAAGTGCTTTCCCAGCCCGGTTCTTTTTATGTGCGGTGCAAGGTTGCCTTCAAGTGAAAACAGAAAGGTACTGCAGGGAAGGGAGGATGAGGATTATGGATATCTGGAGAGACGGAAGCAGATTTGGAGGCTGTACTCGTGGCTAGAGATGGGACATGCAGAGTTCAGGGTCTGTGAATAACAAAGACACAGGAACAAATGAGAAAAAAAACTCAGTAATTTGAGAAACATACCTAACTTTGGTAATCCCGACCACAATCTGTGGCCTGTACAACGCGCTGAGTTTAGAAATAGTTTATACTCCTTTCCCAGTGCTGCGTACAAACCCAAGCCATGGCTTTGTGGAAGAAGTTTGTGTTGCCAAAAGGAGGCCAATGCACAAGCTGTTGGCTGTTCTCAGCTCCAATCTGGTTAAGACTGTTTTTTTCTTTAATAGAAATAAATTCTGATGTGCACTCACAGTGATCGACACAGAGGGGAAAACACACTGTGAGGTGTGCAGGAGGATGAGCTTTGCCTTGTTTCCCAGCCACATGCCACTCAGTTTTTGTTTTACTGGATAATTAAAAAATCTGATGTTTTGGTGACAGGTAATTTTGGTCCATTTGGAATATTTTTCTCATTAAAATATGCCGCTAGCTTCAGAGTTAATGACACAAATGGTCTAACTTTCTTGACAATACCCTTATTAAATTTTAATTTATTTGACTAAAAAGGCTCTTGAAATAATCCCTTAAATCTTACTTAAAGTTAATATCAAGTTTCCACTGTTTCAGAGCCCATTGGCAATTTTTGGTGGTTCTAAATCAACATTCCTTCCTGGTTTAAGTACTTGCACCTCCTCTGCTGTTATTCTCAAAGTTATCTGAGAAACCTAGATACTGACACGAGAAAGTGGAGTTCCTCTCCAGAAGTGAGAACTCACTAAGCATCATTAAATAAAGTTAAAATCTGAAGTGAACACCTCCATGTGCTCTGTGTCCTCTCCCCATTCTCATCATATCTGATGTTGCCTCAGTGGTGGGAGGCAGAGGAACTTATGTAAAGGCTTGTTTTGCTGTTGTTGCTACTCTTTCAGTCGCATCTCTTGCTCTCCCCAGTGCTCCTAGAAATATGTGGGAGAAAGTATGGGAGAGCTGGGATTAAGGAACAACATCTTAGCAGTTGCGGGGACAATAAAGCAGACTAAATAGGGGCAAGTGTGTCCATATCCACTTTTTAGACTCATGCTGCTGCCTTTGTGTGGAGGATTTCACACTTGTTTCCTTCCAGTCGTGGATGTAGCTGTGCTGGTATAGGGCAAGTTAGTGGCTGCTATGGGGCTGTGCTGGGAGCAGTGCTCACAGGGAGGTTCAAGCAGGGAGTTTAGGAAATATCTTGGTTTTAGCTGGGTGAAAACCAGCTTTTTGCAAGTGAGGTAGGCAGAAAAAGAGCTGTGAGGGCAGAAAAGTTCAGCAATAAAATACTGAATGCTACAAACTATCCCCAGCTTCAGTTGAACCCCAACACAGATGTTTGTGTCTTTGATGCTAAAGGCTGTAACTGTCTATCCCTAAAAAAAAAGCATCACCTACTACCTGTTTTCATAGAATCATAGAATCATCAGGTTGGAAGAGACCCACTGGATCATCGAGTTTTATTCCTGGTTGTAACTTCAGTCCTAGTTGCTGTGTCCCTGAGGTCCACCTCTCTCTGCTGTTGCCTGTGAAAGGTGCTTTCCTCTCTCTTGCTGCAAGATGGTGCTGCAGAATAGGGAAATGCATCTATTTGAGAACTGCACAGTCTCAGGGCTGGAGTGTGCAGTGGGCATTGCTGCTGGAGGACAGATTGTTCCTTCCCAAGCCTGCCTTCCTGGCTGGGAGTGGGTGCAGGAGCTGTAGGGGCATCTGGCCGGGAAGGGTCCAGGAGGGCTAGAGAGCCCCGTGGGGCAACACAGGGTGGGTTGCAGGTTGCATCTGACGAGCACCAATTCCTTCCACCCACTACTGATCCCACCATCTCCTGTCTGCACTGCAGATATGGGGTTGTCAGGGCAATGTGGGTGGAAATCCCATGTCTGCCTTTTTCAGTGTCACACACAGGAGGAGACGGGTAGCTTTGGCTTGACCATGGTGAGCTGGTGTATACCTGAGTGATTAAGATCAGTAACGTGGTCATGCTTTAAATTGGGTTGTTCATGTGGCGAATCCCAGTCCTGCCCCAGACTGATGCAATTGATGTAATTTCCTTGCAGAAATACTGGTTCACAATGTTGGAACTGTTTGCAGTCAGACTTTCTGGCTAATGTACTCCAGTGAATCTAAAGGCAGCAGTTTATATAATGACATTACTACCCCCAGTTCTCAGTCTTGTATTCTTGTGGGAGAAAACGAGCTACAATTCCAGTTTTCCAGCCCAATAGCTCATTTTTTTCAGGGGGCTGGGGGGCAAACTGACCTTTGTTGATGGCTTAAGCTGATGTAGCAAACTCATGTTTGGAACTCCCGAGATGGAAGCGTGGTCCATGGTGCCAGTTTTGCTCCAGGAATGGTGACCATCAGCAAGCCACAGCAAAATCCTTTGGGCATCTTAAACTGGTCTGCTGTGGTTGACCAAAGGATGTGGGTCAGACCCCTAAATATAACCCTTGCACTACAGTTGTCCTGGTTTTTTTTGCCATACCTGTACACTTACAGAGTTATACAACTTATCATGTGTTTATTCAGATTCTCAGGAGGAGACTTTATTATGTAAGATAATTATGTGTAACACCTTTTCTTTTTTTTCCCCAGACTTGATTTCCTTTTGTGATTTATCTTAAAATTTATCAGGATTGAATGGAATTCAGAAAAGAAACATGAGAAGGAATTACTATCTAAATGAAACTATCTAATGTATGAAATACATATGAAAAAACTATATAGAGGCCTTTTCTGCTTGAAAAACTGATGTATTAGGGTTACTTTTAAGTGGTGAGTTAAATGACGTATTTCTGTTGGTCAGGGTCTTCAAGATTTTGCTGCTAGCAAGATGCATTCTGTAATATTTCTTCATGACTAGAAGAAGAAAATAATTTTTCCTGCTTTTAAGTAGCTCCTGAATGACAAAGTACTTTAATCAAACTGATGGAATAAATAGGACTGAACAATTCTGAATGTTTTTTTCCCATGCTTTCAGTGAGAGTTATTTTCATCAAAATCTTGTTGAGCTTTTTTGACATGTCCTGGTCCTGGACTGTGGCTTCTACCATTTCAGCACTTTGACTTTCCTTTAAAACGCTCTTCACAAATGTGTGATTTGTGATTTTTTTCTCTATAGTACAAAGGACTTCAATAGAATACAGTGTAAGTTTGATTATATTTCTAATGTCATTTAAAGTATATGTAGGTGAAATGAAAACATAACATTGTATGAAAATAAGTTAACATTTATCTACACTGAGAGCAGTCACTGGCTATCTCTATATAACTCAGCAGGTTGTTTTTATGCTGACATTGGTTTTGTTGATGACCTTGGCCTTGACTGGGTACGATGTCTGATTTTCTGTTCTCATCCTCCTTATGTTTATTTCTAGAGCACATGGCCCTAGGATTGTTGTGAGGGATTTGGACTTTTTTCCTCAAAGCCCACATGACTCTNTTATATTTCTAATGTCATTTGACTTTCCTCAAAGCCCACATGACTCTTCTTCCAAATACCATCCAGAGTAGTTTCCCAGTGCAGAGTTTTCTCTCTGTGTGGGAGACAGCCTGGCCTGAGGCAGCAGGCACTGCTCTTGGAATAAGCCTGTGGTCAGCTTAACAAACTTGAGTGGCCTACTTGGCCTCCAGCTTCTGCTCCAGAAGGCCACTGGTCTCCAGGATGTCCTGGGTCATACCTGCCAGCCCTGGGTGGGTGTCTTGGGTAACTCAGAGCTTACCAACTGGCTCCCGAGACTTGTATTTTGGCAAAAAACTCTTCCATCTAGCAGTGAACATCGCTGCTGTTCTGCTGTGTGCTCTTGAGCAAGTCACTTCTCACTGCTCCTTTCATCTCTTGCTGTCCTTTGAACGTCACCTCTTGGTCCACAAACTCTTGTACCATGTATTTATTTGGATCTGAGGAGAAATAACAAGAGTAATAATAATGTGTCCCTGACCCAACTGTCAACCGCAGCAGGTCTGACAGGTTCAACTGGTCATGCATGTGCACAGCAGGGAATAGCTTGGGCACGTGCAGGGGCAGCCAACCCAGACTTTATGCCTGTTTCAAGCTGGGGTGCCCAACATCTGGAAACTGGATGGGGCACTGTAAGGAATAGGCAGGGAGGACCAGAAAATCAATGGATGTGTGCAGGAATAGTAGAAGATGTGGTGATAGAGGATGCAGCCATCAGTGCTTTGGCTTTCCACTCGCTTCCTGCTTAACAAACACATCCCTTTGCTCTTGGGGCTGAGCTTTGAGGGACCAGAACACCCTCCCTCCTGTGCTATTCTGTGTTCACAGGCTAAGCCTCATTAGCAGTACTCCATTCCTTAATATAATTTTTTCTTCAATTTCTTGAGCCTTTCATACTCAGCAAGCAGCTGGCAGAGTCAGCAGAGGAGCAGATGTAAAGTTCCTGGAGGAATTTCTCTACTCTCTGTGCTTTCCATGTCTGCCCAGTTTCTCCTTGCAGAAGACGCACCTCCTCGGGAAAGGGATGTGTTGAGTTTGCCTCCTGCCATCCACTCACAGTGAGCAGTTTCTGCCATCAGCTGTGCTCGCTTGAAACTCCTTTAAGAGAAAATTGTGGAGCAGCTAATGGTTCCCATTTGCCTTGGCTTCTTTCCAAACCTTCTCTGTTCCTTCCCATTCTTTTTTGACAATTCTTACAGTTTCTCTTCTCTTTTATTAATTCCCCTTCTGTTCCTTTATCCATTTTCTCTCTCCTTTCTCCTCCGTTCTCTTCCTTTCTACTGGATATTATGAGCAGTGACAGCAGCTGCTGGGAGCTGGAATCCAGGGAGATAACAGCACTGCCATGAGTATCGGTCTGCTCAGCCGCAATTAGCCCTGCTGATATCCTTCACCTGGACAGAGCTGTCTTATCATTGCTACTTCGTGGAAAATGAAGGGTCACAGATACTGATCACACATAGCATGACTCTGGCATTTCCCTCTGGTTTTCATGTTGCTGGAATCCCTTCTTGGCTCCCTTCTCTGTACAATTAGTTTTGCATCTCTCCTGTTCTGCTGTGCTGCTGTCAGATGGAACACAGGCAACCGAGCTTTCTGAAACAGAGACCCGGGGTAAATTCACCTGGTGTGAGCAACAGCACACAGCCAGGAATCCTGGACATTTCTGAAGTTCAAAGCCAGAAATAAAATAACATGTCAGTGCCCTAGGGCCTTTTATGGCAAATCATCGCCCTGTCTTAGGAAACTTTTGAGGTGGGCAAGAGGCAGAGCCAGCTGGGCTTGTTAATGTTGGGCTACCCTTCTCCTGGCTGATTCTCAGGTCCTGACTAGTGATGTGAAGAAATTGGCAAATGATCTCAAAGCTTTTTTTTTTTCTTTTTTTTTTTTTTTCCCTCTTTCTCTCTCTCTCTCTCTCTTCCATTATGAATGGACCTTTTCAGCTATTTCTTGAGTTTGGAGACAAGAGAGTTGTCTTTCCCAGCCTTTGTTTTTGTGGTAAGTTCACCCACCTGATAAAAAAAGACCAAAGCAGATAAAGACAGATAATCATGTCCCTGCTTTGCATTTCCCTCTTGCTTCTGATACCTTTTTATTTGTTTTATAAATACAATTCTGCAACAGGAATAAACACTAATTCCTTACTTTTCTTGAGTCTGAAAGCATCTGAACAGCAGCACAAGCTTAGCAGCAGGGCCACATGCAACTGAGATGGCTCTTTTTATTTCTTCTTTCTCTCTTGCTTTTCAATAACTCAGAGACACAGTTGCCATTTTTAGAAATCTGTCAGTTTGCAGTCAGATATCAAGTGCAGAGATACTGAAATTAAACTTAATGTACTTGGTCATAATTGGAAGAGAAAACCTAGACCAGCAGGGTATTAGTGCCTTGCTGACTGTTGTATAAAGCCAGCCTTCAGGACACAAGCAGGGATCACTATTAATGTACTTTCTCTCTCTCTTTTTCTCTCTCTCTGGTTTTGCTTCAGATCTGCACCATTTGCAGGCAGTAGTGAGTAGGAATCAGCATGATTCTATGGACAAGAACTGACGTTTCTGTGTCTTTATTTTTCCTTTTCCATGTTTCTCTGCTATATGGTTGGACTCTTTTTTGCCCCCCCCCATTTTAATATGAACTCAGTACAAGAGTATCGCAGGCTCCATTTGTTCTGGTTGTACTCTAACTGCCAGTAGCAGCATTTTAGTTAATTGCAGGCCCCAATACTGGAACCTGTGAGCTGATGCCATGGGTTTCACAGACCCTGCTGGCTCTGTGCATGTTGCTTGGTGATATATGTTCAGTTTGGATCCGCCACATCAATGTATTTATATTTTAGTCAGTGGGAGCATATGATCTGGTGCTGGCTTTGTGCTTTTACAGAGACTTTGGTGGGTTGTGAGATTGCAATCAGAGTTATTTCTGATTTATCCAATACTGGATCCAATACTGGGGGCACCAAACCTTATGTTATACGGCTGCAGAAATGCTGGTCCTGTATGTGGGTCTCTAAGACAGGCTCCACTGTATTTCTGCCAGGGGAGTAAGTTGTGTTTGCATGTGTGTGTGTGTCATTGAGCGTATTAGTTCTGGGGTTGTGTAAGCATTACTATGGGTGCACCACAGTGCAGCTACACCTGTGGTGCCACAGCCAGGGGACAACCTTGGATCCTGCAGCCACTGCGACAGCGTGTGGCTTCTGCTGGTTAGAGCCCTGAGGACACAGTGTGCTCACCACAACAATGTACCTCATGTGGTCTACAGAGAGGGATGAGGGCTGGGGGAACTCTGTGGCATTGAAGTAGGTTGTGACTTTTATGCAGCCCTTCTTCCAGCAATGCTGTGCCTCACTCCACGTTTTCTGCACCCAGGCTGTTAGGTTCATTCCATGCCTGTTGCAGATGAGCCACCTTTCAGGTTATTCTCTCGCTTCCTGCTGATGTTGCTCCAAAGCAATCCCTCAGTGGCAGTGCCTGATTTATATGGCTTGGCAGGTTTTATGGCCCCTGAAAGATCTTAAGTTCAAGAATTGCAAAGATTGGAATATACTTATCATTTTATTTCAAAGGTAAATGTGTTGCTTTGGGGTCTGGGATTTCTTTTTGCTATGAAGTTTAGGTTTTCTATTGCAGCCTCTGCCCTCTCTGCACTGTCTGTGCCTCGTGTTGGTCAAGAACGTGATCCTCCTGTTAGCTGCCCACCATCCCCTCGAACCCTTAGTCCTGACAGCAGAAAACATAGGTGAATCGTCAGAGGAATGTGAATCCAATAAATTGCAACATTTGTATGTTTGTCTGACCTTCGGTGTTTACAAATTTGGCTGGCAGTCTCATGAGAGAGGGTTTGACCAACTTATTGGTCAATTGGACCTTAATGCTCTTCTTGTTTCTCATCAGTCTGGCAATACTGTAAGAACAGCTTGTTCCAAGCAAGCTCCTGAATGAGTTTATGTGCTTAAATGGCATCATCACATGTTCTTAGTACTGTCTTCTGGTCTTTTTTTATTTTACTCTGTCTGTTCAATTTTTTACTTCAATGCTATTGCTTAAAGTAACTGTTGTATCTTCCCAAATAAATCCTGCTTTCCTGTTCTTTGGGAGGGTATAGCTGCTCTTTCCTCCTTTTAAGAGAGGACCTGACCAGTCTTTCCAGGCTGTGCTTAAGCTGTACTATCTGATCAACAGAAGGAAAGGGAGAGACTATTATTTCTAGGATGGCCAGAATTCAAGCATTATGGTAAATAATGTTATAAAGCCTAGTAAACTTTATGTCACATTTCTAAAAGCAGCATTTAAGTCTTATCTTTGTTTGTATTTAAAAGTCTCTCATACAATTCTGGATGCTGTTGAAAAACACTGTGGATTGCCTACTCTTCCATGGTCTGCAAATGGTCTGTGCTTAGGGTGCCCTGCAATAAAAAGCCCGTGCCTCAGATCCAGGCATTTATGGATGTGGGATGCTTGAGAACAGATTGGTTTCAGCCTTAACTACTTTCTGATTTTGTTAACTGTTCCTGTTAAGCTTATATAGCCAGGAAAGCTTTGGTGATTCCTGGGTCCAGCAGGAGTCTAATCCTAATGTCCTACTATTATTAATGAGATGATTTACCAGAGGCTTTGGTGAATCCAAGATCTGACCTTAAATTATTATCCAAGACTCATTCCCTCGTCCTGGATTGTTGACTGTGGCCACTTTTCACTAGTCCATGTAATGCAGATAGCCACAAAATACATCTCCTCTTCCAGGAATCTGCAGAGTCAGCTGGCTGCTGTCATGGGCTGCTTGGACCCTCGGGAGCCCTTTCTTGCTTCAGAGCAGTTTCAGCTTCCCTGGGCATCCTCTGTCCCCATAAAGACATCCTTGCTGCTTTAACTCCTCCTTTCTGTACAGGCCAGAATGCTTTTAATGAGCTTCTACATCATCAGTTAGTGTTTGCTTTTGGACCAGCAACATAGGTAATAGATCTGATAGAAAAATGTGTAATTGCTGTGATTACTGCTCAGTAGCATCTTATGCAGCGAGTTAACACTGAGCACCCAGGGAGACACTCTTTTGCATTCTGCATAAGGAGGAAAAGGATGTTTCCTTCTGCTGATGGCAATAGAAACGTTTTGGCCAGGACTCTCTCAGGTGATAAATGGATCAGTAGCCCTGAGGTTGGGACTTGCTGACAGCTGGGAACTACTGCAATTATGAATAATAATAATATTTTCAAGAAAAGTTCAAGCACGTGCATTGCACCCCTCTGCAAATGGGTTTTGTAGTGGCTTCATTTCATGTCAGTTTAACAAAATGCTGAATGTGCATAGTTCCTCTTAATTTTATCTTAAAATAGGACATCTAAATAAGGCACTCTGTAGGCCTTTCCCAGTCTCTCTTGGCTGTCAGCTTTCACTGAGCTTCCCCACACCTCCCACTGCATTTTTCTGCAGGGTAGGAAGAGATTCTGCAATGCAAGTTGGATTATTCATGGGTGACAAATGTAACCCAGTGTGATTGTGGGATAGAGAAGAACAGATACAAACTGCAGAAAATCTGAGAAGTGCAAGTGGGGTTTATAGAGGGGAATATGTGCCATAACGTCTTAGATCCTATGATGTGATAAAATGCAGCCTGGTTTTAGCCTTTCCACACCCTGCTGTTTTTAATGGGACCAGGAATCTGGCACTGCCTATGCCATGGAGGAATTTTGTTCTTCCACTGTGTAAGCTGACCTAGGCTCAATTTCAACCCTTTTGAGGTTCTTCTTTGGAACCATGTGTCAGACCTGATCCTCTGCAGTATCACCAGAGCTATTGGGATGGTCCAGTGTGCTCACTGCAGTGGCACTGCTGCTAGGACACTGCTTTCCAGCAGCAGAGGAATAACCTTGAAAGAAGCTATATCCCCATCTACGTGGAGAAACTCACAGCAGACTCTCCAAAGACAACTTCTTATTTTAAAAGAATTTCTAAATAAACTCCAAGCCGCATTTTTATAAGGGAGGATGGTATTTGCAGAAAAGGTCAAGGCTATAACAGGCAGCATCCTTGGAGATAGGAATTCTCAGTCCCTGCAGCTTCCCATAATTTGTCATGTCTTTAAACCCTCAAGTCCCCATTTTACATTCCCAATCAAGAAGGACATGAGGTTTTGATTTCAAAATGAAATGCTCCTCTGGCTAGGATATTTTTTTTTCCTAAAGAAAATGTACAGAAACAAACATTGTTAGGATTTCACTAATTATATGGTTATACTTACCCTCAGCCCTGTGCCAGAACCAGTTAATGCTGGAGGAGCAGACCTGAGAGGGACCTTTCAAGACATCAGTAGAGCTCTTGCCTCCAAGGAGGTCCAGTTGAACCCCCTTGCACTCCCTTGCCATGGTTCAGTTTTGATTGGCTCAGTGCAGGTGGCTGTGGTGGGTCTGGGTGGTGCAGGACGCCTGGTATTGCTCAAGGTTCAAGATCTGTATTTGTTGCTGGGGAAGCATGTGGCAGTTTCTGACTTTAGCAGGTGTGAGAGAAGCCTTTCCTGCGAGAGTCTGCTAGGAGAGCATGGAAACACGAACATAACTAGCAGTGAAAACTGAGTGGGATTTGTGTTTCTGGTGAGGTGTCAGGAAATAGTTTTAGAAATGCACTGCTGAGAGCCTTCCAAGCAAACTTTAACTATTCTCCCACCTGTGAAGATCACTGCAGTGAATTCTTCAGGTGTGTTGCAACAGAGAGCTGCTCTGGAGCTGCTATGGCTCTCCTGGCATTGTCAAGCGTGGGCTCAGGGGACAGTGAAGGGCAGGACTTAGGAACTGGTAAAGACGAACGCAGAAGCACTGGCAGTAGGTTTGACTCAGCTCGCTACGTGGGCTGACATATGTAAATTGCCATATACATTTGTAAATGTTTTGGTATGTCTGAGCAAGCCAGTATCTGGAATTAATTTTGTTCTTTTGTGAGGCTACACAGGGAGCCTGTAGAAGAATAAATCCAAATGGACCACGTACATGAATGTTGGTGGGGTTTGTTCAGTTGGAAGAGCCCTTTGTATAGATGTGCCTTTGTGATTTGCAATGCATTGAGTTGGGTTTTCTTACCTCACTTGTAAAGTGATTCAGACCAAACTGAACTAAGATCACTCTGGTAGTGAAGCAGACTTGTGTTAAAATGTATTTTAGGTTATACGCTTCCCGGGGTTGTGCAATGCAGAATCCCTGCTCTGCAGTCAGTTCTAGGGCTTCTTTTTCTCTCTCTGCTTCTGTACTTTTTACTGTCAGCACTCTGTTTCTCGCTGTGCTATTCTGTGAGATGCGATGCCCTGAGGGAAGGTAAGGGTCACTTTTCCATCACTGACATCTAGCCACGTTTTGGAGCAGAATGCAGTCTCACCACTTTATGCATCACGAGATGAAAAATAACTTTTCTAGTTGAAATTGCCAGCAGGGTGGTAGAGGGCAGAATGCAGTTCTCTGAGCTGCATCACAACCACAGAGAAGACAAGCTCCTGCAAAACGTGCAGTGGGACCTTTAATGCTGATAAGTGGTCCAACACCCACACAAGCTATTCCTTGGCTGTAGTCTAATTGCAGGATGGGCTAAGGTCACATCCCACCAAACTGCCGCATCCCTTTTCTTTCCCTCTGGAGTTCAAAAACAATCCATAGCAGGATTATAGAGAGCTTTTGCACCTAAAGGCACAGAAAATCTACAGGTCTTAGATTGCTGCAAATCACATTTAGGCTTGTGAAGCCCATCACATCCAAAGGCTTCAACTGGATTAGTTATTTTTAAACCCCACAGAAGGAGTGTTAAAAATGTGCTTTTTCATGCAAGCAGCCTTAAAAAAAAATTCGTGCTTTATGTTCTGAGGTGCTTTCTCATAATTTCCTCATCCCTTTGCTGCCTACACCCCAATGCTGTATGAAAATGACTTTGGAGACAACATAAAGTGCAGTTTCTGCAGTTTGCTTTTTGTAAATCTTATGATTTTGCTTTTATCCTTTGCTAAAACTCCAGTAAGCATGTAAGATTTTGATATATTATCATTGCTTGGATAGTGATGGAGTGACCTGAAAGAGAATTATAGCTGCTGTACTCTTCTCTTACTGTACTCCTCTCCTCTTACTCTCCCATATAGAGTCAGTGGCTGGTACATGGTGATAGATTATTGATAGTTGATGGTGGAGAGCCAAATGGATGCCTTGTTTTTAAGGTAAAATCTTGGGAGGGTTAACTCTTGTTTTTACGTTAACTGACCGGGTCTTTTATACGTGCAGGACAAATCTCATCTGCTATCACAGCTTTTAGAAAGTGTTGCTGTTGTATTTGTTAAGAGGACTGGCTGAAATCCAGCACTTGGGCTTTGGAGCTGTGCTGGGGCTGATGACATCCTGCCCATGAGCAGGTGCTGTGGTCAGACAAGATCCCCTTCCCGGCCCTTACGGGATGCTGAGTTGTGCCTGTAGCCAACGCGACTGAGCAGTGTGCCACCTCCCAAAGGACTTTTGTAATTCAACATCATCAGGGCAGTGAGAAGCAACCTGTAAGCACCTGCAGCCTCCTACTCCCCTCCAAACCTTAATACAGACTAAATTTAAAGCAGATGAGGAGGCTCTGACATGCTGCAGTGAACCCAACCCATGACTCCTGCTAAGGGGAAAACCTCCTGAAAGAAGCAGGGACTTTGTGCCTGAGAAGGGCATCTGTCTAGAAAGCTGCCTGGAGGAGAAGGACCTGGGGGTGTTGGTTGACAGCGACTGAACATGAGCCAGCAGTGTGCCCAGGTGGCCAAGAAGGCCAATGGCATCTTGGCTTGGATCAGAAACAGTGTGACCAGCAGGTCCGGGGAGGTTCTTCTCCCTCTGTACTCAGCACTGGTGAGACCGCTCCTTGAATCCTGTGTTCAGTTCTGGGCCCCTCACCACAAGAAGGCTCTGGAGCAAGTCCAGAGAAGAGCAACAAAGCTGGTGAAGGGGCTGGTGAACAGGCCCTATGAGGAACGGCTGAGAGAGCTGAGGGTGTTTANCTCCATGTGTTTTTTCCTCCTCTTCTAGTTTGTTCTGCATCTCCCTTTTTGCCCTCAAACCAAGCTGCTGGGTCCCAGCTAAGCAGACAGCAAGGTCTCCCTTCCCCGGGGAATGACACGGCGGTGATGAGGTCTCTGCCCCTGTGCTACCTCTCCCCAGTTTAGAGGCGAGAGGCCAGGCTGGTTCCATCCCGTCCTGCCCCAGCCAGTGCACCCCCACCCCTGCCTGGCTGCCACACGGGACACAACGGGACGAACAGACACATTGATTACTTCTGCTGGCCCAGAATCAGAGGGCTTTTCTGACCCCTTATCACAGCAGCTGAAATTCCAGCTAAACAAAACCCAGCCACAGGCTTATTCAAAACATTTATTAGTGTTTAAGGAAAATAACAGTGTGGAAGGTACAGAGCTTTGTCTAAAGCCATATGCATTTTTTTTTTACAAGCTTATTTGGCTGCAAATTCTACATGAGATAAAACTAGTATGTTTTTCTCCCAGAGATTTGGAATTAAGGACAGCTTGTCTTTTGGTTTTTTTTTCTTTCTTTTTTTCCTTTTAGTTCAGCACTTTAACTTAGGACAGCATTTTCCAGGGTGTACTGCTATCTTTTTCCAGTAGGCATTTTGCTTCTCCCAGTATTTTCATTCCAGAACAAGGCTCATTCCAGATGCAAAGCATAAAGAAAACATTCATACCTTGGCTTTTAAGCTAAACCTCCTTTGTGAACACCAAGTTCATGAGGAATGTTAATTAAAGCATCATACAGTATCTAAATGGACTTTTTTTTTTTAATAAAGAATTAAGGCTACGTAGATGTCACAATAAAATAATCTCAGGTAAAACGCACCCTATTTGTTATATAGGAAAGAAGGTTTAACAATAAATAAATGATTATGCTGTCAATAACATTATGGAACTGTATAAAACTATATTTACGCAGCTTTAAACATAAAAAAACCATACTAGTGGCATGAATATATACAACACAGGTCATGACATACGTTTAAATTATCATAGCCAGCAGTGTTCTTTTTTAAATGGAGACACTATAATAAATAGAAATGTTAAATATTTACAATAGCATAAATGGAATCAGTAGATGAACACATAAAATCTTCACACACAGAGGAAAAAAAAAGTTATGCCTTATACAAAAATCCCTCCCAACCACAGCATGCCCTCCCCCCTCCCAATTTTCATTGATAAACAAGGGAAATATACAATTTCCCCCACAGAATGAATGAATACAAATAAAACTGTATGCATGCTGAGGTGATACGTTGACTGAGACATTCAAGGACATAGAACTATATGTTTGGTTCCTATTGATGAATCAGACCTCTAATGAGAGGGATCTTATTTTAGCTCAATACAAGAACATCACATTGGTTGTGATGTTTTGGTTGTTGTTTCTGTTTTGCGCTTGTTTTCTTTTTTGCTAAAATGCCTGGATTGTCTTTTTGGTTTGAGCTTGTTCTTTACTGTGGCTACATGCCAAGGGGGAGAGGACACTCACAGGAAACCCATGGAGGCATGTGAGAAACCTTCTAATGGTACCACCAGCAGCCGTTCAGTTTTTGGAACAGAGCTGGCCATCAGAGGTGGCCCTGAACCAACCTTGACAAGCTCCTCCATGGGACAACCTGGGTGTCCCAGCCATGGAACAGCTGTGCTACAACTCAACAGGCAGCTGACATTCACCACCAGGAGCTTTGCTCCTCAGATCAGCATGGTCTTTGCTACTACCATCCCTGGCCTGATCCCACCTCTTCCCAATTAAGTAAAATGAAAATTTTGTCAGAAAACTGAGCTAAAATCAGGCAGGATCAAGGTCACGTCTTTAAGCAGAGACCTGGTGATCACATAGAGACACACCTTTTCAACTTGACGGTCCTCTCTCACTTCCTACGTGGCTTCTATTAAAAGCAATGCCTATAACTTCTGCGGGTGGATACATGCATTAAACCCTGAATATAGCTATTAGGAGCTGCGTTCACTTAGCAGTAACTAAAATCTGAGTTGGAAATTGTAGCCAAATTCCAACACCCTCTACTGTTTATGCAGCTCCTTCCCACCATGCGACAAGACGTACGTTAGTTCACTGGGTACGTTCTGTCTCTGCTGAACTGCCTTCCTGCCCCCACAGCTTTCCTCCCAAACTTTCTAAATGAGAAGGCTCAAATCCCTGGTGTGATTCCCTTTTTAAGAAAACTTGCTTTTTCTCTAGGGGAAGCTGAAGAACTCACCCTTCTGTCCCAGTGGATGCTGTTAACCTCCATTTCCAGTACAATATCTGGGGATATAGGATTGCAAATCTGCAACCTGAGAATTATAATTGCATAGGGGGTAGGAGAGATGTGTCCAAACACGTCCTTCACACTTAAAACTGCTTAGAGAAAATAAGCTCTTGACACTTTTCACGTTTAGTAACTCATTCCGCAGAGATTAAATTGTCATGCAGATGATGACCACCAAACAAAAATAAGTGAACCCCCTCTCCTTATCTTTGGCATTTGGGTAAACCATAGCTGATAGGCAGGTTAGAGCAGGTCTCCATGTCCCAGTAAACCACACCATGCTACTGCTAAGGAGAGAGATTTCTGTTGGGCCTTCAACATAGCCCTGCAGAAGAACTAAGGACATGAGGTCCTTTGCTGTCTGAGCCTCTGCCCATCCTTTTAAGCTTGGGCTGTTCATAAGGTTGGAGGACCTGTATCACTGAGCAAGCAGAGAATATGCACAAGGTTGAGAGGTCCGCAAGCATGCTCTGGGGGATCCTCCATGCTGTGCAAGTCTTAACAGTCACATTGCCTTGCCTGAAAGCTGACTACTCACCTTTGATATGCTGAAGTGACTGGATTAGCAAGTGTCAAGTTATGCAGTGGTTAAAAAAGAAACAGGGGGCACTTAAACTAGGGAGCATCACCCAGATGGGAACAATGGCTCAGAAGTTCTTTAAGAGAAAGCGGTGGAGCTTCAGACCGCATGGTTCCTGTGCAAGAGACAGGGTAGCTATTTCATTACAGAGCGTCACATAAAGAGCCTTGAGCTCTTGCGTTCTCAGACACAGGCAGAAACCAAATCCCCCTGGAATTCAGCCATCTGCTGTAAGGCTGCACCCTAAACCTTCAGAGGTGCTAAGCCACAAGCGGCAGCCACATGCAATCTGGCAGAGCTCTCTTGGAACGTTCTCCGCAGCCAAGGGGACCAAGAAAAAAAAACAAAACAAACCCCCAAAACAACCCAACAACCCCTAAACAAGGGCCTAAATTTCAGCTGATGTCCATTTCACAAGAAAAGGGGGAGAAGAATTTAGTTGGAGATATTTTGCTGTGTTTGTTGGCTTGCTCAAATGTCAAGCTTGCTGGATCAATAACCCATTGCCACTGCTCTCCCTTTGCTACTATATACACTGTTGCTGAGGTCCATATACATCTTGCAATGCCCTGTGCTTGACCTCTGAATGGGAAATGCTTTGGAATGTCCATAGGCGGGAAGATGGACTCAACGGAGGAAGTTTCCAGTGGAGGGGGAGGACGGGGGGAGCAGGGAGTTGGTGCCTTTTTTCACCTCCGGATGTCAGAGAAGTCGGACAGTTCATCTGCCCGGTCCATGATCCCATGTGCCCCTTTGGGACCGTGGCCCCCAGCTTTCACTCGGGCATGGGCATTCAAGTGGCCCTTAGTACCTCTCTCTCCCTTAGATGATCGTAAACTCTCCCTGTGGTCAGAGTCAGAGTGGGCCAGCAAGTCCCCGCGGCCAACAGCGGCTTTGCTGGCTTCACTCGACTTCTTCTCAGGACCCAGGATGGCATCTCCGTGCACAGCCGAGGTGCAGAAACTCAGGATGGAGCAGAGACTTCCCCAGTTCTGTTCACATTGGGCCTGGACACTTCTTGTTATTGCCTTTTTCACTTCCTCACCACAGGTGAGCAGGATATTCACTAGGTCAACGTATGGCCTATAGGTAAAAGAGACAGTGAGGAGAGTCAAAAAATATATAAGGGTTAAGTAGCGGTAAACAAGTGTAGTAGCCTCTCTGCCTTCCCCTCCCTTGTGCACAGTACAGTTCAGTAGCGTTAGCCTCCTGCCACCCACTGACTCAGCAGCCCTGTACAGAAATGCTGCACTATATGTTTTTTTAATGCAATATATTATTTTCTAATTAGCCATAGCACTGTAAGAAATGCACATGATAGCATCCTGTCAAATAAAGCTTCATGCAGTTGCTGGATCTGCCTTGACTGCTCCCCCATCAGAGATGCTTCAAGAGAACTGTCATGTCCATCTGAGGAATATAATAAGGTCTACATGCTTGGAAAATTGGGCTGTCAAATGGAGGAACTGCTATCTCACACCTTCTACCTCTATCCATGCCTCCTTCATCTTTACTAGTCAGGATACATGATGAAGGAAACTTGCTCATGTCCAGAGCCATCAACTGCATCAAAGAGCTTGCTATGTCCAGGTGAAGGGCTGGTACAGAGCGTACCCGTCACCAGGCTGCAAAGAGCAATACATAATTAACTAGAGGTTCTTTGGGTTTTCTCATCCTCTTTAGCTTTCCCTCAAGTACCAGGTATTCATCTCCACCACAATTAAGATCCTATCTGGACATGGGATCTGACTGCACAGAGCTCAGAACACATGGAAATCTGCTTTGGTCGCACTGTTTCTTCCCACACCAGTGTTTTTTTTTTTTTCTTGGAAAGTCGAGTACAGCTTTCAGTATGTATCTTCCCACAGCCAAACCAAGGACTCCAAACAAGCTATGGCCAAACACCGCTGCTGCTTCCCACCCGCCCTTCCATGTCCCCACAGCACAAGGCAGCCTGCATGCAAGCGCTTTGTCTTCCTCAGCCACGGGTCACCGAGTGCAGCAATTTTAAAATAGTTGCGGTCTTAGGTTTTGTGGGTCAATATTGATGTTGCCTATTGACACAACTGCTCAGCCCCTAGCAGGGCCAGGAGGATGTGCTTAGAAGTCTTCCACAGTAGGAACCATCCACAGTGCAGGAGAACTGACTGGAATCAGCATCTGTGGTTGTACAGATGGGAGGACACACACTTTTTGGGCAAACCATCCACCAGCTCTGGTGGCAGTGGATGAGTCTACGTCTCTTCACAGCGAATAAGTCAGAAGAGATAAGGAAAACGATCAGACTGTGATCAGTGCCTGACACTACCCAGATTTTACTTCGCCCAACTGCTTAAACTCATTTTGAATGACTAATTTTGGAAAGCCACCTTTTCCCCTATCTCAAATATATTTCCCATGTTTGGATTGTTTCTGCCCTTTAAAAAAAAAAAAAAGTTACTTGGAATGCAGCAGTGACCGATCTGCCAGAGCCTGTCACCACTTCCACCATAGCAAATCAGCCTGACCCCCACCCCACCGCAGCTGACTCAGGAGGAGACTTCACTGCCCCAACTGCGTTCCTCAGTGCTCCTTGTGAGAAAAGAGCCAGAATAAAATAGTCAGAGAATAACTCTGAGAGCTGCCACTTGCTACTCTGCTCTTAGTTTTTGATTTAAGCATAAAATAGAAGGCTAGAGAACTGAGCACATCACAAAGTGATCCAGCAAGAGGAGGGGAAGAAAAAAAATAGAAAAGTCAGTTGTTGAAATTGGGCATAGCCTTTACAAAAATCTTTGGAAGAAAGAGGCTGCTGGTATGACTAAAAAGTGGCTCAGCTGCCAAATATTTCAGGTATTCAGAGTCTGCCAGAGCCCTGCGGATTAATACTGGCCCATTTCTCCTTCACTGTTTTACTTTCTGCATTTCAGCTGGCCTGACCATAGTACCTGAACTGAGCACAAGGCTGCAAGTCAGCAGACGTGATTTTATTTCCAGTTCTGCCACACTTGCCTATTGATCTTGAACAAGTTACTTAGTTCAAGAGCTGCAGAGATGGCCTCTAAATTTAGGGGAGGAGGCTGGTTGGCTTCTATTTGGGGAGGCCTGCATAAAAGCTAAGCTCCAGTTCCATAAGATGCTGAAGTGTAGGAAGCTCTAAATGAGATTGTGCAAATTATAGGTGTTCAGCTGAATGACCCGTCTCTTCTCAAACTGAGAACCCCAGTTAAGCTCCCCAGAAATAAGCAGCTGCCTTTGAGCTTTCCTCCTTCAGCCTGTTTGTAACATAAGGATAGCTTGCTTCTCTTTGGACAGGCTTTTGGCTTTCATAGTTCTTCTCATCCCAAAATGATGGGGGTGGTTAATTGGTGCCAAGTACCCAATTTATGGTGTGCTAACAGAGCCTGAGCAGCTCACAGAGAGGTGCTGCTGTGCAGGATGGAGCCCTGCTTCCCCTCTTCCCCAGCCAGTGGGATGCTGCCCTTCATCCCGGGCACAATCAGCAGCCTGGGCAAGGCCCGGATCTGCTGCCACCAGCTATCCCTTTGATCCCAGCCTCAGGAATGTCCACAGAAAGGGCCTTGCTTTCAGGCCACCATGTTCACCTTGTACAAACCGCAGCAAATGACTCTGCACTTGAGAGTAAACTGGCATCAAAGTGTCTCTCTGCAAGTATTAGTGGGGTGGTATTCAAGAGAAAGCAAGGGAATTGGGGCACAACTCCTTTGGAGGCCAATGAAAATGCACGGCTGAGTCCAGAAAGAAGGATTCTGTAAAGAAATAAGTGGTCTGTCATGACCACTGGGATTTGGGGTTTCTATGCTAATATCTGCTGGGGGTAAGAAGGCACAAGGGCTCAGTCTTATTTGGGAGCAAGATGTTCACCTGCAAGAAAAACAGGCTCCAATTTTTGCATCTGTGCACAAAAGAGTTTGTACAAACAGCTTGTGCTTGGTTCTGTTGCTGTCACGTAGCAGCTTTGATCAATTCCAAATAGGATTCATGCCTGCCATTCCTCAGAGGGCAGCTGTGTTCCCAATCAGAGGGATGAACTCCTCAAAATCCGACTTGTGCCTTCATTTTTTACACCTCCATGTTTTATTAAAAAGCATCTGAGATTAATAAGGAATAAGACGAATGAGAGATTACCTGGGGGACTGCAGCTCTTTCAGGGACAATTAACTACAAGACATCTAGAAGTATGTATTAAAAGAAGAAATTATCATCTTACTGACAACTTTGCACAGACCTTCTTCCCTCCCTTCTCCTCTAGCTGTCATCTTTAACAAGATACGGGGGTCAGGAACAGTGTCTTTGAGCTCAGGAAGCACAGAGACATTGTGAGATGCCTCTGGAAACAGCAAACATCGACACTGTATTTGATAAAGGACCAAAGAGACAGCCTGATCCAACTTCAACCCATTTCATTCCCTTCCAGAGGTCACATGTAGTTCTTCGTAAACAAACGAATCTTGGAGGGCCCCTGTGAAGAAAGCATTACCTTGCTCTGGTACATGGGAAAACAAGATGTGCTCAAGGCCAGAAGGAGGTGAAACAGCTTTTGGGCAGATGCACAGCTCATTGGCACCATCATGCTCCTGGAAGGAGCTCCCACGCCTCTGACTGCACTAGCACGGAGGCACTTACTCATGCTGCAGCAGGTCTTTGAAGTGAATCATCTCCACAATGACCTGGACGTTCTCCTTGGCAGCGGAGCAGAGGTCATGCTTCAGGTAGCACTCCCGCTGTAACTGGAACACCATCTCTTTAATGGCAGGGCACTTACGGCTGATGCAGCTGAATTTATGCCTCAAGGCATGAGCCTTACACTTCAGAGCGTCTTTAATGAAGGATTTTCCCTGAGAAGAAAAGAAATGTAGTAGGTCTGTATTTTTGCCCATTAAGCACAGCAGCTGATTTATGCCCGGCTAGCTGCTGCTCTGTAGGACAATGTCAAGGGTTTTAGATTGCTAAGGGTACTACTTAATCACTTTCCCCCCCCTCTTCTCTTTGCTTCTCTGCCCTTAAAGTTCATGCCAAGTTACCTGTCCTTGCTATTCCAGTAGAATTGAATGCACAGGGCTTCCTCACTGTTACTTTGAGGTTTTCTCTACCCCAATAGCTGAATGTCCCACAAGGGAAAGGGCAAAAGTCAGCCCCTTGAAATAATTCAGTGCTTGAGTTACTGGCTTTGTTTCCTTCTGGGGTGTCAGCACAGCAGGTTCGCACAAATGAGAGGGCATCTGCCATGGCTGAGGTCCCAAGGACCACAAGAAGATACCCATTCAGTAACTGCAAATCAGCTTTGTTTGAAAAAAACACGAACAAAACTTAAAATTAGTTTGCAAACATTTATGCACCATCCATATGCAACTGCCCCATTACCCCTCTGTCACTATTTTCTCTACTACTACTTCCTTGGAGAGGGAGCCAAATCAGCACTTATAATAATCCTACAGTGTCTTGAGGTCTGTTCGCTACAAGAAATTCTAAGTGAGATTAAAAATCCCCACATCAATAAACTAAAGAACTAAATCGCAAGAGAGCTGTTTTGGCAGCACCTCTTTAACCATTGTTGGCGATTCCTTCATTTGATTGCTTAGTGGGCATCAAAACCACCCCTTCCTTTTCTCTCTCTGCTGTCCCATAGTACGGATGCCATACATGGTGCACGTGTTGCAGCCTGACAGCTCTGCTCAGACTCCCTTTACTTTGCTGAGCAATAGGAGTGTGGAAGCTTCCTGCACTGCCTCCATCTCTTCATTAGCTTCAGATTATTTTACACAAATGCTTCACGAAGACCAAATTTTTTGATAACTGTTATGCGAAGAGTACGTTAGCACAGCTCCACTGACATTAACAAAGATTTAGTCAGACTGGCAAAGCAGATTTTGTCCCTAAATTGTTTCAAGTCAAAAGTGTTCCTTGCTGATCAAAGAACTACATCAGTCATCATACCCTTCTACTCCCTGTGCCAAAGGCAGCTGCTTGTCTTTGCCTTCAGTAACAAACATGCACGGCACATTAGGCAAATAAGGATAAAAAAGAAAATTCTTATGCAAACCAAACCTGACATCAGTGCTTAGGTTTGAGAGAGAGGGAAAAGAAAGCAGAGAACAGAAAATGGCCAGTGTTAGTCTTGTCATGTAACGCAGCCTGAAATAACTAGATAATGCAGAGATGAGCCATGAAAAGCCATGTCATAGCAGAAGCTAAAGTCACCTTTATATTAAATAAAGCTCCAGGGGTTTAATACTTCCGCACTGCAACAGAGACAGACTGTATGTGAAACAGGCCATATTTGATAAGCAGTATCTGGGGATCCTGGGGAATAGGCATCAATGGCTACACTCAGCCTTCACAGCTATGTTTCACACTCCTTCCCTCCCTGGCTTACTTCTTTGGCCACCTTTGCTCACCGACAGACTACTGTGCAAAAATAAATGCTTTCTGGAAGCCACTTGAAAATTAAGTTGAAGGTTTTTGGATAGCCACGTAAGGAACAATTCCCATTTCAATGGCCAGTCAGACCCTTTGTACACCCTTGAGAATTTGAGATTAAAACTCCAGCACTGCAAAAGTGTTTCCTACTGGGAGATCCCACTCCCCCTCATGGAACAGGCTGAATTCAGAAGACAACTCTACTTTTTACAATGTTCTTAACAGTGTATGAGGTTGGTGCTTTTAGTCAGGTTATACTGTAAACTACATGGTCAAGCCAAGTGTTGTCTGGGTACAGGATGGGGAATGGGTCACAAGGAGCTGTACCTACAGACAGCTTGTCTCCTGGGACAGGTTGCACACTGCTGCTCTGTTACTGTTCTTGGGTCTTGATTCTGGGCGCTTCAATTGAAAAATTCTTACTGAAGCTGGTCATGTGCAAAAGTAGATTTGCTCCGCAATGGTAGTTTTTTTCCAAAGGTGTGTTAAAGTACTAAAATATACACGTGTGTCTATGGGAAGCAAGCGGATACATAGGACACTGTGTTACCTGGGCATCAAATTTTCCAGCGTTGTGCAGGAATGTCATGCAGATCTCATGTAAGCCTCGGATCTCGCAGGAATTGTTTTCAAAGCATTCAAACACGCCACATCCCACATCACCAGCATTAACCAGGCAGTGCTGGATTTCAGCTAAAACGAGCATTGATTAAGAGTTAATTCGAAGAACGGTTCATAGAAGCTGCTGGTGGGTAGTGAAAGAATTATTTCACTAACATCATCAGTTCAAAAGTGAAAAAAAACACACGGGACAACAGTTACTGCACCCACAGCATGCCCAGTTTTTGCAGAAATTACATCACAAGTTGGGTGGATTATGTTATGGAAGAAATATCCAAGAAGCAAACGCCAAATCCATGCCAAATCCACTATGCTTACATCAAGCTATTTCATTTGAGAACTGTCAAAGGCTTTTGCATTCCTCAGGAGCAAAGGACAGGCATGATTTTTGCTCTCTGACTTTACAAAGTCCCCTAGCAAATTCAAAAGCCAAAATGAAAAAGCCCAGTAACCAGCCAGCAGACCTTCTCATTTTTAGTACTTTGAGTCAGTTTCTGGTGATTTAGCACAATTTTTTTTTACAGACCACTGTGTTTTTCCTGTTGTGATGTCTACAAACTTAATGGCAGAACACCCACTGATAAATGAAAGTCCTTTGCAGAGAGTGTTGCATAAAGCTGCAACTACATCCTCACCTATGTAGAAACCAACTGAAAAAACCATGTATTCGCATACATAGTACAAAAAATAGATCTACTGGAGCTTGTTGTCACATGGATGTTTATTCTGTCCTTTCAGATGTTATGTAATACTGTAAAAAAATGCTGTCTAATACTCACTTACCAAAAAAACCACCCAAAATCTAATTCTTAACAAGACAGCTTCTGGTCCTTTTAAAAAAAATGGATGTAATAGTACTGCCAGAGGGAAGGTGGTTGCTGAAAAAGCCTGGGGATAAAGTTAAACAGGGGCAGCTTTTAGACCAGAACTGAGGATGCTAAGAATTCCTGTGCTCTGTGCCCTAGTGGTACCTTTAATTAAAGCTCGCTCTTGGGAGCCTGCCTAATCCCCCCTCTGAACCTCAGCGTTTCAGACATCCCCAGCCTCCCCCTTCGCCATGCGGTCCATTTGCAAGTCTTTACAGCAACTTTCCGTCTAATTCCAACCCGCTGCAAGGCAGAGAGAGGAGCCGCGGATGTAAAGGTGGAGCCTGACGGAGTTCACACGACCCCCCCCCCAGCTCAAAACCGCTGATTTTTTTTCTTTTCTTCTTCTTTTTTTTTTCCGCCCATCTACCTGCCCCGAGGTGCATCTGGGGGTGGGAGGCAGGAGCCCCGGGGGTGGGTTTTTGGGATTCCCTTAGCCACACGCAGGCACAGGGGGTTGGGGGGAGCCGGGAGCTCTTTGTGGAGCACGGAGCTGGGTTTTTTCGGGGCCGGGAGCTCAGCTGGAGTGCTTGTGTTGGCATCCGGATGCAAACCCTTCGCCGGATCACATGGCCTGGCTCCAGCGTGCTGAGAACTGCACAGTGCCGTGATTCACATGTGGCAGTCCCTAATGGGGCATTCGTGCATTCCTGCTCGTGTGTGTTTAAACACGTCTCGCAGCACCGAGAGTNCGAAAAGAAAGAAAAAGGAGGAGGAAAGAAAAAGAAAAGGAGGAGAAAAGGGGTGGGAGGGTGGGGAAGGGAAGCGTCTGGATCCCTCGCGCTCTCTCACGGCTGGGAAGCGATCCAGCCGAGTGCCCGCCTCAGCTCTCTCTTTCTAGGCAAATACCCGCGGGAGGGAGCGCAGGGGGCGGGAGGGGAGGAGAGAAACCCCCGGTTCGTTGCATCATTGCGCGGCTCCCTGCGGAGGAGGCGAAGCCCCGGTCACTTCCAGCCGCTTCCCCTTCCCTCCGCGCTCCCCCCTCGCTCCTCCGCCCGGTTTCGAACGCTCGGCCGAGAAACTTTTTCTCGTCCCCGGCCCCGGCGCGGCGTCCCCGGGGGCCGCAAAGGCAACACGTGCTTAGCGGAGCGAATTCGGAGCGAGCTCGTCTTCCCTCGCCCGAAATCGAGACGCCCCGTCGCTAACTCCCCGCAGAGCCCGGGACGGGGGCGTCGCGGCGCTCCCGCGGCCCCTCTCCCCTCTCCCCTCTCCCCTCTCCCCTCCGTACCTGTGTTCTGCAGCGACAGGCGCCCCTTCTGCTGCGGGGTCCTGTCCTGCGGGCCCTCGGGCGGGTGCGTGGCCTCAGCGCCGGCCCCGCGGGCCCCGGCGAGCAGCAGGGCGAGCAGCAGGGCGAGCAGGTCTCCGCGGAGCCCCGCGCGCATGGTGGCGCCTTTCCCCCGCGGGGCCCTCCCTGCGCGCTGCCCGCCGCGGCCCCGAGACCCGCATGTGCCCGGCCCGGCGGCGGCGGAGGCGGCGGAGCGAGCGCGGAGTGGCGGCGGCGGCGCCGGAGGGGAGCCCTCAAATATCCCCGCCGAGCCCCGGTGTCACTCGCATGAGGGAGCCGAGCAGGTGTCGCTCCGCGCCGCGGCCAATGGGCGGACGCCGCCCCGCTTCGACCGCCCGCCGGGGGCCGGCCCTGCCCCGCCGGCAGGTTGCAGCCTCCCGCCTCCCCCCCCCCNGGCAGCGGGCGGCGGCTGCAGCGCCAGCGGGTGCGAAGGTGCCTCCCCCTCCTCAGCCCCGACGCGGGGGATGGGCGGGAGGCTGCACCCCGGGCGGCGGCGAAGGTGCCCCCCCACCCCCACCAGCCCCGACGCGGGGGATGGGCGTGCAGGGATCAGCGAGGGGTGCGAAGGTGTCTCTCTGTCTCCCCCAGGAGTCACCCCCGAGCCCCGACGCGGGGGATGGGCGTGCGGGGACCAGCGAGGAGGACGAAGGGTGCGAAGGTGTCTCCTTTTCTCCCCCTGGACACCCCCCTCCATCCCCGACGTGCGAGGAGGAGGAGGGGGTGGTAGCGAAGGTGCCCCCCCACCCCCGGCGATATAGGGTGGAAAAAAAAAGATAAAAAGGTGGAAAAGCTGCTTTGGGGGGAGGAGGGGGCAGCGCCCAAGGGACAGGAGGGTGATTTCGGGGCGCTCCGAGCCCCGGGGAGCTGCGAGGTGCGGGTGCCCGGAGCCTGGAACCGGCCGTCCTGCGGCACTGATGCCTCATTGCTAGACTTGATTAAAAAAAAAAATCCCTCTCCGAAGCAGCCATGGAGCTATGACACTGACTTTCTTGGGAATGCTCCACTGCCACAGCCGCGCCCCCCCCCCCGCCCCAGGATTTTGTATCCTGGCTGCTCCGAGGGGATCTGGGCTAAATCCATCACCTGGGGGGTGAGGGTGGATGTGGTACCTGAGTGTGGACCCGGCTTTCCCTGACCCTCCCTTCCCCACTCCTGACACCGGGGTGGGTGGGGTGTGGAGAATAAGCCTTCCAAGACCCCCTTCCCCTCCCATTCCCCCCCCGGTCAAGTCTGGCTGCTCCCTTTTGTCCCATAGCTGGAGCAGGACGGGGGGGACACCCAGGAAAATCTGCAGCAGGTGATGGGAAGCGCTGTGCTTGCTGGGGAGGGAGTGCGTGCGTCTCCCCTCGCCCTGCTGTAACGCACATCAGATGTTTCATCAGACCCTGCAGACCCCATGTGGCTGTGCCTCCTCCAGCAGCCCCCGAGCTGTCGGGGAGTGCTGTGCTGGGGATGGGGGTTCCTGCTGAGGTGGGAAGAGGAGGGGGGGATCAGCCAGGAATGTCTCCAGCTGCTGCTACGCGCTTCCTCACAGCTGTCAAAATGCACTTGAGGAAATCCACTCACACCTCCCCGAGCAAGGGTCTCCTAGGCAGGACGTGACACGGCACCGCAGGACCATGGCTCCACGGCTACGCACCAGCACGCACGTTTTGACACCCCCCTTGCAGCCCCCGAGACATCCCTCCACTTGCCTTGGGCCTTCCCTGGCTTCATCCCAGCCCAGGAGGTTGGTTGGCTGTGCCTGAGCATCACTAAGTTGGCTTGTCATTCTTTAGGGTCTGACTTTGAAACATCTTTGTGAGACTGAAATCCTTTAACGGAAAAGTGGTGGAAATGCCCTTTTATCGATGCGCTGCTGCTGTTTAAACTGCAACTTGCAGCTCTCCTAAGGAACTCGCTGTGGCAGTGCGGATGTCTGCAAAGCCCCTGTGCCCCTGGGATGGGCTCTGCCCTTTTTGACAACAGGGCTATTAAAGGAATAGTTTTTTCTTCTTCATTTTTACCTCACCCCGAGTGCCTGGTGGCCTGTCTTTTGTCCTTGTTCTCTTACTATTTATACTGCTGAAAGAGTTTTGCTGTTTAATTGCCTTTGCTAGGTCTAACAGGCTTGACTTTAACAATTCTCATCTCCAGCGTTCAAAGACCAGGGACTGAATCAACTCAGGAGCAGCACAGAGGGAGTACGGGTAGGAGAATTTCAGGGGCAGCATTTTTTTTTTTCTGTTGGAGAAGGTAACAGACAATGTACCCTTCCTAACCAGCAAGTTTGTGCTATACATATAATGTATATTTTAATTTTTTTTCCTTGTCTCTCTTGTGCTTTCTCCTAATGCCCTTTCCCTGCCAGTTTATGTCTGATGCCCCCCTCCTGCAGCCATTCCTCATCAATCTTTCTGCCTCTTTATTTCAAGTTACAATTTTCGGATTGGTTTTGCCCTTTTGACTGAAAGGAATTCAGTGCATCCTCCGTGCCCCAGGGTTCCTCCCTCTGGTTGGCTTCTCTACTCAGGTCTCATCATTTCTCAGTGCTTGTTCTTCGAACCATGCAGCCCTGGCTGCTCTAGCGTGGCTTGTCCCCTCCTTCATCCCATATTGTATTAATTGCTTCATCCAAGGTTCTTTTCACGTCTGCCTTTCCTTACCAAAAACGTGCCTAAAATAGCACCCCCTCGTGTCACTATTTGGTGGAGAAATCTGCCGGCTGTCAGCATGTTGAGCATCTCTGCAGACATGGCTGAGCAGCTAGTGGCAACCAGAGCTGTGGGATTTTTTTCCCCTGCTTTTCTCCCTCGAGGTCACTCGTCAGGGTGCTCCCAGGATTAGAGGATCTGGTCCCACACAGTCCTTCCTTAGCAAGGTGAGAAGCTGCGCCTGCATTTTAAAGGTGTGCGCCGTCTGGAAAAATGCGCGTGATGCACAAGTCACGCTCTAGCAAACTTGGCACCTTTTGGAGCATGGTGCGAGTCTCTCCCTGGCAGCACAATCGACTGGCAGTTGGAGTGCCAGGTAATTTTATAGAATAATTACCAATTCCAGTGATTTAGAGGCTGGTTTCCAGGAGACCTGGGATGCCTGAATCCACGGAGCCTGCAGCTTTGCTCCAGCCGCAGGCAGCTTATGTGGATGCAGGCGCCTGAGCGCAGGATGGTGTCCGGTTGTGGGGTATTTGATGATGTGTTTGAGGAGTAACACTTGGGTCAGGATCACGACTCCTTCCAGCAGTTTTGAACAACTGGAATAGGCTGCCCAGGGAGGTGGTTTAGTCAACTTCCCTGGAGGTGTTTAAGGCATGGGTGGATGAGGTGCTGAGAGGCATGGTTTAGTGTTTGATAGAAATGGTTGGACTCAGTGATCCGGTGGGTCTCTTCCAACCTGGTTGTTATATGATTCTACAATTCTATGATTTATGATTCTAACTCTCGGCTTATAGGAACATGGTTTTGAGTTCCCTGTATGCAGCATACACAGGTTTTACTTTTTAGGAGCGTTTCATGATTTGATTAAGACTTTAGAGGATCAAGCAGTAGCATGAGCATTTTGCAATTACCTTTAAATTTGAGTTTGTAGGGAGATGAGCTACTTTAATGGCTTATTAACAGGGCTGTGTCACTGCAAGGCCGTTTCAGGCAGGTGAAGGCTGAGGAATGCTGAGCAAGAGGCTCTGGCGCACGGGGAGAGAGTGAGCACACCCAGTTATGAAGGCCAGTGACTTCAGAAGCGAAGAGGATGCTGTGGGGAAGGTGTGCCAAGGTCTGGATTCTGGGATTTTAATCTGTGATGAAACACATTTCACAGTAGAGTTGGGAGTAAACTGTGTTGTGCAGCCCCAGCAGTGCAATGGGATTTCATCAGGCTTGGGAAAAGAAGCAAACAGGGGAATTTATTGTTGCCTCTTTCCCTGGGTAATTTCCCCACCTCGGGGCTTAGTGCAAGGTGCTGACTTGCAAGTGACACATCATTACAAAGCCAGCCCAGAGCTGCAAAGCGTTGCTGGGAATGTGGTCAGGGTGAGCGGAGGGAAGCTGCCTCTTGGACTTGGTTCCTCCTGGTGCAGGATCCGCTCCGGGAACATGTTGATTTAATTCCCACAAGCTGGTTCTCTGATGGTGTGAATAAAGCTGCTGACAGTGACTGCAATGGGATTTGACACTGGAGAACCTGTTAGGCTCGCTAAATGTAGGTCTGTTGGGAAGCTTCAAAGGATTGTATTTTAAGCCACTTTTCCCCTATCTATCGTTGATTTAGTACTTTTGAATATCTGGAAGCTGTAGTTTTTATGATGAACAAGCAGAAGATGACATTATTAAAAAAATATACGGCCATTTTTATTCCTGATTACTGCTGTAAAAATCAACATATTCGAGAAATGGTCTCAATGAGTTGTCCACCAGGTTTAAAGATAGCCTGACTTCTTTGATAAATATGAACTATCTGAAAGATTTATAAGGGTCAGAAATCCTGCCAAATGTGGTTTCTTTTTTTTGTATTCAAAGCATCAGGAAACCGCTCTGTGATATTTTTAAAACAGGTATTTACTCAAGTAATTGCTTACTTTTTATGTGGAATAAGAAAACCTGGTACAGCTATATTGGACTTGACATAAAAGAGAGGTATGTAATTTGTGAGCAAAACAGGGTGGAATGTACACATTGTACCTGAGGAGGTATTTCAAGAAAGACAACTCCTTGAGACAAAAAGCCAAAACAACAGACACGCTAGGTTGCATGCCAGGATTGTTTATTCCTCAGTTAATCAACTGTGTAATGAGTGTCCAGAAACAATCTCTTCTGCCCAGGTAGTTTAAGTTTCAAATCTTTGTAAGCTTAGTGGCCTTCATAAAATGGATTACATGGAAGTTGGATGAAAAACACATGTTCCTGAGAACATTTTGGTTCAAAGAAAAAAAAAGTGGCAATGACAGTGCCAACAATTTACTACAGAATATCTGCACCAGATGCCATTAAACTATAATTCCAAACAATTTGCCAGAATTATGTATTTACTTTATTCTTTAAGTCAAAATAAAGATACGCATGGTTCTTATTACTTGTGGATATAAACAAAAATGTGATGTGATTACAACTAATATAAGGCAAATAATGCCAAACAGTCATGATTTCTGTGACTACTGCACTAGCTAAAGAAAAATGGAAGCTCTGTTGGTAATTATGTGTGAAAGGCTTGTCAAAATGTGACTGTCAGATTGAGACATATCAGACTGCAGTTTGCTTAGTCACTAGATAAGAGCATTGGCCAAAAGCATCCATTTCTTCTCTTCTCACCGTGTTTTTTTTTTCCCTGAGAAAATGGGGAAGAGATTTGCAAGATGTGCTGAGTTATATTCTTAACTAAAATAATACCTAGAAGAGACTCTTTTTCAGAGGTATTTGTAGATGATCTCCAGCTTGCTGGTTCTTATCCAGATGAGCTGCTATGAGATGGTTCAAAAGACAGACATTGACGTCAAAATTGCCATGCTGAAAGGACAGAGTGAGTTTTAGCAGGAGTTTTTATGACATTACATGTCATTTAGGTTATAAAGGGTTCTATCTGGCACTCCAACTAGCTGAAACAATCTTTACCTACTGTCAAGAGGCTCTCAGAAGTTCTCAAATAATTTCCTTGAGTGAAGTGGCTACCTCAGTCATCTGCAGCTTGACGCAGAGAAGTGCTAAATGTCCTGTAACACCCATATTTCCAGGTTGGCCTGCAAGTCAGCGGGGTGAAAAATACATCAGAAATTAGAGAAAAGAGGTTCAAGAAGGTGGGGTTTTTTTGTTTGTTTTTGTTTGTTTTTTCTTTTTTTTAAAGAATTGTTCAGTGAAGTCACTGAAACAGAATCCCCCTGTGTGTTACAAAGGAAGAATCTGCAAAAGATTTGCAGTGAAGACGCTGGTTTCATCCAGACAATGGCCTGCTGGGACACAGTGAGCTCCATCTCCCAAATGAGGGATGCAGTGTCAGATCCTGCTTGGAGGAGCATGTAAACTCATCACAGCTATTCTGCAGAAATCCTTTGATTTTGGGAAAAAAACATGCTTTCATATAAAGCGAAGCAGAGTTATATGGACGTCCCATCAGAAGACCACCTGGTGTACAAAGTCTTTTTGTTTTACGTGATTCAAGGTTAATACGTACTTCATTATGGGCAGGACCAAAACCCAAAGATGAACTGGGTTCCACCTGCAACACGAGGTATTTTTGTGTGTTGAACCTGCCAAATCCTGAAGCACAATAGCTGTAGGAGAGATGAGAATTACCACTACAATATTAATGCCAAAGCTTAATGCAAATAATTTGTCCTGGCTGTCATATTTATCAGGCACACCCAGCTTATGTGTATTTTTGATGCAGTTATGGTAGGCAGAAATTAAAGATGGGTGAGATTTGTTAGTCCCAGGATGTCCTTCTTCTATACAGTACCAAATTCTTTCGATGTTCTGGTTCCTTGGTTCCTCCTCCACCTCACGTCTTGAAGGAGCCACAGGTGATCATTGTAGTCAAAGTGGACATTGACAGCACTTTTTTTGCTCTGGGAGAAATTGTCTTGACAATCCTGACCTTCCAGTTCATACTAACCCTACCAGCTTGTGGCCAGGGAAAAAAATATCGCTATAGTCTGTTGATCTAGGACTATCTGAAACCCAGGTCAGGTAACGGGACTGTAATACTGTGGGGCTCGCCAGGAAGGAAACATGCCAATGTAATTATAGTGGTAATTATAGCACCGTAGTCACCGCCCACAAAGTACGACTCTCTGCAGAGTACTGTGATTCCAGAATCAGAGTCCAAACAACATAATACTGTTAAATTTTCCTACCCGCCAGTCCTGGCTCTCAGCTGGATTGACCTCAGATTGAAAGTGAATCTGCCTCTCCTGTGAATGGCCGTGCAGATGCCAGCAAATTCAGATTGAATGAATGGTTTGCCTGCCTCTCCTATGCTTTGTCTCTACTGATACACACTTCAGCCAACAGTTGACGCTGAAATTAAGGTCAGTTTTTGTTTTCATGTTAAGCTCAACAAACTCAATGCAATTCTGCAGGGTGGGTAGGAGTGAGAAGAAAAAAACGCACCTCTACAGCCCCATCTTGGGCTCTCATTGACTTTTCATTATCACATTTCACTTTGTATATGTAGATGATCTCCCTAACTTTGGGACTTTTCAGTGCAGATCAGACAACAGCTAAACTGTAGGTCTAAATGTTCCCATGGCCTAACTACAGTTGCTCTTGTTTCGCTTCTATAGGGTCTGGGCAGATGCTCTGAAGAACAGCACAGCCTGTAAACCACGTTGGCTTAGAGATACTGGTATTCATGACCTACATGACGATTTATGGGTATGTATTCTTCCTTTGAAATAACAATTACCATAAATTGAAATTCACATTAAAAAAAAAAAAGCATCTAAACGAACAGTTAATTGTTATGCCCAGGCAGTTGAGACAGAAAAGATTCCCCAAATCTTATCAATTATGAGCAGGAATTGCAGACAGTGTAGAAATGTCAGGGCCCAATGTAGCAAGCAGAGTCACGGAGCTGCAGCCTGGCTGCTTTGTGGGTGTTAGACCAGGAGTTACCGATACTGAAACAGGCAACTTTCAAAATACAAGGGAAAGTCCTGCTGCTGTCATGGGGTCTGCTGATTTCACTGAGACCACTCGGACACAGGGAACCTGCCTGAACCCATCCTTTTGCAGGGCTGATGCTAATCTGTTTTCCAAGTAGGTTTATTAACTACATTTCATTATCATTTATCACAAAGTAACTTGCAGTTTGCCACTGTGATGTTCCTGTTGCCTGTACCATCCATGTCTGTATTTATTCTGAGCATCATTTAATGTGGTTTTAATAGGACTAATTACGATTAGAGTTTTGTTGTGCTGTAGAAGCCTTTTATTTTGCTGAGCTGTGGTGGTGGGAGGTTTGTCCTGTTGTTTATACATTGCCATGTGCTTGCTCTGGGTACATTGTGCTCAGTGTATCCACAAGCATGCACTCCTGGTTTCAGTGGGATCTGATGCCAATGAAAACACATTCTTTGAAAAGATAGGTAATTACTTAAGACTTTGTCTAATGCTATAGAAGGACCAATAAGCTATATGAACCAATTTAGTATTCATAATAATACATGGTTCAGAGATGAATAAAAGGCTATAATTCTTTTGAAGGGTTCCACTGACAGAATAAACCACGAGAGCTCAGCTAGTCAGCAGAAAGCAAAGATTGGATTATAGCTGGGCTCATCAGCATGGGACCGTACATGGTAGTTTCTCTTGTCTGCAAAGGGATTATTTCAGAAGTTTTTTTTCTCCTTATTTTAAATTACTTTAAGTCTATAACCCAAAATGGAAGAATTGCTGGATGCTGTTTTCTGTGAGAAGAACATTCAGAGATAATATTTGCTGTCTTCTCTGTTCTAGTGTAATCAGATTTTGTTCTGGAAACATGTCTATGAATGGAATTAAATTCTTCCACTGTTTCACCCATCCAACTATAAATAAGCTATGGTGCTGCAGTACCATACAATAACTGCACGTCTGGCTGGTGCACGGCTGTTCCCCCATATTGTTGTTCAGCTGGCTCTTCTCCCACCTGCTTTTTTTTTTGCATAGGGGTTGGGTGGGTCCTTTTCTGGGGCTGTTTCAACTACACCCATTTTCATACCCGGTAATGGGTCCCATGTGCCAAATATGCTTTGATTTTTGGTTGATGTCATACTGCATTTACAAGTAGTTTGGGACCATTTCAAAATAGAGATGTGTTTATATAAATATTTATTTATATTTTTTTGATAGCCTCAGGAAACCAAGTCAGTGACTGAGGAAATAAATAGGCATGGAAAAAATCATAAGGGTATTGTTTATGAGTAGATTATAGTCAGATGATAATAACAAGCAGAATGAATAAATTTGAGAGGCAGAATTGACATGATGGATATTGCTTTAATAGCATGTACTGAACTTTCAGTACATCTTGTTTTGAGATTCATATTTCTTGAAATCCACAGGAATAAATTGAACTCTGTGTAAGCTGTTGAGACAGAGCTGACTGGAGGGTGGAATGTGCAGAACGAGACCACAGACAGGGTGTTCATGGTCTCCTGCTGCCTCCTGGGACTCCTCTTCTCTCTGCCTTTTCAAATCTCACTGTTTAGTCACGTTCCTATTCTGATAATTGATTGCACATTGACTGAGGTAAATGCTGGCTATGCTTTTGCGTCCTCTTTCACCAGTGGCTTTGCTGGGTGCCTTGAAGGTGTCTGCTGAGATTCATCTGTGTGTATAATGTCCCTAGTCGGGTGGTTGGTGTTGGTTCTCCCCAGCCTCCTGTAACATAGGAGGTGCTTCATCCCAAGTGGAAAGCAGGGTGTCTCTGACTCAGATGTGTAATGGTTGGGGAGCAAACCCTGCTCCAGGGCTGCAGAGCAGTAGCAGCCTGGAGAAGGATGCACCTCCTGGTGATGTGGGGCTGGTAACATGGTTCTGTGTCAACCTTTCTCACCCTTGGGTTGGGGAATGTGATGGAGAATGTGCACAGCAGCCTTAACACTGACTGTCTTGCAGCCAAAGTCTTTTTGAGTAACTATGCAGGGCACAGACTTGAGAATGGTATAAATTGCACTGAGGCCAGCCTTGGCTTGGATGGCATCGGGACTGGATTGCCAGAAGGTTTTTCAATAATAACAGCAACCATCCTAACTAGTGACGTAGTAGTACTCATTTATATGATTTATGGGAACACTATATGTAATGATTCCAGTATATACAAGCAGGACTGAACTTCTTTTTAGTCTTCTGAATAGAGGCAGCCATGTAATACACACAGGAGCTTAGTACTTGTAGGAATATCCAGCACTGCCTATGGCTGGAGGAGATCCATCATTTCAATTGGCCCCATTAGGAGTTTTTGAAAACTGCAAAGAAACTTCACTGCTGTTGAAACTAGGAGACCAAATAGTGTGCTCTCTACATTACGTTTCCATGTTCATCTGCTTACTTGAGTAGCGTAGTCAAGCATGGGGATGTTGTTTGTATTTGGGTCTAGATTATCCATGAGTATAGAGCTTGTATTGTCTTGGCTGGGCCCATCATTGTGGGCAGACTGTCTGACTACAGTGGGTTGAGTCCTGAGATCATACCAGCAATTCTTCTTCCACAGCCAGTCCCCCATTATAGGCTGCTGGAACACACTAGGGTATTTCTAAATTCTTTTCTGCATCTCTCTGGGAGTGTTAAGGAGTTCCCTTAACATTTGCCTTTCTTTGAATGAATGTGTGTGGCAGTGTTGATGCACTAAGCAGGACAATTTAAAAAAAAAATTTTTTTGCATTTGAAAAAAAAAGGCTGTTCAATTCCTTCATTGCTGGGTAAGATTTGTTAGGTACTGAAACCCCAGTGTAACCTCACCGGAGCACTTCTTCCACAGTGCAATCCAGGGTATCCTTGGAAATGTCTGGGTATACCCGTCTATATGTACTGTGTGCATATACATTCCTCATGATGTGCCTGGAAAGCAGTATCCAGTGCAGATGTCCTCAGCTGGCTAAAGAGCAGTGAGAATAGATTCAAACTGGTCTTGAGACCGTTTTATGCAAGAACAAGTCAGGGAGATGGAGTTTTATTTTGTGCATCAACATACCTAATAAAAGAGAGCCAGACTTGGGAGGCTCAATACAGCTGAGTTCGTGTTAGCCATCCTGCAAAAATCTGAGGGAACAGAGGGAATCTAGAAAATCCAGGTACCTCTGAAATTAATCCTTCACATATAACGTCTTGCAGTTTAGTAGTGGAATACTGGTTTTGTTCTCAAAACCTTTAGGTTTCTCAGGTGAGGCAATCACCGCCTATCAATCACCTCAACTGGTTCAAAAGCAGATCAATAGCACCTTGAAAGTATTTTGGAGGAGATCGGATGCATTGGTGATTTGATATCAGCTTGGTTTTGAAGTCTTTTGAATTCAGATAAATGATAAGGGACTGATTTTAGGCAGTCAAAAAAAAATCTCTATTAATTAGCTGACATAATAGTTCTGTGCCTTTTCTGTGAAATTTTGAGCAAAACTGTGCAATTTCCTGGCACTTTCAAACAGCTCCATCACCTTAGGGTGCTAAAGCATGTTTCCTGAAAGAATCGGATGATTAAATGTCCCACTAGGAAGATATCAAATTGATGCCTACTCCTTGCAAATATAAACTTTATCTATTCAAAATTATTTGGAGCCTGTTACTCTCCTACCAAAAGTTCCTTCTAGGTTTTAAGGACACAAATGACATAATCTAAGTGAAGATCTTTTCACTTCTCAAATCTTGGATTAGAGGGTGTGTCATTCTCTGACTTATCTCTTGAACATTTATGGGTTTGAACAACATCCAATAGACCAGGCCAGCATTAGCTGTTTTGCCTTGATACTTGGGTATTTCTTTAGTCTGATGGTGTTACAGGCACCGTATTTAATTTACAAACATATTTAACTCTTGTTTTTTTAATCCTGGCTGTCTGCTATATGGAGATAACAGTAGATTTGTTTGTAAATGAAGTTTTCTGCAGTCCGTGCATATACCAAAGTATCTCATGGCATCTCTTACTGTTGCAATTTGGTCTGCTGAGGGCAATTTAGGTACTTGCCTTGGGCAGGGCTCCAGGATGTGATTTTGTTTCTCTTTCCCATCTGACCAATGCGATGATAACAAAGATTCTGTAGATCTCCGTCCGGTTTAAGTGCAGTCTGATACTGGATGAGGGTTAGGTGCTAACTTCTTCATTTCTAGAGAAGGGATTAGTGTTTCATGAGAACCACTTCTCTCATTATGTCCTTTCTCTTCCTTCTGTTGTCACAGTTTCCAGCTGGTAACTCGCTGAGCTATTTCAGAGCCAACCTCTTCTCTTGTGACACTAGGTACACTGAACTCTGTCCCTGTGAGGTAACTTTCCACCAGATACACCTGTTACTTGGTCTGTCATTCCCCTGCAGAGGATGCAGAAGGGGAATCCACAACTTCTCTGGGCAACCTGTGCCAGTGCCTCACCATGCTCATCGTGAAGAATTTCTTCCTAATGTCTAATCTAAATCTTCTACCTTCCAGTTTAAAGCCATTCTCTCTTGTCCTATGACTACATATGCTTGTAAAAGGTGCCTCCTCAGCTTTCTTGTAGGCTCCTTCAGGTGCTGGAAGGCTGCTATAATGTCTGAAAAATGTCCAGGGGAAAATGTATTAGCACAGTTAACAGACAGATGAGCTCCGAAATAGCACCTCCCTTACTCTGTTAATTTAGCTACAGTTCACAGCGATAAAACAACAGGTAGCTGAAGTGTAGGTCACTCAAAATCCAGCAGCACTATAGATAGTAATCATTTTATTGAAATTCCACCCCTTGTGTAGGCATGAGCTTCACTAAGAGCTGGATTTCTCCTGATGTAGCAGATAATTACAGTTTATTTACTTCTTGCAGTTCCCATGTACTTCAGCCATACACATTTTCCATGGGTCAGAGTTATTTCTGATCAGCAATGTGGCTTTCAAGCTGTCAGTGTTGTCCCTTCAATGGCAGATGAGTGGCCAGTGTTTTGCATGAGCCTTGGGAAGAGTTGCTGATGGTCACTTTGCTGCTTCAGCAACCTCTAGTTTTCCCCAATGTGGTTTCCCTACACTTGGGCAATCCCGTCATTGGTGACTTTTGCCTCTGTACTGCCGAGAAGACGGTCTCCTCTGAGCTGTGGGACACCTACCACAAGCTCGCCATTGAACCTTCTCCAGTTTTTAGCCAGTTCACTAATGATCCTTTCTGGAAGGACTTTATTCTACACAGATGATAGGAATGGAAATTACATACAGATGGGAATTAGCAGCTGGTGTTTTAACAAGATCCCTATTTCTGCTTCCCTGGGGGATCCATCGAATTTATGTTCATTCCGTACCTTCTTTTTCTTCATCGATGTAGATTCTGAAGTTCTTTAATTCAGTTGTTTATGACCTGACTTTTCACAAAAGTTTTTTTAATTGAGCCCTTGTTAGAACAGGCATCTTTTCCCATTATGAATTTTGTGTTCAGCTCAGTACAGACTGCTTCCCAAATCCATTACTGGGCTGAAATGCTCCACCAGGACCTACCAAACCAGTCTCCTCATTGCACATTATGTGCCAGATCCACCTCCTCACTCTGTCTGGTATTTCAAAAGGTTTTCATCGTACAGTCCATGCAGGGAATAGAGAAAAAATATTTTAGCAATAGCTATGGGTAAAGTACTTTGGTATAAGGACCTAACATCCTTCAAGAATATTGCAGCAGCTTCTAAGCAGCCCTCTGGTCCACACAGCCTCCCATCCAAAGTGCTTTTGCAGACTTCAGTTCATCTGCACCCTCCTGCACTTTTTCACCAGTAGAGTAGTTTTTTCCTAGCTGAAAGCCTTTGCCAGCTCTGCTAATACTTGCTTCTAAACTTGCTTACAGAGATTTCATAATTCCTGCAGGCAGGATTTTACTCTTAGCCCCTGTTTGAAATGCAGACTGAAATCCTGAACTTGGCCCTTCCTGAGATGTAATTTCTTTCCCTTTGCAGGCTCAGTGCTGTGAATGTTCATTCCCCGTTTCCTCACATAAACCAGGCAGTCTTCTATGAATTTCAGCTAAAAAATACGTTGATTATGTTCTTTGCAGTGACATAAAAAGAAGTCCCTCACAACACATTTCCACCTTTTAAAAGAGATTATTTTTGTAGTGATTTAAATTTTGGGGATAAGGGTATTTAGTTGGGCAGAGTTTGATAAAGGGTGCTGGTGTTTCATGGCTGATCCTGGTGAATCATCATCAACTAAATAGCCATTTACCTGCTTACCATTTTTTCAACCATTTTCCTTTGAGGCTGTGAGACAGGAGACTAGAAACCTCCTTTATTTAGTGCTTGCACAGGCTGAATTCTCAGCACAACTTAATCAAGTGCTATTGAAGTACTGCATTAGGCCAAAAGCTATGATCTCTGTCAGAAGCAGATGCAACCCAGCAAGCACCTGCTGAGGAAAGTGTACTGGAGAGAGGAAGCATGTTCCTGCTTACTACACCTGCTGCTAGGACAGTCCCCTGAAGTCCAGCCAGTGCAGGAGAAGAGGATGTGCCACAGCCTCCCTGGGAGCGGGGCTGGCTCTGCACATCTGCGAGAGCAGCAGAGCGACAGGAAACACAAACTCAGCTGCTGACCTGCTGCTCCACCTGCACAGCTCCTGCTTCTGCCAAGTTCTCAGGCGGGGGGATGGAGAGCAAGAACCTCCCTGTGGGGATGCCCGTGTAGCAGCTTTGTCCCTGCGGCAGGCACTGCTGCAGATGTGCTGAATTTTTTCCATATTAATAGGAAAATGTACAGGTTTCTTTCTGCTCTTGACGCCCTGATTTTACAGAAAGGGAGAATTACCCTGGTTTAGGCTCCTACCTCTGTCTCTGTCTTCATATTTGTAGGATCAGATTTTCTTGCCCACTCATTCATTTGAATTTTTAACCCAGCAGGAATCAGTGCTATAATGATTAATATAGAATTTTTCTCTCCTTTTCAATATTTTTTAGGGTTTTTTTTTAACTTTTAAACAGGGATTTCTGGTATTTCTGTGCATGACTTGCACAAGGATTTTGTTGTTTTAAGCTTGATTTGTCAGTTGGGAGAGTGTTTATTGCTGTGTTAGTATTGTGACTGTAAGGGAACAGTATGTTTCCATCCGTGATGTTCTTTTCCTGAGCAGATCAATCCCAATGAACTCTTACTCAGCAAATGATGTGAGTTTTACTAAACATTTGCTCAGAAAATACATTCCGTGGTTAGATATACTGGCATGTTTGCTGATATTACCACGCTTCAGTAGCACATGATCAGACCTGGTCTGTGATTCATGATAGTGCAGTTGATTGTAAAGCAAGAGTTTGCTGCTTCTTTATTTTAAAAGGTGTTAGGTAAAGCATAAGGGTAAAAATAAAATTGCACTTTAAAAAGTATATGAAATATAAGAAAAGACAAAAAAGATTTAGATTTCAGTTCTGTGAACCTTGACAATGTTCTTTTGAGTGCTCTGTGCTGAAAAACCCAAACCAAAGTGATTCTTGGGGTGTTTAAAAGAAACAGGAGAAAAAGGGCCAGTCTTTTATTTCTGCCAAAGCCTCAAGTAAAGGCAGACACTGATGTCAGAAGAGAGATGCTGAGATTGTCTTGTTTCCTACGTGATTGACAATAAGTGTGACACCGTCTCTGTGCCCAGTACAACTCCGTTGGAGTTTTTCCATTGGCTTTTTTCACAATTGGCTCAAATCCGACATTTGTCTAATGTGTTAATGTGCTAACTGTGTCAAAAACTTTGTGACACCATTGACTATTGTACAGCTGATGATCTATTAGATGATAACTGTATCTGAATAGGACAGACGACCACAGGAATTTCCCTCAATGCTTGTTGCACTGTTATTAAAGACAGAACTGCTGTATGGCTCTGACAGTGCAATTTCATTGCAACAACAGTATATTTTCCAGGAAGTTAACTTTTGGGTTGACACTTAATCACCAAAGCAATGAAGTGTTGTTAGACTGAACTGAGAACAATATTCCTTTGACTGGCTAGTTATTATTTTTAAGCATCACATCATTTTCTGTTATTATTTTTGTTCAAGAATTAAAAACAAGTCTCTGATTTCTGTCCAAGCTGCAGATAAAGAATATTGTAACAGAAAGTATGGGAGGAAAGCCTTACATGCCCTCCCTGGCATTCCTGTCATCAAGGGGTTTATTGTCAAGGGTTGTGTGTGTGTAACTGAATGGCAGAAACACTTAATTTGCAGTTGTAGTATTTAATGGGTATTAAAGAATGAATCTGTACAGCAGATACATTTGCAGGGCAGGTCTGTCTTATCATTCTAGAGCATTATTAGGACAAACAGTTCCCATAAGTTCAAAGTGAAGCGATGCTTCACCCTTCGGCTTTGTTGATCAAGCCTGGGACCTATACCTTTTTATTTCTCAGTGTAAAGCAAAGCATGTGTTTTTTAATGAGCTTTCGCTGCTGGCTTATTTTGTCCTATAAAGGTAGAGCTTTTTTGTTTTCAACAGCTACAGTTTCTTAATGGCCTTGCAGTGACCATGGCTGAATCTCGAGGTCCTCCCTTAGGATTAACCCTGCCTCTTCATCACACTGAGCTCCAGTTGATTTAAATGGAAGCTTTGCTTGAGAAAGGTATTAAAACTCTGGATTTAGTTCACCCATAACCTATATTGCCTTCACTTGGCAGTATTGTTTTATCTTGTATATCTGACACTCTCCCTTTCACTGCTTACGTAAGAAGATCGTTTGTACTGTCAACAGGTCTGTTTAACCTTTAATAATAAAATTGGTAACTAAAACCAAGAGGCCTAAGTCCTGAGGTTTGTATTTGGGTAAAGTTTCCATTCAATCCAATGGTATTTTTGCCGGGGAGGGATCTGGAAAAGCCCTGAATTTTGAACTCAGAATTTAGCCCAGCAAGCTTTTTCAGTAGCCTCTGTTTCTCCTAGGACTACAGTGGCAGGGAGAGGAAATATTAGAGGAACATTTCTGTACTTTCCATTAATGACTTTATTGGACAAGATGCCTGATGATACCAGGTTTTTCTCATTCACATTTTTATAAGCTATCTAATGTGCAGAAACATCAGTTTTGGGCATATGTTCCTGTCCCTGGAGCCTTGTTCAGACATTAGAGAAACATTTTCTAACTCAAAAGATAAACACTTCTGCTAGAGTTCAGGGACGGAAATTGTTTTCATCGCAGCAGGTGTTGCCTATTAGTTCTACCAGAACTAAAACCCTAAGCTGGGCTTTAAGCGGGATGCATAATCAAGCTCTTACATCATTGTGAGATGTACCGTACTTGAACCTTTTGCTTGCTGAGGCTGTATTTCCTCCAAGAAACATCCTGTTTTGCAATCCCCTGAATTCCCCATGTGCCATACAGCATTAGGGATTTCATCACCTCCTGGGCACACAGGCTATGCTTTCTGCAGAATACCCATAGGGAGGGAGAGACAGAGAGCCAGAAAAGTCAGAGGTTTCCATATTTCCTGGTGGGACCACGTGATCTATGAAAGATGGCTTTATTTTTATTCCCCCCCTCCTTCTTCACTTCATGCTGTTTCCACTATAGACCTGAGCCTGCCTAGCAGACTGCTGGAGGCTGCTGATTGCATCATGTCGAGGAAGGGATCACACTCTCTTCAGTCAATTGTTTCAGGTTCCATCTTGCTTTCAATGGTTTTGGCTGCTTTATTTCTATCCTTTACCTTGCTGTCATGCATGCAGTGAACAAAATAGTCTGGCTAGTAAAAGGCATCCTGGTTTCTAGTATCAGTTCTTTATCTTCAGCTTTCACCAAGGTTTATTGCTAAAGGCAATGGATTAATTTGCAAGCTTCAGCTTTGTATTTAAGGACAGAATATATTTTTTAGTAGTTCTCCCCTTTGCATTTTTACTGTAAGTCTTTACCTTTTTCTTTTGAACCTAATTGATTCACCTGAGTTTACTAGGGGTCATAGCCTGGGTTTACAAAGAGATTTGCCAGGCCCCAGAAGGTGCTAACAGGTTTTAATTGCCTGGAGCAGCTCTGCCTGGGCCCCCACTCATGCACCCTGTGCCTGCTGGTCCTGGTCTGCATTTAGGCTCAACCCCTGGTGTTATGGGGCTGTGGTGCTTAACTTTGTGTCTTGATCTTCTGGCTTGATTTGGAATTGCCTGGGGTTCTGGATGGTGGGTGACCCTGACTGTGGCCACTGGACCCTCTCAGCTCTTGTCCAGGTACCACCAGGCTGCATTTCCAGTTGGGGGATGCTGCTCTGCTTCTATTCTTTGTCCTTCTACCTGCTCAGTCTCCTCGCTGGCTGCGGGAAGCTGGATCTGGCCTTCACACTTTCAAGAGTGGTTTGCCCTAAGGGCTGCTCACTTATTATATTTTGTACAGCTGACCTAGGTCATGGGTTGAAACCTGTTTACAGCTCTGCTGCCTTTTTCACAGATTGTACCACAAATGCTGTGGTCGTTGTTCAGCAAGAATATTCCACTATTGTACCCTTTACCATCAGTTGTATCAGTCTGTGTTATGCATAGAGGGAAATGGACTAGGTTTTTAAAATTTTTATTATTAAACATCTTTATTTGTGCTTTTTTTCCCCTTTAATAGTAATATAAAGATATAATGAGAGTTACAGCCACTAATTCACTGGACTATCCCTGTTTAGTCACCGCTGATGCCATAGTTAAAATGGCACCGACTCTGAACAGTGCAAGGCAAAGCTGGAGGGAAATATTGCCTTAAAGTTTCTTGGTGAAACTCATCAGGGTTACAATCGCCTTCTAGAGCTAACATGCCTTATTAATGTGGTTCCAGCAGATGTGTGGATGGTAGAGAGAAGTGATGAAAGAAAAATCTTGGCGTGTTTATCCTAAATGAATGTTCATTCAGTATGTCCTGTGCTGCAGGATTAAACACATATAGGAGAGAATCACTGCAGAGTGTGGGGCTGAGAGCAGCCTGAAGCAGCACTTTTTCCTCATCCCACTAGAGGGTGGGTGCAGTTTGGACAGTGGGAGGCTTTGGCAGGCTGAACTCTGCCTGGCTTGGCAAGACGCACAATGGGAGTGCGAGCATTAATTTATCACCTAACAAGGGCGGTGGGGCTGCCAGAATTGGCAGTTGGTACTTCAGGAGATATTTAGCTTGGAGGTGCATACAAGCATTTTCTCTCTATAATTCAGGCTCTGTAACCAGAAGATTGCCTATTAGCAATATATTAATTGAGTGAGGCAAACATTTTTATTTTTAGTAGCTTAAAACAAGTGTCTATTTTTTAAAAAATTGATTTAGAAGGTTTTCGCATTGGCGTGCTCCACCAGGCTCACAGCCACAGTGTTTAAAAAGTACTTTTTTCAGAGATGGGAAAATTAGAAGAGACAATATATCAAATTGTATTTTCTTTTGATTTAGTATTTGCAGAGTCATTATTTTTGTGACAAAAAGATGTACAACTAGAATAGTCCCCTGCTCACGAAGCATAGTTTGTATTTCAAATCAGTATCAGCTGTTTAGAAAGAATGATATGATAGCTATTGGTATCATCGGAGACAACTTCCCTAAACTCTACCTCAGATAGAACAGGGTAGAAGATGTCTTTTCAGATCTGGTTTTGTTTTTGTTTTTTAATTTTTGTTTTGTACTTGATCTATTGATTCGTATTGCAGGGAGTGAGTATGCCGTCTTGATTTAGAGTCGAGTTAAATATTTTTGTAGCTGAACCTTACAAAGCTTGTTGGAGTTGATGTGGAATAAAGGTAGAAAACATCAAACTAGAGAAAATTTGGGGTGAGGGAATCTCTCTAAAAAGAGGTCAAATAAATAAGCATTAATTTTGTGTTGAATAAAGCAAGGAAAAGGATTAGAGAGCTCTGTGAAACAGGGAAAAGTTCAAGAAAGAAGAGTTTCATAGGATTCTGTAACAGAAGACATTAACATAAGAAAGAATAATAATATCACTGTTTGACATGAAGTTGAATTGATTCTTAAAGTCCGTTCTATTGAGAAGTCAAAGATTTGACCCTAAGATGAGAATGTGCAGTTATAGTAATCGAGCTACCATAAAAAGCATGAGAGAAGAAGAAAGGACAGTTCTTTGACTTTGACATATATTTCTTTATGACAGTACCTGACAGTCTTTCAGATCTGGGATAACATAGCATAATATTGCATAATTGTATATAAGCATACTGGAGTTTTGCCCTGGGTCAAGGGCAAAATATTGCACAACTGACCCAGGTGCCTTGCAGGCTTCATATACCAATTTTTAATCTTCCATTAAAGCATCAGTGTTGGCCTCTGCTGGAGACAGGAGACAAGGAGAAGATGGATCACTGAGTCTGTTCTGGCTTGATAGCTCCTATGTTTTGTTCCATAGAAAGGGTTGTGATCAACAAAAACATTGCCAACCGAGGTCACTTGCCAGTTTATGAGCAATGGGATTGCTTTGCTGGTTTATGCAGCCCTGGTTGTTTTTGCTGTTATTGAAATGTGACGTTGGCCGACAGCTCTGTGGGATCTCACATATGGAGACTTTGCTCCGCAGGGATGGGAGAAACTGGACAAATTGTAGTGGATTTTCACATATGGGGCCAATTCATGCCTGATGAACCCCTGTGGAAGCTGTTGGTGCTGTACCAGCCAAGAGGCTGACCCATCATATCCACTGACTCATTGTGGTGCTGTTTGTCATGATTAAAACACTTGAAATTTTCCCCGTAATGGGGGACCATGCTGAGTTTCAGTGTGTACTGCTCTGCTGCCTGCCTGTGTCCATTGTTACCAGATCTTCTGGAGTTGCTTGTGTTTGTTTAAAAGGAGAACAGTGAACTAAGCTGGTGGTTGCAACAGCAAATGTGGTTCAGTTGAATTATAAAAACATTTGACACCTTCTTAAATGTGTGACGTGAATGGGTTAGAGAACAGGCAACGTAGATAAAGAGGAATCAGATGATAGAAATGAGACCAGGGTGGTCAAAAGCAGAAGAGAAGGGATCACTGTGGTGATATGTTCAAGGATGATCTCGATACATTCTGCATCCAAGTGACTTGAAAGAAGACAGCGCTGCAGCAGCAGTGATATGTGTCTGCAGAAGATGGCACCCTAAGATGATGTCAAGGGATAGGAGGGACTGGGAAAGGAACTCAGAGATCTTTCAGTGGGTTTGACAGATGTGTATGTGAGCCAGCGTAGGGGAAACACCATAGTCTGTACCACTAGATGTGTGTTGTGCATAGTTGAACATGGCCTGGTGGATTTGATACGCCATATTTGTAGAGTTTTAGAGAAGCTGATGAGGGTGAAGATAGAACTGTTGTGCTGTTTTACTAACAATTTATGGCAATGGTTTAGAAAGCAAAGAAGCGAAGTTGTCAGTATGAGTGATTTAGTAAAACCAAGATCATGTCTATTGTTATAAACAGGCTCTTGGGGCACGATACAGGGTTCACTTCCTCTGCTTGCAGTGTGTTGGGGAGGAGGGGACTAGAAGAAGAAAAGTAAAAATGCAAGGAAAACATGAGTTTGAAAAGAGCAGCAGTGTTGTAGACTCAAGAAGAGAACCAAAAAGGCATTTCTTCTAAATAATTTAACATGCTTCAGAACGGGCTGCAAGAGTGAATAATGAACTGGCAACTGAAAACGAGTTGCATGGGGTGGATGTTTTTGGTTTTTTGTTGTTGTTTCAAGAATGCTGGCAGCAATGCAGAAATGGCAGTGGAGACAGACCAAGTAGTAATGTGGGCAATGGAACGGAGATGATGTCTTGGGGTGGTGGTGGAGAGAACAGGAGGCACCTTCCTTTGTAGTCAGTAGGGGCATGCAAAATACTAAATTGTCCAGTAAGACCCCATGGCAGTAAGAGCATTCTTTCTTTTGTGCAAAAGTGCTTAAATTTTATCAAACTGTAGCCAATAGCCGTCATTGCTCTCTCTATGCACTTAAGCTCACGTCTAAGTTCTGCAGGTCAAGTTTTTAGCAGTGACACTATGTATATAAGAGCACATCAGGCTACACAGAAAAGCAGTTGTGATCATGCAGAGCCATGAAATTTCAGAATAAAACATGATTTTCATATACTTTCTGAAAAAGGAGAATTTGTGAGTGTCGTATGTGAAAGTAATGAAAGCACTGTCTAATATCAAATATTTCTGCTTTAGTGAAACTTTATTCTGCAAGTTTTGGAGGAGGAACTTTGACAGATGATTGGTCTTTCTCCATAATTTGTTTGAGATAGTGGGTGGTGAGATTTTAGTTTAGAATCGGAAAAGGACATGAGGGTGAGCAAGGGATGACATACAAGTGGTATTGGTAGTGCTCGTAGATGGACCATGAGAAAACAGAACAGCCAAGAAAGAGAGGGTATGAACATGGAGGACGCAGCTTTGAGAGGCAGCTAAAAGGAGGAAGAACAGATGAAAATAGGCTATAATTGAGGGTTTGTAAGGTTCAGAGTCAAAGGTCATAGGTCACTGTTGGAGACAGTTAAGAAGTTAAAGATGGGAGGTGGAGCTGATGGATAGTGACAGTTCAGTATTAAAACCATTCTTTCTTGGGTTTTGCTAACTCTTCTATGTCTTATTTTGTGGTCCAGAGTCTTGGACCCTGTTTCATGCTCCTTCCACTGAGCACAGCCTTTTCCAGGCAGGGAAATTTTCCAGAGAGGGATGGTGACGCTGGTTGGGTCAGAGCACTCCTACCCCCCAACAGGCAAGAAATGCACTTAGGGATGGATTTTGTTCCTGTATTTAAGAGTATGCACATTCAATGTGTTAGCTGGGTATCCTAAAAACTAGTAATAAATAATAATAAAAAAAAGATACTACATTATTGCTTCCACATCTTGCTTGTGCAATCTGCCTGCAGAATCTCTAGGCAATTTTCTCCCAGTCTGGAGGTAGTTTTGGTTTCACACATATAGTTTTTGAAGGGTCATCTCTGTCAGCCACTATGCATTAGAGCTGTAAAAATAAGAAAAATAATAATTTTACTCCCTGGAAGCCAAATAAAACCACAGTACAGATCTGACAGCTGTCCAAGCAACTGAAAACAATCAGTCATAAAATGCCTTTAAATCAACAAGTAGAGAACCAAAGAAATATCAAGTGAGATTAATCACTATCAATTGTTCCAAGATTTAATAACAAAGGGGAAGGAGGAGGAATTAGTCTTTCAGACTTCACACACTTTTTTTTTTCTTTAAGGGGCAGCAGTTATCCAAGTCAGTAAAAATGAGGTAATTATATTGCAAAATTCTTTGGATGAGAATGAGACTTAGCTCTAAAATCTGAAGCTACATTTACCCACAGCAGAAAATTGCTGGAAATCGGTAGAATAGCAGCTTGCATGTTTATTTTTCCTAGAAGAAAACAATCGAGTCTTCAGAACTCATTTTGGAGTGACTGAAAACAGATGGCACTGGAGATGCTTTGCAACCCAGAAGCATCAGGGTGGTTATGGATTCCTGGGGGCTTGTGTCGTGTTTGCCTGCCTAAGGCTTAAACAAATACAAACTGAGCTGAGAAGCAAAAGAGACTTTTCAGGAGGCAGGAGTTCTCGATCACTGAACTCTCAGAAAATGGGAATACAGCTATGTTTTCTTCTGCTGTGATTAATAATTAGTTTGTTGTGTGCAAGAGGCTGGACAGAGCTGAATTTGCCTTCCCCAGATCCTCCAAAATTTGTATTTAAAATCTGTAGCAGAAGGAAAAAGGTTTGCAAAATTTCTAAAGAGGAGCTTGAAGAAGAGGAGTCCTCACAGTTTTGTTCATGGATTTGTTCAGTAGCAGCAGATCTTCCTGGTAGCTGTGTAAGAAAGTTTTTTGTATTGCAGTCATTCTAGGTATATGTGATTGTAATGCAGTACTACAACAATGATGAAAAAAAAAATCTCTCTGTATGCGGTATGCAGAAGCTCTGAGTGGATCTCCCAGTGATTTTTGGATCTCCTGTTCTGGAGGGATGCAGTAAGGAAGACAGATCTGTGCTGTGGAGATCAGTGTTCTCTATCAGAATAAAGTTATTTATTCAGTATTTGAAGAAAACACCTTTTTTTTCATAATGCTTTTTCAGTGTTAATACACCAAGAATTTGAATTCTCTTTCCAAGCCAACATGTAAATGCATTGAATGGCAATTGTGCTGTGTTTCCACTTTCCTGAACACTCAAACCAGGCTTACTATTTTTCTATTAGCCATTAGGGACAGATATATAAACCACTTTTCCTGTATTTTATGTATACACGCTATACAAGACATGGATGTTCAATTTATTTTATGTATCAGTCCTTATAGTTTCTACATTTATATTACTTGCAACATGTTTTTTTTACTGTTCTGTCAATAACATTGATAGAATTGGATACTGCTTCAATTAATTGTGCAGCTGCTAGAAGACACCCATGACAATACCATTCCTGAGCCAGGAAAGCATTAAGTAAATGCTTAATAATTTCCAATTGCGAGTAGTCACACTCTGTTAGTAGAAGCTCCTGAATTTAAAGGCTAGCTTGTATGTTTGTGCTTTGGATTAGAAAGCAGGTGCACATTTTTGCAGTGCCGTTTCTTACAAAGTTAAAATGATGCTGTGGAGAGATTCAAGAGCTAGCTCCCATTTTCAGCTCACACCTGTAGCCTAGCAAACTGCCTGGGATCTGAAGGTGGAACTGTCACTTTTTTTGTCACTTTCTTCATCCTTAGCTTAAAAGATGAAGGTGAGTCAGACTTGACTGCCTGTGCTGCAGTCATTGGGGCAGCTGCAGACTTTAAGGGTGAGCTGATGCAAGGTTAATCAGTATAATGTTTGACCCCTTGCTCCCCCCTTTCTCTGAAGTCACAACTAAGCCCTTGTGCCTTTGTATTCACCTTGCATCTCATCTCTCTTTGTTCTCCTCTCCCCATGAAACCATTTTCTCTTCACAGCTTCAGTCACTCTCCTTTCTCACGTCTCGTGTTGTCATGCTGAGTCTATGGAGTTCTCTTCACTGAAGAAAGGCTAGAGTGAAAAGTCTCTGCAGCCCAGCTCTCACATAATCTGATCTGAGCTTAATCCAATTTGTCTTGGCAGGGTTTTTTATAGCTGGGATGGGAAACCTCAGAAAAGCAATGAGGGCTGGCTGTGCTGTAGCACACTCCTGCCTTATTGCATCACAACCATCTTGGTCCAGACCAAGACGGCCTTGTAGGTTAAGGTCTTTAAATGAACTAAAAATGGATGGATATCTTATAGAGAAAGGGCCTTGCATCAGTTTTCAGCAGAGGAAAAAGCCAGGACTGAGAAATTAGAGGCAGAGCAACATGTGTGTGTGACTTTGAGTGCACTGAGGGAGTGGGCAGTTCCTGTGGAAGTCATCATCTTTTAAGGTTTCTTCCTAGCATCACTCTTGCTAGTGCCTTCTCTTAAGAGGGCTTCCACTGACCTCTGAATGAGCTGGCTGCCTCTCTCTGCACTGCTCTGAGGGGATGGAGGAGTATGACTGTTGGTGGCATCAGTTGGAAGTATTAATAGGTTCCTTAGAAGGATTTATAGGAGAACCTTTCTACAGAGCATTTTAATCAATCATCTGCCAAACTAGTTCTTGACTGTATGTTTCTTCCCCTCACACTGTGACTAGGATGCAGCAGAGCAATGAGTCCATGTGGCAAAATATTTGTGGTGGATGGGACCAATTTGTCCCTGTAGCCATTAGTAAAGCTGAAGTTGGCAAATTATTTCAGGGAGTGTCAGCAATCTTTTTCCCTCCCCCAGGAGGGCTCAGAAAGATACCTTTATTCACTCTACTTGTTTCAGGCTTTTGGGCATTTTGTTGGGAAGATATAGTAGAGGTGGTATAAAACTGCATGTTGCCTGCATCCTGACAGCACCAGGAACCGCAGCTTTTTCTAAGTCTCTTGACACAAAGACTGCTCTCTAAACCGCCCCGACTTGTGATGATGGTGGAGGTGTGTGTCCATAATGCAGCTGGGGGCCATCTCTTAACAAATAGTTCAGGTGCTTGCTAATTTAGAAACATGGCTAGAGTGCTTTGAATGTGATAAGTACTCTACCCATGTTTACAAAGCCGTGCAAAGGCATGAAATAGTATTCCTTGATTAAATGTTCCATTTAATAATAGCCATCAAGCCTTCTAAATAGTTAATTTCAAGGCATTAATTGAACTTCTTGGCTGCTCAAGGTCATGTACCTTTGATTGTAGCCCACACTAGAGGCAAACTAATCATTCAAAATTCTCCCTTATTGCTTAAGCACACTGCAGGAATGTAGTGTATCACCAGATAAATCATTCACTATGATATCATCAGAACTGCTGGTTTGCCATTTACTTCTAGTAGTGTACAGAATGTTTCAGACCATGGCAATTAGCATTTGCATGGACTGGAAAACCTGCCTGAGTGATATACGTGCATTTTCAAAAAAGGGAGGAGGGAGATTAGAAGCATGGAGCTCATGTTGGCAGGTAACTACCTCCTTCCTCCTGGGAAGGCATCTTAGCTATATTGTAGTTTACTATTATCTCTGCTGATTTTGACCATCTGCCAGGTCTTTACCATTACCATGCTGAAGGCATGGGGTTTCTTTGCAAAATAATGATGTGTTATAATGGAGAGTACTGGGATGCTGATGTGTGCATATCCAGAAAAAACAATGGAGACAGTTTAGAGAGCTGTAGTAGAAAGTTTTTCTCCTGTTTCCTCTACTGTCTTGGAAAGTTCTCTGGGGGATGTTATTTTTCAGTATTTTTAGAAGGGACTTTAAGCTAAAGATGTAAGTCAATTTGCTATCTTGGACCAAAGCTGAGAGTCCTTCCTGAGGTAAAACTCACCGTGACTCTTATGAGAGTTGTCAGAAATGAGTGTTCAAAGTTTCCTTGCTGGTACTTTCTAGACTGCTATAATGAGTACAGTTGGTAAAAGCACCAAGAAAATAAATTTAAAAAAAGTATTGGCAACTCATTCCTGCCTATAAAAAAATAATAATAAAAAAGACCCTCCCAAACCATGCTCTCCTACTCCTCTTGGTCCATTAATTCTTGTTCTGAGTGGGGGGCTACTTCTTCTTAGCTAACTCCACTGAGCACCCTCTTGTCTCTTCCTCCTAGCTGAGCACTGAGCATCTGTTTATCTGTCCCAGCAGTAGCTATTTAGAGGTTCTCAGACCACTGCCTCCCAATACAATTTTGGGTCTTTTGGGACTGAAATGCATGCAGAGACTATTCTGGGAAGGAAACAGCTCTCTATGTCCAAGGCCAGAGGCAGAGACAAGATGTCCTATTTGATGGCTGCTGATTCCAAGAAGTAGCTTCAGACTGCTCTTGAGCAAAAAGCTGTCTCTGCTGCCCTGGGGCTGATGAGAATCAGGAGGGTGACCATGCGTGAGTGGTAGCCCCCAGTTACCAGTCATAGTTCCTGATGAGAGGGACTTTGGTACCAAAGACAATAAGATCAGAATATTCTGCCTCTGTCTGTGTCAATGTGACCTTAGAGCAATGGAACCAAAGGGTGGAGTTTCCAAATTACATGGCCAGTGGCGGCAGTGCTGAAGAAATCCCAAAGCCTTCAGTGTGCCTATGTGTAAATTGAGGAGGAATGTGTAGCTACTGGCTTCGTTCTAGGACACTGTAGTCCCTAAGTCTAGCCTAAACTTACTGCCAGAGCAATGAAAGAGGAGAGATGAGTTTGAGGGAACGCAAAAGAACATGAGCTCACCCTGGAGGTCTTAAGCTGCCAAGGTTTTCCTGAAAAGGGAGCAGATTTCATGCAGACGGAATACAAGGACTCGAATGTCCCCAGTAGGAAAGTTTCTATTAAAAAAAACAAACCCAGACATGCACTTTCATATTAATGTGAAAATTCTTGTGTTGTTTATGAAATCAACTCCTTAAAGGGGGGGTGATGGGGAGGAGAAAAAGAAAAGACGCTGTTTGTTAGCAAAATGAAATCCAGACAAATATTTATAGCTACTTTCAAGTGGCTTGTTCTAACATGAGTCGACTATCCTTAATACCTTCCCTTTAGCACCATTAAGCATCTCACTGGCACTCAGAACAAATTTATGAATGTCTTATAAAAGTCAACAACCACAGGAAAAAAATAAATAAAAAAGAGCCTTATGCAAACAGTGCTTCATTGCAAGAACTCAAACAAAGAAGGTCATATTCATCATTTGCTCACAGAGAAGGAAAGCCAAGATGACTGATGAAAGATGACACAAGACCTGGCTAACTTTAAATATCCACCTAACAGGAGTTTTTGTAGGTGCTGCCAGGGTGGCCACACTCTTTGCAAGCTGCTTCCCTGACTCCTGCCACATCTTACGTGTTTTGGTAACTGCTTTTCTCCATCAGAGCATTGGCTTTTTTGTGGATGCAGAGATAGGGGTGAACCACAGGAATCTGACCTACAAAGTCACCTGAGGATGTAAACTCCTGTGCAATGGAGTGTGCAGGTCAATGGGTTTAATAGGGTTAGGTGGAGGTAACTTCTTTTGTTGGCACCTGTCTATTATATCAAGCAGATGGACAGGCACCAGCACAGGGGGACTGATGGAAAATCAGGTGGCTAAATGTGACGCTACTTGAGATGGGAAGTGAGTGTGACCTAAGGTGGGAATTCCTCTGGATTAAGCTGTAATGAAACATCTCTCAGCAGCATTTCAAGAGTTGATATCAAGGGGTTTGGGCAGTTGTACTTGCTGGTTCCCTTTTGTGTGGAAGTACTGTGATACACAAACCAGCAATTTATTGGCAGCTTGATGGAGTTAGTCAGACTTTTCATCGGCTCTAGAGAAATCCAAAGGCAGAAGGGTAATTTCACCATGAAAATGCCATTCTTTCAGTGACAACTATACAGAGGGAGGACATCTGCATGGTGGATATCTAGAGGTTAAAGCTGGGCTGATCAGAGGCTGTAACAGGAGGAAAGATCTCATCTGAGCCAAGCTGCCCACTGTAGTGAGGAGACATTTGGGACTGAGTTCAGATATGAAGCTTGGGGACAAGACTGGCTTCAGGGAAATTAATAAAGTCTCTGGCTAAAGGAAATGTTAAAACCAGTGGACAAATGGTGACTATGGAAGGGATATGCCTCAGAGGATGAGGGATGGGGAAAAGATTAGGCTGTACCATGGTGTGTTGATAAGTTTGGGTTAAGCTTGGGGCTGGAGGAGCTTTTAGTATGTAGTTGAATTTTTGGCAAAACAGTCATTCTTGCTGGAGAAAACTCCATTCTTGTGGCACCTGTGTAGTTTCTGATGAATCACTGAATTGTTCTGCCAGCTCTCAAACCTGCCCTCTATTTTCCCTTTCCCCAGCTCTTGGAAATCTGATCAGGGTTGAAACAGAGGGGTTTTGTATTCTTTTCTTCCCACGACAGAGAAGCACATGTGTGCACACAGGTCACACCGCACACAGGCTGCCAATGTGATGCAAGCACAGTGCTGCACTTCACTGAAATGAGAGCCATGCCGTCTCCACATAGCCACAGAAACAAGTGTCCCACAAGGTGACTGCACTGTTATGGCAGAGAGTTCATCTCTTTAGTCTCCAGGTCTGTGCAATACTTTGAAACTGGATAAATGCATACCTTCATTACTGTTTGTGATGTTCTTGTGTTTGAAATTACCTGGCAATAGGACCGCACCATCATGCATCCATTTGCTCTTGCCTGGAGACTGTGTGGTTGATGCCAAGCAGAGAAGATGGCTTTAAGGTCCTTCCTACCAAAAGCTTGGTGCCTGAGCTGCAGGGAAGACAGCCAAGGCAATCTGAGCTCTGGTTTCCTTGTGCTGTGGTTGTGGCATATCAAGTTATCAACACCTTGTAGCCCCATGGTAGATACGCAGAGAGTGTGTTAGCCTGTTTCCCTCTTCTGGGACAACGTACACTTAATTGGTCTCGCTGTTGCTATCTCTGTCATTGTTTACACGCAAGTGATACTTGGAAGTTTGAGTTAGAGATCGTTGCTGTTCCTTGATAGGGTTTAATGCTGCATTCGAGTGCAGGTCACTTAAACCTCAGTGGGAATTGGAGACAACTTAATGTGTCTATTCTAGCTCATGGATTGTAATAGCCCTTGTGGAAATGAAGCTCTTACAGGACACTTGTCATTTTTACCTGTTAACTTATTTTCAAGCAAAACTGGAAGACGTATGCCCATGAGAGAGCCTGCAATGTTCAAGTGAATAGGAGTGGAAAAAGCAACCCACAAACTTTTCATAATTCATAGAGAAAAGAACCAGGGGGAAAAAAAAAATCAAGTGAGGGATGATGAAAGAACATCATGATTTCGAACTGTTTTTTCTAGGGTTAAAGTCTGTCTGCTGCAGTGTTAGACTTTCTCCTACTCTGAATTAATGTAGAAATTAAACAGTTAAATAATATTTGCTGCTGTAAATTGTTATTCAGAATCCCAGTGCTTTTGGCTGCCTATGCTTTCTCTCTCATGCACATCTATCCTCCAATATTTAGGGTTGTTTTCTGCTTTATGGCATGACATAAACTGATAACAAACCCCTCGATAGTTACTTTAACCACTTATTTTCTTTCAAACATTTTGTCCTGCTGAATTATTGAGTCAGCTGTAATGATCTTGATGTAAACATGTACTTTTGAACTTACATGAGGATTGAAGACAAAGCAATGTTAAATGGAGGCTGGAATCTGGAAATGATCCATGTGAAGCTGGCATTAGTCTTCAATATTTTTTCATTCATTTTTGTGATATGGAGCTGAGAGTAAATTTGTTCAGTTCGAAAGTGAAGAAAAATAATTTTTATAAACACCAATGCTGTAACGATTGTGGTATCTGAAAGTCAATCTGCTTTGTTTCTTTCTTCAGCATGATTATTGTCAATATAAATCATGTACAAATGGCACAGGAAAAAACACCCACCCTGTGTTATTCTCCGATGGTTCTTTTGCTTGGATTCTATAACTGGAGTAAAATGCTAGCCAGGAAAAGTAGAGATAGCACTCAACTGCAGGTTGAGATATTTGAGAGGAAACGTATTATTTGTCTGTAGTAAATCTCTCTGATATCTTTAAAAATGAGGAAAGTGGGAGTTCAAGGTCACTAGGCTGTGTTTGTTTTTTCTTTTACTATTATTGTCTTTGAGACAAATGGATCAGCTGTTTATCGTTTTTAAAGAAAGCAGCCAAAACTGTACTTAATAATAAAGTTAGAACTTTGCTGCACTGCTCTGAAGAATTGAGGGATAAGTTGTGCTGGCAATTGCAATTTTGCTTCACAGTTTTCCTGACAGTTGGCACTGGAATTGAGAGGAGATTTTGTCATCTATTAAAACTGACCTTTAGCTTTGCTTAAGGTGACTTAAAATTCTAAAAACAAATGGTGCGGAAATCTTATATACTGCTGTGAGAACCTGCAGAGGTACAGAAATCCTTTTTTAGAAGTGACCTCTGATTTTTGTGGACCTCCTGTGTTAAATACTTGACCAGGAGTACTTGAGCTGAGATTCAGAGCATCTGCTTCTTCCCTTGGCTCTAGCTGGGAAGGAAAGGTGGGTATCTGGGAAAACCAGGCCTGTTTTGTCCTGTAGGCTGGACATTCAGAATGAGGAGGCACATTTAAGCACCTTATTTGTCTGACATACTTGCTCACATTATGAGGGCAGTCAGAGCTGGAACAGCAGCATAGCCTAGTTTCCCAGCTCTCCTATACTTCATCTTGTAGCTTGCGCCTCCCTGTTGTTAGGTGGAAGGAACAGAAGACAATCTGGGTTCAAGGAAGAGAGTGTTTTGGTAGTTTTTTTTTGAAAGAGAAATTAAATTGTTGTCCTCAGTCCCTGTCACATTTCCTTTGAAGCTGAAATTAAGAAAATCCTTGTAGCTATTGCTTCTCCTTTATAGGTCTGTTGTGTTTCCAGTGAGTATGTATCTATAAATGTTAAATATTTAAGAAGTTAATTTTCCAGGCTTTTAGTGGCATTAAACAGTAGATAGGGCTTTTTTTTAATGGAAACCCGATTCTCCAGTAGCTATAAATCCCTAACAGTAACAAAAAAAACCCCTGTTTTTCTTCCAGCCACACAGTCTTTAAAATATTAACAGTTAAAAAAAAATTATTCGTACTAGGAGTCATTTTTCCAGCTGTTGAACTGATCAGCTTTTTCAGTTTTCTTTGCTTCCAACCCATCACACATTTTAACATTTTTATTTTGGTTTTTAACAAGGATGAAAGTGCATTGACTTCTTGGTCTTACTCCTAAAAATATATTTCTGAGTGCAGTTAAAGGAGGCTTGTCACCAGTGTCTGGATTGCATAGAAGTCCTCTCTGATCCTGTGGAGCAACATTTTCTGGGTATAAATATGGAAAAGAGGCTACTGCTATTGTGACCTAGCAACAAAATACTTCTTAATTATTTGTACGTGCCAGTCCAGGTCTGACGTCAGTCACACCAGTGTGAAGTCAGATCTGAATCTTCTTGGGATGCCGCTGTCATTATGGTATAATGCTGAGACAAAGTCTCTCAGTAACTTTCCGCTTACTTCATGGAGACCCTCTGTTCACAAACTCCACTCTTCCCTGAAGTAGCTCTTTTTAGTTCTCTCCCACATCTCTTGTTGGGAAGGTCAATGTGTCAGTGGGCTGGATACAAGTTGGCAGAGGAAAAGGATGTTCCCAAGACCCTCACCGAGGTCTTTTCCAACTTGTGTTAGACCCACTGCAAGGGACAGCTTCACTTTACTTACTTCTCTGGTGGAGAGAACTGCCTGATGCTGAAGATGAGTAAGTGGGAAAAACCTTGAGACTGGCCAAGATCCTGAGAGTTCATGGTGCAGGGAAATTGAGCATTGCCCATGCTTCAAGAATGCCAGATTCTTTCAAACTGAGTCTTTGCAGTGATGTACCACTTGGAAACCATTTGCAACCACTGGCAGAGCCAGAGGGATTAGAGGAGAGGTGAAGTGAAGAAAGACTAGAGATGGTCGTTAAGTTCCGACATTGTTTAGTGTTTGGCTGCATCTGCCTCTGCAACATTAACTCTCCTGTCATCTGCTTGATCGTTTAACCGATCTATCTTGATTTGATTGTATAAAAACAAATAGCAAAGAGCATCAAGTAATTTGGTCATAAGAGCTCGACATCAGCAACAACTGAAGAGATTGCAAGAGGCAGATGAGGAAACCAATGTCTGTACTTTTGCTAGTAATTTTGCTCCTTTCCAGTTTATAAAAGGAGATGTACAGGGGAAGTTGCACAATCTGGAACCTGAATGGAAAGTGAATGGGATTCACAGAGACAGATAATTTTCCTAAGGGAAAAATAAACTCTTAAGGCAGTAAATGGCTCAGTATTTTGAGCACACAGGTTACCAGCAAATGAGAATTTAACAGACCTAGCTCTGTATGGGCCTTCTTTCTGTTGCGTAGTTCAGAGTTTAGAACATCTGTCAGTCATGGCCAGTGTTGTTTTTTTGTGGAGTGGAACAATGTGCCTTTATCCTTTTACTAGAAAGTAGTTGAGTTTAGGCTGGATTTGATGGGTTGTGCTGATTGTTTGACTTGATCTCAACTTCTTTGCTAAAAAAGTCTTTTATTTTGTCTGAGGGAATGACAAAACACACTAAAGCAATCACAGCCAAGTGAGACAAGCCTCAGTGCCACCTATTCCTGCTTGGTGCATTTCAGCTTTCAATTTTTGTAGAACAGGTTTAAAAATAAGTTGACATTCACTGATCTGTATCTGAGTTACCTTTCTCTTTCCATCTTCTTCAAGTTGGCAGTGGGTTTTTGGGCAGCACTCCCAAATTTCTTGGAGGAGGCTATTTTTCACAGCCTCTGATGTTGGAATGCTTTGGGACCACAGTTCTGCATATTCTCACTGTCCTCTAAAGACTGATGTGGGACAAGATCCTGCTGTCCTTTGTTTAGTTGCTCTAAAGATCATGCCTTTCATTTGGACTGATGCCCAAGTATTTTTACAAGTCCAAACTTTCACTCTGCCCTTGAGAGCTGCTGGGCTTTTTTCTCAGGATTTTGTTTATGTGTCTTTCCCTAGTCGGGCTTTTTGGGGAGGGAGAAATGCATAAGAAGAGCTAAGGGATATGATATACATATGATAATTTGTTATTATTTGTAAAGGAAAAAATCAGGTGCTTACCTTGGCCTAATGTCCAAGGTACGTTTAACCAAAGGACAGATAACTGACAATCAAAGTACTTGAGGGCACGTCAATCATTGTTTCATTCATGATTACTTTTTCCCCCTGCCCCCGCAGAACTGTGTTGGCATGAAATGTAATCTGTCCATCAAAGCCAATCCTATCACAAGGCTACTCCTTTCATCACTTCTATGAGGCAAAATTTGTGTATCTGAGTCTGTGTCAAGTTTCGGAATTATATGCTTTGTGTTACCCTTGGATATCTTACTGGTGAGTTTTACCTGCCGTAATCATATTTCCATGGTCCCCTTCAGGAATGATGCCTGTAAACTGTTCTAAATATATGTATCGTCACACAAGCATGAGGATTCAAGGAGAGATCCATGGTAGATAAAGTGTCTGACAAGAAGTTCTTGAAGACTGGCAGACATTTAGGGATCTCTTCTGCTGCTAAGGTTGAGCAGTAGGCTCAGAAATGAGGAAGAATTCTGAACGTGAACTTGATGTTTGTGATGAACCCAAATGAAAACTTTGTAGAGAGACAGTAAGAAACAACACAAGCTTTTTATGACCATTTTGTCTTCTTTTTCATATTTAGGGCCCATCCAAGGCAAAAACAATGATTGAAACTCTTTGCTAAGTTCCCAAAACAAAGCAAAGGCAGCTCATATGGAAGCTAACTTATATTTCCATAACTAAAACAATTTACAGTGAAATTCCCAGTGTCATAAATAAAAGAAGTCAAATTAATTTGTTCTGTTTTTAAGGCAGATAAAGCCAACTTTGAGCCTTGTCTCTTTCCTTACATCTGCCTATTTCTTTTCCGCTCTGCTGGTTCTGGTGTCAGTGTGTGATTCCAGCTGTGTGCCCATCAGTTTTCCCCCTGACTCTGCCCAGCTAAGGTCCTGGTGCTGGGGATGTGCTTTGCCTACTGTGGAGTATCAGTTCAATGGATTTATGCAGCTTTGCCAAAATGAGGACCTTGTACAGACTACAAAGAGATCTGTGCTGGGTGGTCTTTGGGGAATGTGGTTTCTTTCATTTCTCTGAGAATTTGCTCAATTTGTCTGCATGAAGTTTTCTAAACCTTCATAATGACAGGGTAAGCAGGGAGAATTTGAATGGTGTTTTTGCAATGACTTGCAGTCTTTAGTACTTGAATCTGTGGGAAGGAACAGACAAAAAGATGTACTGTGTCATCCCAGAAGTGCAGGTAGTCCTCTAGCTTGGGTCTGATTTAGGTTGTAGCAGCTGTGTAAGGAGAAGTCTATAACACAGAAAGAATGCAATGATACTTCCCTTTATTATACCTTCCTGGCCTGCAGTAGTCTGCAACTAAAACTTTTTGAACCAGAGCTTTGTTCTTCTTTTTGCTTCTCTGAGATCAGTGGCAGCTGTGGGCACTCGGTAATCTCTGAAGCCCAGACTACTATATTTAAGTGTCTAAATATAGATGCAGGGGCTTATGAGCCTGTGGGTACCATTGAAGTGGACTGGAAATTTCCCATTTGCCTTTTTGGGGATTGGATCAGACCCTATTTCAGGTAACCAGCTTGAAAAAACTAAGATTGGATTAAATGGCTTGTGCAAGATGGTTGAACAAATGGGACAAATGGCTGGCAAGGCTTAGGAGTTCTGGATGCCATTCCTGTGTTCCGACTGCTGCATTAAATTTGTTCTTGCACAGAGAGAGCTCATGCTGGTAAGTCTGCAGTAGAGATGCAAAGGCATCTTAATTGTGTATTCTCAGACTACAGTGCTGCAGTGGTATTTCTTGCTTGCTATTCTTCACGGTGACATCCAGAGAGAGCAGGAGCTCACAGGATACTTCATTATAACTTCTGTTTTGTTAACAATATGATTGAAGCAGAACCTCCATCTGCTGGTCTAGGAAGGATTAATGATTTTCAGTCATTCTACTCATCCTGAAGTGTATAGGTGTATCTAGTTATGTAGTTTAGTATCTCTGTTTGAAATAAAGGCGTTTAGAGAGGGGGGAGTCACAGAATCATCAGAATTTGCTGTGGCAGGAAACAGATATAATTTGAGGATTTATCCCATACAGGCTGTAGCTACTAAACTCATCAAAGAGAGATGAGCCAGCCTAGCAGTGAGCTGTGCTGCAAGTATGCACTGAGGCCCAGATCCCTTTCCCTTTGAAGTCAGGGTGAGTTAAACCATTGACTTCGTTGCAGTTGGGTTAAGCCTGTAAATAGTTCATAACGCTTGCATATTATTAGTTACTCTTATGGCCAGATCTAAGTATACATGATCTCTGGAGGAATTTGACTTTGCATACAGTTAGACATTCTTCACTTCTCGTTAATTAGGTAAACATGTGTAGAGAAGTTGGGTTTGTCATCTTAACCTAGTTGCTTCTTCCTGAGAGTGTGATGGATGCTCTTTCAGAAACTAGATGAAATACAGCATTTCTGAATAGAAATCTATAGTTCAACTTGCAATGAACTATGGCTGTGACAGCTGAGCAGGGAAGCTCAAGCCCTGCATAGGTTGAAGTCTTTTATGATGTGGGGCCCTTGGCATCTGCCCTGCATGTCACAGAACATAAGGATAGCAAGTGGGTGGTTCAACAGCTGGGATGGCAATTGAGGGGAAAGGCAATGAGCTGTCATCTGATGGCTATAGCAAAGGGAACGAGAGGCTTTTGAATACTGTCTGTAACTCATTGTGATTTGCTTTGTACTATATTAAACTCCATCTCTCTTGCTATTTCTTCAGCTTCTATTCCCCAGTACAATTGCATGCTTGTCCTTTCACAATCATACAGAGAGAGAGACTTCCCTATGGATTTATCATCAAGGAAAGCAATCAGCAGGTGCACTTGGCACATCACTTGCAAATGAGTGGGCTGCAATGCTGTTTCTGGAGTAGGAGCCAAAAGGTGGGAAGCTGGATGCACATGAAAAGAGTATGTCAAGGTCTGAGGTCCTTCTATACTCCCTTCCTTGGTCATCATGGGGGATGATCGTAAGACTCGGCATTGGGTGGTCCAGCATGGCCCTGAAGTGGGAGATGGCTGAATGCACTGGAACAGTTGTCCTGCGATGACATGACAGGAGCATGGCTTAGATAAGCAGACTGGAGACCTTAGTATTGCTGTTAATGCTTGCAGTTGGGTTTTATCACTCATTAAGTTGTTAGCCTGTTTCAATCTTAAATTTCAACAAGGCCATATCTTAATCATATGCAATGCATTTATCGTCTATATAAGAACCAAATGAGTTGTATCTTGTCTGGTTGATATCTCTGGGCAAATTCCATGCAGAAGGCATCAGGCAGCCACACCCAGGGCCAGAATTTTCTCAAAACCACTAGGGGTTCATTTTTTTGCTGTGCTACACATAAAAAAGGCTGGTATTTTGCATTTATATTTGCAGCATCCAAGTACAAAGGCTTGTACCTGGACATGTGGGTACGAAAGCAGTCTAAAATTAGATTTACCTAACCTGACCATGCAATTAAGCTCAATATCTAAGCATCCATGGGAGTGATCCCCAAGCCTGAAGTTACTGACTCTTGGGAGCTGGGCTGTTGCCTTGTCTGAGGGTAGTACTGCATTGTTCTCTTAAGGGCTGTGTGAGTCACATCTTGTACGAGCTGTTTTATCACTCTAATAAGTTTACATATTGAGGGGGGAAAAAATAGAAGGGTAGACAAAAAGGCAAAGGCAAAACATATTAGGAGTCCCTGTAAACTTGTGAGGCTCTCCATATGATTTTCTAGTTGAGAAATAAAACATTTAACTTCTTTCATCTAGACCACAACAGTGAAATGTCTCTTCCATATGTCAGTAGTATAATCTACATAATGAGCAAAACCTCACAGATGGACTGGCTGATGCAACGGACATTCTTTTCATAAATTGCCTCTCAATTTTATAATTTTCTTTCATATCCCACAAGATGGGCTGCATATTGACAATTACTGAGCTATTATTTCCTATGTTACATAACTTATAAATGTACTATAATGCAGCGAGGTGAGATTTTGTTCCAGAATAATCAGTGGCACAAAATCGCTAAAGGAAAAGAAGGCAGACATTAAAAAGAGAGGGCTACTCACTAAAAAAAACCCTAAAGCTGCTTTAGAATGTGTGTGCCCTTTTAAAAACAAATAAACAAACAAACACCACTCTGATTTCATACTTTACTTTTTGACCAATGTCATTAAGTTAATGGGGTTTTTTTTGGTCCCACAATTTATGCAGTGATACAGCTCTGACTGTCTTGGAACTTGTCTGTGCCCTTGGCTTCTGAAGTTTTTAAAACTTGTTTTAGGTTTTATTACAAATGCTTTTTTAAAACTAAAGGCCTTTTAGGAATGCAGGAAAATATTTGTTTTGAAGTCCTGCTTTCACCTTCATTGCTTTCCTTGGCCAAAGCTCACCACTTATTCAAATTCACAAAGTTCTAGGGCTTCAGATTTTAATTCCGTAACCTACTCGGTAGATTAGAGATCAAATCCTTTCTGGATCTTCCCTCAGTCTTTCTCCAAAGATGGTTGGTGGTGACATGATTTTAAATTGGTTCAATCTAGCCTCCCCATTATTGCTGGATTGGAGGGGTAATGCAGGAGAGGTTGAATTTTCTCTGACCATATGTCCAGGACTTGGAAAAGTTTTGTGGAAAACAAAAGTCTAGTTTGTATGAAAGAGGGCATTTTCTTTTGCTGTGTTATTGGGATGCATCGTCCCAGCCAAGAACCTGGAAAACATTAAGGTAGATGCGATTGTCACACACACTGAGGTTTTAATTTTTTTTAATGGACCAGCTGCACTTTAGAGAGTTGGGACTGCAACCCACAAGTAGGTATGAAGGTGACATTTCGTTTATCCAGGAACAACAGTTCTATGCAAGAGTTCTCAGTTCTCTTTAGGTATGTGTATGGGGAGAACATAAAATTTTATGTAGTGATGGTTTCTAATAAAAGGAAAGATATCTCACTCTTGGAGTGAAACTCAGACATTTGCCCATCCAAAGAGTTTGCCTGAGGCCTCCCCAGACTCACACTCTCCTTTTGTGTCTTTCATAGTTGTTTGATTGCTGGGTCTCCAGCATTTGTTCTGTCTCTCAAAGCATGTCTGCCATCCAACTGAAGGTGTGATTGCTCCACCTCATGTACCATACCAATAGCAGTGTAACGGCACTGGCAGATGCTTAGTTGCCAAATATATTTGCAAAGTCTTGAGGAAGCATGCTGAGCCTGAGCTGAAGCTCCCACTGCTGTCAGCCATAGTTCTACGCTTGCTAGATCAGGTATTGATAACACTATCTTGGGGATTTCTAGAAGAGCAACACTAGTACTTTGAATTATGCTCTAAATGCACCTTCAGAAGTTCCTGCAGCTAGGATCAAGGCCATACTGCTTTGAGTAATGGGCAATTATGGAGAGTGTGTGGTCCCTTCCCCAAAGATTGCACATGTCCTCCCACAGAGACGTGTTTTGCTGGTTCACATGAAATGCCAGTTCCTTAGCTTTAAGATGAAGCCTTTCATAGGAGTTTCCGTTCCGTCTTTCTTTAGGCTCTGTTCAGGTATTGCACTAGGTGACTCATGTATCTCCCATCTTGCCCACTTGTCTGGGACGGTGACTCCTGAATGTCTTACTCTTTTTTAGGCATATTGTCCTGATACTTTTTGACACAGAGCTTGCAGTCTCTCTTTTACAGGATGAAACAAGAAACAGGCTGTCTTAAACAGTATTCTTGGACTTACAGGCAGCTGGGGTTGAGCTAGGAATTGAGTCCATGTCTCTTAAATCTCAATAAGGTTGTCCCTCTACTTCTAGCGGAAGGTAGAGGACTTCACAATCTTCCAGAAGAACAACATTCTGCTGAAACTGCAGTTAAAATGCAACTTTTAAAACCTGGGTGCCAGATTAGATGCATCCATTTATATTCAATCTTATTAAGGAGTGCCACTTTCAGAAGTGGTGTCTTTCCTCAGCTTCCAGAGTTGCACCTGCTCACTCCCTCTGCAACCCACACACTCTATTTTCAAGTCTAGTAGACACACTGTGCCTATACAGCTCATGGGGATTTGTAAATTTGGAGCCAAACTGTGGTCTTTAAGTGTTACTGATACCTTTTTGAACTTGGAAAAAATGTCATCAGTGTCAAATGTAATCATGTGCTTCAGGCAGCATTTATGCTTTGATCAATTTGAGATTTCTTTGGGGAAGGGAAGAGGATGGACCCCCTCCGTTTCTGCTCCCATCTCGGATAATCCATGGCAGAGGGAGGGAAGTGAGCTCCTGATTTATTGTGTAACATGATCTAACTGCTACACAATGGCAAATGAGACTGCATTTGTAGACTAAATGATTCCTAGTTGATTATCCATTCAGTTTTGCCCTTTTCTACTAATTCATACACAGAGCATAATTTCCTCTATCATATTTTAATTCCAGATTAGCAACTGATTAATTAAGAGGTCGTAATCTTTGCAATTTCCCCCTCCTTTCTAGGCTGACTCAATACATAATAAAAACTTGAGATTATATCAGTTAACCGAAATTTGTTAGAGAATACACACAGTATTTTTATTGTTTCTCTGACTAACTGAGTGTGTAAGCATTTCCAAAGTAAATGTAAATATTCTTTTCATGAGCATTTGTGCCAGTAAAATCTAGTCTTTCCGAAGCTCGTGCTAAGCTAGCTCAATAGGTGTGTGAGTGTGGGAGAAGCACATCTATATAAAGGTTAAAATGAACATTTACAATGTTAACTCTTCATGAAGTGGGGGTTTCAGTTTTAGGCACTTTCCTGGGGACATTGAGTGGAGGGAGTATCTTCTGCAATCACAATGTTGTTAAGGTTGGCAGGGACCTCTGAGGATCATCTAGATCAACTTTTCTACCCAAGCAAGAAGAGCTAAGGCAGGTTGCTGAGGGCCACATTAAATGTCTCAAGGATGGAGATTCCACATCCTCTTAGTGCAACTTGTTTGTGTACTCTCATAGTAAAGCAACTTTTTTTCTTGTGATTAAATAATTTCTTGTATATAAATATGCTCATTGCCCTTTGTACTAGATAACACTGAAGAGAGTCTGACTTTGTAGTCTTTGCTTCCCTATCAGGTATTTACACACTAAGCTCTTTGTTTCTGTAGTTATGCTAATTCCTAAGCACTTTTACATTAATATAAAACCATGATTTTTGCTTTATCAGTCAGAGGGCCATTTAAAATTTTTACTGTAAAGGCATAGGAACCAAGAGGAAGATGGGGACTGGATGAGAAATGACATCCAGCCCTGTGTCTTCCCCTACAGAGTACGCTGCCCCCCACAGTGACAGCTCTCCTCTGTGTGGAGATATGCACACCTATGGCACTATGTTTTTATCACAGCATAATATTAAGCAAATAGCTTTTGTTCTACTTTGTCCATATGTGCCAAATCCTCAGCATGAGGGAATGTCACCTGGTGCAGGAGAGAGAAATGAGCTTTTGTAGCTCATGCTGAGACACTAGTCTCATTTACCAACTCCTCTGCATCCTTTTTGTCTTCTACACATCCCCTGCCTTATTATAACTCAGATAGGATCAGAGAAAATACTGGCTTCCTTGGTTGGTTAGTGAAGTGGCAACTCCTTTTTTTTAAAAAAAAAAAAAAATTAGTCCTAATTAAGGAGTTGTCCTCATGATTTGTGGTTTTGTATACTGGAAAGCAGGCCAAGACTGTCTGATTTAATTTTTGTAGAAGAATGTAACTCCAGTTCCTTGCCAGTTTATACCATTCCCCAGGCTGGGCAGTAGATAATTTCTCATGGTCCCAAAGCTTTCAACAATACTCCATTATGTTTCATGACTCATAAATGGGCTGGTGCCCATGGAAAGCCATGTGTCTCAGTGCAGGCAGTACAGCTCCCCACAGTATGTTTGAACTGATTTCATAGCCTCCAGACCTAGCATGGTTTATTATTTTCATGACTTGCTCAGTGTTCTCATTGTTGCTAAGACCATATTGCATCAGTAGCCGGAATAAAATTAAAGGCTCCGATGTGTTCAATGTGAAATTAAAAGCATGATATGTGGAACTTCAAATGAATGCAGAAGACAATAAGATCAAACAAAAGACTGAACTAAAGTTCAGATCTAATAGATCTGTGAGATAAGCAAGTCATACAAACTGCAAAGACAGCTGATAGGTAAGATGATAATATCTGGAGCTGTGGTGATTATTGCTGCCATACCTTGTGTGCTCAGAGCTCTACTGATGAAAATTGCACACATCCTCTCTATTAAATCAGAGTAAACCAAAGGATTAGAAAGATACAATATACAGTTTTGAGTCTGCTCCTGCAACCTTTATTCAAGGAAGCCCAGTCAATGAAGCTGACTGTTACTTGCATAATTATCATTACTTGCTTCTTTCAGCCTGCTTAAGTCCTGTGCAAACATACATGAAGCCACAGTCCAAGCTCTACACCTGAGTAAAAGTTGGGAGACTACGATACTGTGTTTATGGCCTGATCCTGCTTTCATTAATGTCCATGGAAAAACTGCTGGTTGGCGCCTGTCCTCAGGATTTTTTAATCCTATTGTGATTTCCTGGGGTTTTGGTTCAGCTAGCATGATGTCAGCAGCCTTGTGATATGGGGAGGGCTGTTCCAGAGGGGCTAGTTCAGAATTTGAGCCAAAAGGAGATCAGTTTAGGAAGGTTGAATGGAGTGCTTTTGTCTGCTGTTGTAAAGCCATTTTGTAATACTCAGATAAATTATTGAAACTGCTGCCAGGTACTGTTGCAAGCATATGACTGTAGAAATAGCTACTTGGGTAATATGAACAATATATTTTTTTAAAAAGTGATTTATCTTATTACTCTTTCCCCCCCCCCCTTGGATAATAAAAGCAAACAAGCGGCTATTGCTTTGTTTGCCTAGTTAGAGTTACTTTCAGACAAGATTTATGTTGTAATGCTATAGATTGAAGACTTATTTATTAAATAAAATCCCTTTCCTTCCCACTTTTTATTTGTCTTTAATGAAACCATTTATTCCATCTTAGATATTTGAATTAAAAAGAATATGTTCTCAGATTTAGCACTGAAAGAGCATGCATAAAGTATTTTAAAATGCACAGTCTTATTGAAATGGCTTTTTGTTACATAATTTCCCATTTGCTATTTCTATTTCTGATTTAGCCAGTTATCAAGTTTTTAATGTACATATTTATTTGAGAGGGCTGAACATATTTGGTCTAGTGAAAGAAAAGTATATTCTATAAACAGATCTGTTCCTTCAGCAGAGCTTCATCTGTTTAGTTATTTTTTTGGAAGGAATTGCAGCAGTAACATTGAAAATGTGCTTGGTTGCTTGAAACAATCGCTGGGCACTTGTACAGAAAACAGAGATTCAAGTCAGGAAGCTTTAAGAAGTAAAGCATGTGTGGATCTGTTGTGATGCCTAATGATTCATTTAGTGTGCTGTGGTTAATGATTATAATGACTATATGTGGTAATCCTGCTACCATCCTAACCTCCCCCTTCCTCTCTCATCCCTTTCCCCCCGAAATAGTCAAGCAAATAAATATCTAGCAGCAGACAGTATCAAATGCGGTGTTAGGCAGACTTGGCAGCAGGTATGTGCCTTTACCACCCTTGGCAAGATTCAGAATTGATTCAGGAGTCCAGGTTTCCCACAGCCTGGCCCATACTTGTGGCTCCCATTGATTTTCCACAAGCTGCAACAGGGAAAATTCCGCGCTGTGGACCAAGCTTGATGACTGCAAACTACGGAGGATGCAGTCCCTAGCTGTAATTAAAAGTGCCTTCCTATTAGTTCATGTAGCTGGAGCCAAAGCACCTGGATTCATTCTCTGATGGTGAGGGAAACAGGAGCAGTAATTAATTAGCTAGATGAGCTTTTCCATTGTGCAGAGTCTGGTCCCAGGACCCTAGACAGGTTTCATTGCAAAGCAAAAAGAATATTTATTTATTAAAGCTTAAGGCAAATGTATACATAGATAGGTAGAAGTTTTGGAAACAACCTAAAATCCTTGTAGTGTGGGGCAGCCTGGGGAACTGTTTATCCAATTTTCATGAAGAATGCCCTCCTTCCATCCCACCTCTGACCAACTCTAGACTAGCACCTGCCTAGACACGCTCCTTGGGGATTTTTCTCTCAATTCAAATGCAAATGCTATGTTGATAGCTTGCTCAGGAGGTTGGCAGCTAGCATTACTCTGAGTGCAGTTACATGAATGTTTTCCCCAGCAGCAGAGGCAATTTAGAAGTTTTGCCCCCACCTTTGGCCACTTGCTCTTGGCACTATACCACACAGTTCATTGCTCCCTCAGTTGTGCTGAGGCAGCTCTTTGTGGAGATGTGAAATGATCCAAAATTTAAAAAAAAAAAAAAGCCAACAACCCGACTGCTATCCAAAAGAAGTTTCCCTGACCCAGTTTACTGCATAGCCCCACAACCAGCTGCATCAGCACACACAAGAAGGAGGTAAATTGAGGTGCAGGGATAGGAACAGGAGACCTGTGTCAGGCAGGAAATGGGAACTTCTCAAACTCTGTTTTGTCCTGGAAAAGTGGTTGTGTAATTGCATCTTGAGGTTGTGGTTGTACAGTACCAGATCTGTGCATCCAGAGGTAGTAAATTGGTGTAGGCCGGGGATGGGAACACGTTTGCCTACCCATTGATGCAAAATCCAAACTGGCTTTGCTGTTTTATTTCAGCTTTAGACTGGTGGCAGGAAGATGGAGAAGAGTTGATCCAGCATAAAGTTAGAGTGGTGCAGGCAGGTGGTATTTGATCTGGCATAAAACCTGCTGGTCCAAAGTTGAAATGTTGAAATGTTTTGAACAAATTCGAACCAGCAGAGCTTCTACCTGTGCTGCATTTTGTTACAGCATTTTTGATCAGGATACAAACTGGACTCAGTTTATTGTCAAACCATGGAATGGAGGTCTCACTCTTCTTTTCTCATTACAGCTCTTTGCAGGAAGCTATCAAGCTCCTGAGTGAGGTACTTCCTACCTGCCTTCATGGTCCTCATGTATTCTTAGCACTGTTTCAAGTCAGTGCTGTTCTATGCCTCCAGTGTCATCAAAAACATAATTAAGAGCATGGACACTTTACTACAGCTTGCTTGGCTTCTCACAGAGACTGTACAAGACCTTTAGATGTGCCATCAAAACAGCAAGCAGACTGGTAAACAAGGTACTTGTTTGGACACAAGTTTTTGAGACAAATCTGCTCTTTTTCCTGCTGTCAAGATCTAGGATTCCTGAAAGCATAGAGGGAATGGCAAAAGCAAGCTATCTTCTCGAGGACTGAGGGAGGTGAAAGATGTCTGTTGTTTCCATCATTGAGGTAAAGTTCAGAGACAGGAGGCAGATTGAAAATGGGAGTGTTTGCTGCAGGTAATGTGGAGTTAATGCTCTTGACCAGTAGCCTGTATAGAAGCAGTTTATTCACTTATCCAAAACACAGGCTTTGCAACCTCTTCTTTGAAGATTGTTCCAGAAAGTCTGATTGTTTCTTATGTTTCACTCAATGTTGCAGTTCCTGGCCTAACTTCTAGCTGGCAGATGTGGACAAATGCTGCCTCTTGACAGAAAAGGAAGGTTTGATCCTGATGTCCATCAGGACCAGAGCCTCTCCCATGAGGCTGCTGCTTGAGGAAATGCAGAGCTGAGGGTGGCCAGACTGTAGCTGATAGAGAGCAATTACTGTCACGGATCAGATTTGTTAATGTAATGAGTTAATGCCTAAATAAAATTAGTTAGAGCCTAGTTAAAATAGTATGCTGCATCTAAGGAGTGAAATAAGCTGATGCCTTGAAGTATGCATTGGAAACTGCTTTCTGTCTGAAGGATATGAAAATGTTATCCACTGGCTGAGTACAAGATATTTTGTTATTGAGTAAACATCAAAATTAGTGAAAATTCAGGCCCAGATGCTGAAACAGTCTAGGCTGCACGACTGGAAGGATTATTGCTGAGCACAAGGGCTGTAAATCTGAGCAAATAGTGAGGAAAATATTCCTTAGGTACATTTTTCTGAGTGGTACCTAGTGTATGGCCTAGTGCTTGTATAGGCAACTTTGATGTGTGAGTGTGAGCATTAGTTAGGCCTGGTAGAGTATTTTTAATGATATTTGGACATGCTAGTCAACACAGAATTTCTTTTGTTTCCCTTTTCCTCTACTTTTTTCATGATTACCTAAAGGTACCAAGATGCTTTGTTCCACTGTAGCTCCCTTCACCTCATTCAAACAAGCTTGATATGCTTTTCTAGACAGCATCCAAGTTTGTATTTGTGCCAACATGCCAAACTTGTGCTGACTTGTACCACTGTGGCAAAAACTGCTAATTAGTGCAAATGTGTTCTTGGAAAATCCTTGATGCTGGAGGAGCATCTCTGACTGGAAGGGTGCTCCTGGCTATGAAGCAGCTGAACACCTGTTCAATGTTCAGTGCAAAAAAAAAAAAAAAAAGAAAAAGAGTTAGACAAAAAAAACCTCAAAAGCCCATCAGGAGGGTATTTCTTTTGTTTTTGTTTTTAAATTTCTAAGTGCCCCCTGACTGCGAGGCTGCTGTTGAAACTCTGAAGATTTCTTTTTTTATGCTAGTCTCTCAAAAATTGCCACATTCCTTTATCGAAACAAATCCTGCTCTTCTATTCTTTTATGCAAAGGGCTGTTATGATACAACAGATGGAATCGAGGGCTGACCATCAAGAAACAATTCCTGGAAAACCCAGAACGTAGTGGGAGGAGGAGTGATACTTGGAAGGCTGTTTGGCTTGGTGACATGAGGGTTTCTATGTTCTAATGCTGCCATGGAGTCATGTGAGTCCTGCCTAATCAAAACTAAGAACTGGGCTATATTTATTGCTTTAAATGTATTTGTTAATTGCTTATAGAAGGCTTTTTCTGTAAAGTTTTTCATCACTGCTGCCACCAATAGTGCTGTGCTGGTAGCTGTATTCATGTAGTGGGACTGAAGGTCGTGTTCTTTCTATCAGGTCATAGAACCATAAGAGTGGTTTGGGTTGGAAGAGACCTTAAAGATCATCTAGTTCCAACTCCTTTACCTTCAACTGCATCAGGTTGCTCAAAGCCCCATCCAGCCTGGCCTTGAACACATCTAGAGATGGGGCATCCACAACTCATTGAGACAAGCTGTTCCAGTGACTCCCCACCCTCACAGTAAAAAATGTCTTCCTAATATCTCATCTAAATGTCCCCTCTTTCAGCTTAAAATCACCCCCCTTTTTCCTGTCCCTGCACTCCTTCATAAAGAGCCCCTCCCCAGCTTTCCTCTAGGCCTCACAGTTCCTCCTTTGAACAGATTTTTTTCCTTGGCTGGGCCAATGTCCTGATCTAACCAATTTAAAAAGTGATTTAAAACAGTGTGATCCTGTCATATGATTTTGCTTCATTCCATTTGTCCCTGTAGTTATGTTGAAATATCAAGTCACTGTAAGCCAGTATTGGCTGACTGAAGCGTGCTCTCAGGATGAGTTCAGCTGCGGTAGCTATGGCCGTGTACTGATAGTATGGATAGGGACAAAACTGGTTGAAGAGTCCATTGATGTAGTCAATTCCATACTGATTTTGGTGTGGTAACCCTGATCAAGGGAACTTAGCCCTTTCACTGTCCTCCTAGCAGTGAGAAAATCAATAAGGAGAAGCTTTAAAAAAAAATGTTACCTCAAACAGTTGGAAGAGTCTCATTTGTATAGTGCTCTCCTCAGTGCAGCCTGCCTGATCTTCCCAGGCACAAAAGACTGGGACCGGTGGTAGCCAATAGCAAAGGGACAACTCCACTGTCATCCCAGAAAGGAGGATGATTAGTAATTGCTTGAGGATTTTGCGTGAAGGAAGATTGGGTTGGATATCATAGAATCATAGAATCACCAGGTTGGAAGAGACCCACCAGTTCATCAAGTCCAACCATTCCCACCAATCTCTAAACCATGCCCCTCAGTGTCTCGGCCACCCCTCCCTTTATATCCCAGTATAAACTGGGCTCACTCCTAACAGTTGAGGATCTCACCCATAAACACGTAAATTTGCAGTTGCTCCTTCCTTTTTGCATTTATTCTGCCACCTGTATAGTGATTTTTTTTTTAAACAGTCCAGAAGTCACATCACCTTCAGCTTTGAAAGTTTTACTGTTGCACCAAAATGGACTCTTACCCTTCCCTGGATCTTGAAGAGAAGGAATATTAAAGGCTTCCATCATATCTAGAGTCGTTTGGCAGATCTCGGGGATCTGTAACTCCTCCTGGGCTGGGAACAAGCAGTTCTCGAGCATTTTCAAAATCTATTTGTACCAGGCACTTCATCATTTTGACTTCATGATACGTGTGTTCATGGAAATATATAGAACCATTTAATAGCTTCAGGCTGTTCTAGGTAGGTACCTACCCTAGTAGGTACCGGCAAAAACTAAATCTATTACTGTTGTTCATGAGTCCTGGATGGGTCAGGGCACTGGAAATGAAAAATACTTTTTTCCTTTCTTGGATACTGGTGTGAATTTGAGTACAGGATGATCTGTGTATTGCTGGACTACATGAGATGAATTTGAAGTGTCATAAGTAAATTTCTGTGGAGTTGAAGAATCATATCAATTATCTGCCTTCAACTTTTTCAGCTGTGTGGAGTGGTTATAGAATTGGTTATAGAATTTTCTTTTTCCTATTCTGTCTTTGACAGAAACGGTTCGTCTGAATGGTATTAAAAAAAAGAAGGGAGAAAAAAAAGAGGGAACAGCTGTTTCCAGTGATTAGTAATGGAGTGGAAAGGAGGCAACAGTTCGGGATGTTTTCTCAGCATCAAAAAGGTGCACAGTCTTGTGTTTTGCAGCTCTCTATTGTCAGAAAAATGCGTCTTCAAATGGAGTAGAGCAGTCAGGAGCGGGAACTCGGATGAGGCTGGGACTGGCTCCTCTGGACATCTCCTGCTGAGGAAAGGCATTTCTGTGGGTGGCTGGTGACAGCAGAGAGGGGCACAGTGACACAAGTGATGCCCCTCCACACCCTTGTTCACAGTAGGAATTCAGAGGGTGCGTGGATTATAGGGTCACTGGTTTTAATGAAGGATATCAACTGCTTGGACCTAAACTAAGGACTGCTTTTGTACCAGGTTTGAACTGACACTTTCAATCCAGACTTCCACAGTCTGGCAGTCAAAAATCCCTGTACAAACTTTGCAAATAGACTGTAATTTCTGCATGAGACTAGGCTGATGCAGCTAACTCTGAAGGAGCTTTTTGAGAGTGGCACTTGAGCACAAGCAGTCAATATTTGTACATTACAGCATTAAGCTGTTCTCAGTAGAAGAATAATTACTAATAGTTAACACACTACAGCTTGAAAGTGGGAAGTCAAATACTTTTTGCCTGCTGTTACCTTAGTTACTCTTTTGGGGATAAAACGAGAAACCCCTGCAACAGACCTGAGGAGCTGTTGTGAGTGTTAATGAATGTTTGCAGAGCTCTTTAAAGTTCTCTGATTAAAGTAATTATGAACATGTGAAGTGTTAAAATCTTTTTGTGGATTTGGCTCCTGTGAAAAGGACTGGAATAGAAGAAGCTGGATCTCAATGCTGCAAAACTGCTGAAAGCAGAATTTGAAAGAGAATGGTTCTATGTTAAACTGTAACCATGAGAGATTTTATACATTTAAAGAAAGGCAGATCCTGTGATATTGACACAATATGCCAGGCTTTTTTCTGCTCTGTGAAGCCAAACTACCCTGTTTCCTGGTGGAGTTTCTCAGAAATATGCCCTTAATCTTCTTTAAGATGTGCTTTAATTAGTATTACCCATTACAGAATGTCAGAAGTACAGACATGGATATCTCCCACAGAAGCTATTCAAGAGATATTTAGGGGGAAGAGTTCCCAAATAGTCCACATAATCTCAGAATTAGACCCAGAATGCCTCTTCTCCTGCCCTGCTTGTCTCTTCTTAAAAATAAATTATTTTATTTTTTTTAAAATTACAAGGTAGGCAGTGACTGTCTACCTCCCTGTGGATATGTAGTGCCTGAAGAGCCCCATTCTTGGCTTTTTGGCAGTGCTGTATTAAAGATGTTTCATAATAATAAAGCTTGCAGTGTTACTGGTAAGGCATGAAGACTTGACGTTTCTAGACTATAATTGGCTTGCATCCTTCTCTGCAGTAGCCAGTGGTAACAGAGACCCTGCGCCAAGTTGTAGCATCAGTTATACCCAGACAGCCTTTGGGCTGTATTGGATGGTGGACTGGGTGATGTAGCCCTAATCTCACCAAACTGGAAAAAAAAGTGAAGTCAGGCAGTTGATTTTTATAATACTGTATATATTCTTTTTATTGAGAGACTAGATTTAATAAATCCTTAATAGTCTGTTTAGAAAAATCCAAGCCAAGTCACAAACTTATGAGGACGGGTGTGGGCAGAGAAGTTAGCAGAACAAAGTGGCTGTCTGAGTCGGCCAAAGAGACTTATGCAATTATATCTAAGAGTGGAGCTACCTACGTAAGTGAAAAATTAAGAGTATTTCTGTCACCCATGACTTGGTACAGAAACCAAAGCAAGGAAGCTCACTTAACCATTACATGCAAGAAACCCCAATGTCTGGCATGTTCCAAGAAGTTCAAATACACTCTGTCCTGACTGCTGGGAATTGAAGCAGACGTCTTAGGTGGTTTGCATGTCATGCCAGACAGACCTACCAATTGAAAACAGGACTGCTCCCTGCCACTTGGGATAGCAAATTATTGGGGTAAAAAAATCTGTAATCAAGGTATTTTGGAAAGTCCTTCTAGCCAGAATGATGGTGACATTAGTGCTGTTGTCAAACTGGAGAGGACCTTATAAAGGCAAATCCTAACTACGTGATGTGGGACATGTGGAGCCTTGGGCAGCTCAGTCTTAACTCATGCTGGCAAAAATGCACCCTGGAAAAGGGTGGTGTTACCCCTACTCATATTGTTGTGGTTCAACCCCAGTCAGCAACTAAGCACAACACAGCTGCTTGCTCACTTCTCACCCTCCCCACTCAGCAGAATGGGAGGAAGAGAATTGAGAGGGTAGGAGTGAGAAAACTCATGAGTTGAGATAAGAACGCTTTAATAATTGAATAATAATAATAATACAAAAAGGAAAATAACAAAAAGAGAGAAACAAAACCCAAGAAAGACAAGTGATGTAAATGAAAACTGTTGCTCACCACCAACTGACTGATGCCCAGCCAGGCATTACCTTACAGATAGGTAAGTCAGAGATTCCTAAGATATCTGTGGATAGCTTCCATCATGAACAGCTTTAGCCAGTAAAGCAACTTTTAAGCTTAGATGAAAGGTGAAGTTTTGAAACTTAGAGTCTGTGGGGGTGTGATTCACCTGACCAAATACAGAGATCTCCATCTGTGCTTACTGTCTAGACTGCTGTTACAGTCAGCAAAGAGAAAACAGGCATTTCTAGGGCATGATTTTTCTTCTCCTAAAATAGTCATGTGGGATATGTCAGGCAAATGCTTGGTGACGGAAATCTAAAGATGACTTAGCAGTATGGAAATTTGTGAACCAGAAAACTGTGCTCTGCAGTTCGGAACCAAGTTCTGAAAACTAGGGTTTTTCAATTCCTACATTGAGAGCTGTAAAAGAAAAGGGTTCAGAACCACAAGCTGACCTGAACTGAAAACCCTGATGTCATCAGAGGGTAGCAGTTCCTTGTGGATTTGAGCTGCTTCCTGCACAATGACTGTGATGGGAGCCATGGTGCAGCTGGCCCATCTCTCTTATCGTTTTGACAAGTCTCCTCCAGCAGAATATTTTGCTCTTCAGTGATCACTTTGCAGCCGATTTTTAATCATTCCTTCCCACAGAAAGTGTTAGTCCAACAATTATAGATGAGCCTGTCAAAATCAGCCAGAGGAGGGCACTTTTGAGCTATGGGAGACCTCCTGGCCAGTGGGGCTGAAGATGCTGCTTGTCCCATTAGTTTTATTTGCTGGACACTTCCTTTAAATCCTCCAGCAGCAGGCTTGGTTCAGTGTCTGCCTCTGGTACAGGTGATGGTGGGCTCCTTTTCCTTTCAGACCTTTCATCCTGTTGGCTTGCCAGCTGTTTTTATGTCTGTTGGGAGGTGACAAGCCCATGCTTTGTCTATGGAGGATGATGGACTTGTGCTGCAGAGTTTGCATGTGGATGAAGGCATTCGTGCCTCACTTCCAGGCTCTGGGTGCCAATAGCTTGTCTTGCAGGAGGTGGCTGGGCTACCTCTTGTCCTGGGATACTTCTGTGCTAGTCAGCTAAATGGGGCACAAGCTTGAGGGCTGCCACACAATCGACTGTTTCAGTGTTAGCACCCTGCTGGCAAGCTTACGGCTTAGACAAGTTGTTGGTGTGCTAGATAATTGCCTAACGTGTCTGGAGATAATGTAACCAAAGACTTTTCAATAGTCAGTATTTCCACAATTTCTTATCATAAGGAAGAATATAGATTTCTATGGACATGGCTGGTGCTCTGTCACAGCCCTATCACCAGGAAGAATGTCTCAGCCTTTATAGATCAGCCAAATGAGAGTTGTCTTGTTATCCATTAACTTGAGTTGGTTTGGAGATATAGGCTTTGTCATGCCAAGTTCTTGGCTTCATTTGGGACACGCTTCTTTTGAAAAGGTTAGGCCACTAGACTGCATAGCATTGAAGCTCAAGATCTTTTTAGTAGCTGTTCCTTCAGAGAAATATTTTCAGGGAAAGTATTTAAAACATTAGCAGTGGGGGGTGGCAATAGCAGAGAAAGTAAAATCTGTACATGTTGTACATATGTTCGCTTTAAAGAGCGGGTAACCCCTGCTGAGTTTCTTGGCACTGAAGACCAGGCCAATGAGGACATCACCAGATGGGTTCATTACCAAGGCATTTTCATTATCACCCCTCGGGGCCAGCCCCTCGTCGTCCTCCTGGTTGGAGCATGGGAAGGAACACTCTGTTCTGAATCCACAGAGGTATGAGAACACAGAGGGAGGTGCTTGTTTCTGGGATAAAAAAAGCTGTGGTGACTGATCGTGTCACACAAGTTCACGTGAGAAGCTGAAGGCCAGTTTGCTGGTCCTATGGCCCCTGTCTCTCAATCTATATACGTAAGTACACACAAGTTCAAATGCGCTATTAAGATCCAGTAAGTGTCAGTGGAAATCTGGTTCATCTCAGATGAGGTTCCCCTGGCATGACCCTATCAGTGCATTAATTCCAGTGGAGCTCACTGGAACTTGTACAAAGACAACATGAGCAGACAGAACATAAGGAAACCAAGTAAATCTCAGTTAATCCAACCTGATGAAATTTCCAGCTGAAAATGGACTAATGCTTTGAATTTGTTCTGACTTATCTTGAAATGTTGGTTCCCTAAAAGTGGCAAAATGATAATTTGCAACACTCAGATTCCTTCCAAGACTACATTTGCAGAAAAAAAGACATTAAGTTAAACTGCTAGTGCTTTAGTTCTTTCCCAGAGAACTGCTACGCACTATGCAGGCTGCTGTCTTTCCCAAAAGTTGTCAGTTGCAAGCAAATACATCAGTATAAGGCTTTGCTTCCCTTGGTCAAGCTGTGAAGGCTGCATTGGTGGAAGTGATTGGCTTCTTGAGCTAGTGTTGTTCTCAATGTGAGTACATGACCCTGGATTTGTGGAATAATTGCTCTAAGATTGGCATGGATGAAGGTCCATAAGTGTGTTGAAGACCTTTTAAATGATTTTGAGTTAGGTTTAGTGGAGAAGGTAACCCCTTTCTGCCTCAAGCAACCTGATACGCTGTGGAGAACTTGTATGCTAGACTTGGAAGTGTGCAGGGTGGAATTTCTATCACCTCTTTCCCAATTACCATTGTTTACGCATGAAGCCACCTGTCTTCTTGGTACCTTGCCATGGTGAAAAGAAGTTTGTTTCCACGTTCCCAAGAGAAGGAGAGGGCTGGTGAAAAAGGAAGGCATTTTAACATTTATGAAGAAAAAGCAAATACATATTGCAACAGAACCGGAAAGGTCAGAATGGACTGAATGTTCCTAAACCTTTATGGTAATTTGCTTCAGTAATTTCCATAATAATTAAGAAGCTGATACTGAAGCTGTTATTGCTATGAGTCAGGCTTGTAAGATCTGCCTCTCAGTACACGTAGCTGCAGGCTGCCCATATTCAGCATAAAAATGCTATTAATTTAGAAACAGTTACTAGAAATATGCCTGTTAAATGCAAGGTTTAGAGCAATGCAGATACACAAAGCTGATAACAAACCCCAGCTGTGGGGAAATGAGGAGGTTTTATGCATGCCTTAGGTGTCTCCATCCACCTTTGCCCCCAGGAATGTCAGAGCAATCTTGAAGGATATTTTTAGGATGCTGTGTCCTGGTTGTTTCTACTAGCTCTGCCTTTCTGTTGGTGTGGATGTGAGGGAGAAAATCAGTGTTCAGCTTGGTAGCTGAACACTTGGTAGGCAGGTGTAGCAAAGGTCACCTCTTTCCTGTGTTTATTATTTGTCCAAACTGGCATTGCTATCTCCTGCCCACATTGACTTCCATGAGGGCTGTTGGATATCGAGTGCTTCTGAAAAGCGATGTGTGTTACTGAGATGCCAAAATAGGGATGTAGATTTCACATGTTTTCCCTTTGAGTATCATGGGGCTGGTTTTAGACAGATGGTTGATACAAACAGATTTCAGCCCTGGAATTGTTCGCTAGTCATCCCCTTGAAAATTTGCTAGTCATTGTTTCTGCTCCAAGATAAGATGACTGACCTTTTTATTTAAGTGGAAGAATAGGAAATACTGAATAAAGTGAAATCTGGTTCATCTATCAGCCGCCTTCCTGACCCACAGATCATGTTACTGGTAAGAAGGATGACAATTACTCTGTGAAACACCCAGTAAAGTGAATGTTCACAACAGCAGGATAATGGAGAGCATGGACATGTCTGGAATTTGTGTAGTACTCAATACATGCAGTATTGGATCATCTTTCTCTGCAAGAAACTGCTCTGATTGCTCCTTGAGACAGGTGTTTGCCAGATTTGTGGTGTGATGTGTACTATGGGGAGCAGTGAATGTGGGTCTGTGGGTGCTTTTTGAGTCGTATTCCTGACATCTATTTTATATGTGCCCTAAAAGGTAACAAAATATATTCCTGCATCCACTGTGGGTGAAGCACATAATGGTGTTCCTGCCCTGGGCACAGTTGGATGCAAATATTACTCTGGTGCTTCAGGATTTGCAGCCCCAGTATGTGCTGCCTGTGAGGGTTCCCTGCAGCATGTTCACCCCTTGCTGCACAGAGAATCTCAGATACCTTTTTCACAGAATCACAGAATCACAGAATCACATTTTTGGATGGCTAGGGAAGAGCACAGAAGTGTAATGATTTGATCTGATAGCAAACACAAGTTATAATAAAAAGCTTTTGCAGTATGACTTAGGAACAAGAGTAACAATGTGCTGTCTATCAACAACATTAAAGTTCCTATAATTGATTTTTTTCCCATTTTATGACTAAGTTGACCTATTAGCCTGTGTTATGGTGAAAGAAACAGCCACAGATTTACCCAGTGACACAACTTTAATATTAATCCTGAAGCTAAGCCTAAGCAGAAGCTAACAATACAATCTCAGTTAATGGTGACTGTATAATAGGAAGAAATTACCTGGGAACAACTGTTTTCATAGCTTTAGGTTGACTCCTGGGGACATGGATGGGCTGTAAATCTCAACTTGCCCTTCCACTGTGTACACAAAATCTAGGTGAAAATAAAATGTCCAAATAATTGAGGAAGTCTTTCATGTGAAGATCTCAGATTCACAAATAGATTTGTGCTGCTGATATTTTTTTTTCAGATTTTGCTTAGCTGATCCGAAAACTCAGAATTAAAAGATTTTGATTTTGCATGAAGCAGACAGGCTAAAAACCACCAAACTAACTGCAGAATTGAAATGACTTCACTTCAGGTCAAATGAAAACTTTTTTCAACCTTTAGAATGTTTAAAAAAAAAAAAAAAGAAAACCACCTAATTTTAAAGATTACTGATATGACTGATTTAGAAGATAAAAATATTCTGGTTTTTTTTAATGGGTCATCCCCTCTTCTTCCCCCTTTGGGATGTATGTTTTGCAAAGGAGACAGTTTCCTAAAGTCAGCATATATGTAGCCAAACTACCACTGACTGTTTTGTTTTCCTTCAGTCAAAGGATTTTTCCCAGTTCCATCTCCAAAACTCTTCCTCAGGCAGTGGCAGTATCATGAGCTGATGCTGGGCAGCTCTGAGAAAAGCATTTGCACTCCTAATACAAAGGGCTGGATAATCTCACTTGACTGAGACACGTACGTGAAGGCTGTGGAGGGCAGTTCAGATTTAGAGGACTGACCCCCAGAAATGGCTGTTTGGGGCACAGCTGTATAGGGCAGCTTGTGGTTGCTGTTGTGGAGCCACTGCAGCAATGGGAGTTCTGGCTTACAGGAGCCACTAAAAGAACAAAAAGTTCCCTCTGTCCCTGGCGTGGATTGAGATATGGCCGGGCGGTGAGCTATTGACCCAGCACAGGATGTCTGTGGGATGGGAGGCAGATTTTTTGGACAAGAACTTTGAGAAATTCTGCAGGAAAAAGTTCTGCAAACAACTGTGTTTAATCTCAGTTTCTGCTCAGATGTTAATGCTCGTGGTTTGCGAAGTTTGTTTAAGAAAGGGTCAGTCGTGTAACTCCATCATGATGGACGCTGGAGGTGTCTTACTTCTTTACATAAAAAAAGATTTGAACTGGGCAAAATAGCTGTCTGCTGCCAGTGGAAGTGAACTCCGAACATTGGCCAGCCTCAGCTTGCGGTAGGTTCAATAACAATAAACGTGTGTGTTTTATGCTCTCAGTAATAACCCAATTAGACGCACTTTGAAAGGAGATAGGGCTTGATCTTTTGTTGAAAAGCTGTCCAAAATACAGAAACTAAGAAGAGAAAGAAAAGAGCAAATTCTTTGGAGCTCACATCATTAATAATGCCTGGATTGAAAAAGGAGACTGTGGTTCAATAGGTTCTGACTCTCCTATATACCACTTACGGAAGGACTAGAGAAGTACAACTAGGAAATTCTGTAGGCGCAGACTTTTTGAGTTCCTTTTTTTCCCCCTTATGTTTCCACAATAGTATGTCAAACATCTGTTAAAAGCCTGTGAAGCTCTGACTAAAATTACTATTCAAAAGAAGGCTTGCAGTAATGTCAACCCCTATACGTAAGGGCCCAAGCTGGAGACACTATTTACTTATTACTTAGATGGTTTTACATATTTAAATCTTTCTTTTCCATGTATGCGTATTTCCAAAAGGTTCATCCCTGGGGGAGGATCCAACTTGTGAGTGTCCAGGCAAGGGGAAAAAGGACCAAGGAACAGCAGAGAAGATGAAAAGCAGTAAGGAGATGGGATTGGGTAGTGTGAGGATTGTAGGAAACAGGACAGACAGGAGTGAGTGAAGTGTTATTTGTTAAGTGTTCTCTTTCATTTAAAATGAGCAAACAAACAAAAAGGCTTCTAGTCAGGCTAGCAATATCTGCAAGCTCCAGAGATGTGTAGTCTAATAGGTGACTCCAGAGGAACACATACTACTCGCTTTACTTGGAATGGAGTGGGAGATGGCTGATAAAACAGCAAAATCCATACAGTGTAACAGGATAAAAAAAAGCAACCCTCAGCATGGAAGATCCATGCTGGGAAAAATGTGAACAACTCGTAAGGATGTTGCTGTTATTTGTTCCAGTACTTAATATTCTAGACAAAGACAGCCGTCTCTGTTCTCCATATTTCTTAGTGTGACCTTATTGTGTATTTGGATATATTTGCTTGTGACCTGGAGTTTTGGATGGGCATTGGCTGGAAAATTTTTCCTTACAGAGATTGTTTTCCTGTTTCATAATAAGAGGAATTTAACTCTTCTAAGAAAGGACAACTGGGGCCTTATTTCTGTGATAATGCCAATAATAATAGTTACTGTTTTCTTGTCCAAACATTCTTTCGACACAAATGACATTTTGTACAAAATATATTTTTTTCCAAAAATATTTAAAGTCTTTTCTAAATGCAGTGGGAGTTTTGACATTGATTTATTGGTTGTGGTATCAGGCCCTAGAAGGAAAAAAGGCAGTATGTTCTCCTTTGATCTTCTATTCATCTTCTTGCTCTTGTTATCTTCATTTTCATGAATCTTTTCTGTTCAAGGATGAAGTTGCTCTCCTGTCCTCAGAACCTCTGGTGTCCCTCCCTCATTTTGGCACACATGAGCGTAACTACAGTTACTTATTTTTTTCATGTATATGCAAGTAATCAAAGCAACTTTCTCTGTCCTGGTGGCAGATAGAGGCAACTATATTTCTAGCAGAAATGGGTGATGAAGTGGCAGATGCCAGGTCAGTACTCAAATCATAAACCATTCTGACTAGTGTTGTTTGCGTTTCTGCTTGTTTATACCTAAATTGGTGAGATGAGCCTGCACCACATATCCAAATTCTCACTTTGTACTCTCTAAAGCCACATCACTTTTCCTTCACGGTGTTGGCAGCAATAGGGATATAACCTGATGCTGCTTGCTGGGCTACAAGCCAGAAGGTCTGGTTTGGTGGAAACCTTCTGCCATTGTGCTGTTGCACTGACAAGTGGAAAGGCAATATCTGTAGCTATTGCCTGGGCCTGTGCTGTGAGTGATGTGTTCTGTATCCCTGATCCTCTCATCTTGCAGCCAGAAGGTGTTTGAACACAGCCCTTAGCTCCTCCCATCCCTGTGCATTTGTGTGTCTTTCTACAAGAAACAAGGTCATGAGGAGAGGTTTTATCATGATATTTGGAGAGGACACGTGGGCAACTGGGCTCTCAAGCTGTGGGGTGCACAGAAGAGCTATGCCTGCCCCATGGAGTGGGTATGGCCTCTGGGAACAATTCTGGGAAGTATGGGGAGGAGAACAGAAGACTGGAGAGGCAAAGGCATCTTAGATGCCATTCTGCCTCAAGGATAAATCTGCAAGCTTCTGCAGGATCTGGGGAAGATGGAGCTCAAAAATGCTGTATTTAAAACAGCAAATCAATGGGCTGTTTAGTGCTTAAATTCTGTCATTAATACAGCCTAATGGGGCTTCATTTATATACTGTGATTGAAATGACTTGGCATATCTTCTATTCTTACCTTTTGCCCTCTGCAGGCACACATAGTGTATATGTTTGATGTACCAATATAGCACAAGGTCTGTTGCTGTCCAGTACAGAGCAGCTGAGAAATTGGAAATAGTTATATAAATACAATGAAAACAGATAACAATAAATGATTTTTTCCTCCTCAGTCACTAGCAAACAGTGATATGTCTTGCAGTCAGCCAAGACTAAATGAGAATCTTGCATATTGCACTCTCGAGCTGGTGTACTATGAAGGGAGCGAGTGCCAGGACTAGGGACCATCCTTGAAGAGGCCCCAGGAATTCCTCCTCCAATGCCTCACAGCCAATTCCAAGTGCTGCAGTAAGACAGAGTCACGCCTCAGACTTTTTCAGATCCTATAGGAAACATCTAGTACCATGGACCACATCCATATGTTGTCAGAGCTCAGTAACTCCCCTTGTAGTCAAAACTGCAAGCTGAAGCCTTGCATCAGATCTGGAAAATGAACTGTTCTGTTTCATACCCCATCACCATCCCCAGTATGGATAGCAGGGATAACACTTCAGCTGGCAGGGTTGGCCGTGAGGTTTAACAGAATGCGGCTTATTCTTCCATGACTCTCAGTTCTGGAGTGCTGACAGCAAGAAACTAGAAGTGGGCCAAGGAAATTGATGCTGGATGTGAGTCAGGTACAAGGCTGAATTCAGCTTGGATTTAATATTATTGAAATACCACAGGTGGTTTCTGTTAGAATCTGGCCTTATACTGCAAGACTGAAGTCAGGTCAGCTGTTCAGTGAGATCCAGCCTTGAATTCTCATGAGCATGGCGAGTTGAGTGAGATTTCAGTCACACCTGAAGCAAAAGATAGTTCCTTTCCTGTTTGTGTGTGAACTTGGGACCAAAAATCACAGGAACTGGTGTGAAGTGTACATAGACATAAGAGTGGGCTTGGGTGTACACACATTTTAGTTTTCTTTAGCTTAAAAGGGATTTATACCAATGAGCCGTGATATGGGTCTGCCATTGGGTCCTGTGACTGGAAGTTGACCCTTTACCCTGTTAATCCATGTTGTTTTATCAACTTCCAGTTGGTTGCAAAGGAACCTCAAGGTATATTTTGAGAAAAACCATGAGAATTTTTGAGACTGCAAGTGAGAAACCGCAGCAGCTCATCAGGTTATAAGTTATGTCCATGAATATACTGAAGCTGAGCCACATGGGAGCCCTCCAGAGCCCACCGGAGACGGGTGCTGAGATGCCAGTCATGCAGTTGGCTCATGTTTATCCCATGATTTTTGGACCTTTCATTGCTTGTGACTGTTCTGACAGATATTGTGAAAGACTCACCAATGTAAAGAGAGGGACTTTCCAAGCTCTTCAGGGATCTGGATTGCTATATGTTGATCGGAGTTGGCTTCTGCTAACCTGGTTTGGTTAGAAATGCTCTGGAGAAGTGCCAGAGGCTGGAGCAAGATGGAGTTACAACTGTGGTTGAATAAGAGCAGAATGTCGTCATACCCCCATACTTACAACATTACACCACTAAGCAAGGATGACTTCTTTGCTTTCCAAGACAAGGCATATAAAAGGAGAAAAAAAATACTATGCTGGGTCAAACTGATCAGTCAGGAGCCCAGAGAAACCTGTTGTGAGATACAGACTAGAGGTAACATCACCAGACTTTGATGCCAGAAGACTTTGGAGAGTGGATCTTGTCATGCTTGTCTCTTTGTCATGACATAACACCACTCTTTTATTCCTTCTGCCGCTGGCAGGCGGCTCCCTCGGATAGTTTTCAGTTGTAATTTTGAGGTGTTAGAGACAGCAAGAGCTGGAATTTATACCCTTTTGTTTAGATATATGTGTCAGAGTGGCACCACTTGTCATTTCCTAGCCTAAATTCTTAGCAGTCCTCCACTGAGTCACACAGAGATTATAAAATACAACTAACAAAGCTCTCTAGTGAGACAGTAGGAGTTGCCAAGTATTATATAATAAAGGTAGTATAATGGACTTAAAGATGGAGGAATAAAGCATTTCTTTGTCCATTTGGGCCCCAGGGAAATCTGTAATGGCTGCAGCGGTTAAGAGGTAGCACAATCACCTACCTTGAATTTTTAGGCTCAGTATTAGTAGGAACTGACCCTAGACTAAACTTCATCTCTGCTATGTTACTGGCCAACTTGGGTACTGATTTGATCCAGTACAGTCATTAAATAGCTGGTTTACTAGCTCATTTGCATTTGTTTCTATGCTTTAATACTTGCATTATATTATTTTCTTCATTTAACAGAAAAAAAAGTAATAGTTATTTCAGGGAGAGGCTGTCTGGTTTATTAATTTCTAATAAATAAGCAGCATGGAGGGTTATTTTTTTCTTTTGAGTTTCAGTAGTGGCAGTCACAAAGGTACAGAGATTTTGAGTTATTTGACTCTATTTCTAAAAGAAGACTTTTCACACTAGTTTTATTTTAAAAATTTAGCCTGCCCTCTTCTCCCTCCTCCCCATGCACAGAGGATTTGGAGGAGTCTGAATCTCAGCGTCTGGGTTTTGCTATCCTTAGCCAGTAAAATGACGGAATATGGCTTCCAAAATACACAAAGTGCGCAAGAGCTGGTTTTTACCAAAAGACTGCTTTTTTGCAGAGTCATTTTTTGCTTATAACTATGTACTAGCAAAGCCTGAGGGACCTGTAAGATGGATTTGTGGAGCCAGTGAGGTGACTGGGATTTTGTTTAATCCCCTTGAATTTCACCTGTATTTCTGAGGCTGAATCATAAACAAAAAAAGTTTCTATTAAACAAAAAAGAGAAGTGCAAATCCTTATCCTCCAGCTCTGGGTTTACCCAGGTATGCAGCAATATCATTTTATCACTGAAGCATCCATTGTATTAGAAAGCCTTGTTTACACAAGCTTAAGCCCCTGGTCGATGGATAGAGCTGTTTCAATTTCCCTCAGTCACTCCCACTGCGGATTGTATATTCAAGGGAAAATCCTCACCGCAATACTGGACATGCCACGCTCTTTGCCGACTGAGTTTATTAACTAATACAAAGTTGCAAATGATGTACCAACACAGCTAAACAAAAGAGCCCAGTGTTGAGCCTAAATCAAGGTCCTAAATCATAAGCCATGGTGTGACAAACTGCACGACGTTTGCCAGTACTTTTAGAATGGGGCTTTCTTGCCAGGCTGAGAATCCATAGAGCCTGGCCAAAGAAAACAATGGGAGAGAGCCAGGGTTCTCCCAAGCCTTGGCATGAAATCCACAATAGTAGCTTTGGCAGAGGTCCATGGACTCGAGCACATGCTCCATAAGGTCACTTCAGAACACCATAATTACTTGGTATTTACTTCAGTGGGTTTTGCAGACAAAAATAATAATTAAAAATAAAAGTGCCACCAACACAGCTTAGAGACTCGGTTATGATTCCAGACCTTTGCTGTCTTGGAGTGTGCCCTGTCTCTGGTATGACTTGACGGAGCGGGGAAGAGTGGTCCAAATGGCTAAATAATAGCAGTGATGATAAGTAATACGGCAAGCTTGGGGAGTGAGAGTGGACTTCATGTCCTGGCTTGTCCTCGAATTCATCAGCAGTGTTTGTCACTGCCATTTGGTGGCTGTTCACTGGCCTTTGGGGGTTGCATTCAGAGGTCACTGCTGAGTTCATCTAAGGCAAGGGTATGCTTTTTCAAATATCCTCTTCTCTGCATCCTATCCTTGCTGGCAGTCCCCCTGGACAAGTCAAGATCTGAGCAGATTGTTATGACTGGAAAACAGCCACAAATCCCAAGTCTGGTTCCGAACAGCTCAGAGTAGGACAGGGGGACTGAAAAGCCAAGTTTATGCTGAATTTCAGAACCTGGACGGAATGGTGCCAAAAGCCCTCTGATCTAAATATGTCTGATCCTGAAGCTCACAATGCAGAATGTTTCCTAGTGGGACCCTATATGTTTCTTATGCCTAGAAATGATATTTCCAGGGTAGGGGAAAAGAGCAAGGCTGAGGAGCTTTGTTCTGCCTTTGCCCAGGGCTGTCTCTACTCTTCAATGTGGACTCAGCCTCAGCTAACTAACACTCAGCTTTTACTATTTACATTTAAAAAAAGAAACCACATTTGATTATTCAGCATTCTTCTTTTACATTTTATTGCCATTTGCAGAACTCCTCTGAAGGCCAGAGGAAACCTTTGTGCTTGACATATTTAATATTTTAGCACTTCATAGTGTCAAAAATGTCCAACATGCACATATGTTTTGGCAGCTCTGCTTGTGGCCTGTGCTCTGCCTTTGGCCTCGAGATGCAAAAGAATGAAAGAAAAAAATCCCCAGCCCTTAAACTGGGTCAGCACGATTCTCTTTATTTTTGTTGATAGCTCCATTTGGGATTTATGCATTGATAGAAGAGAAATAGAGAAAAATATACGCCCCAAGCACATGTCCTTGAAAAACAATGGCACATCTTAATTATCTTGGGTTGGCAGTGCATGCATTCCACACTCCCTGTGACGTAGAACTAATGAAGATAGAAGTGAAAGAAAACCTATAATCAAATTCAGTACATACCGAGCATAGCACACCAAGAAGCACACCCGTCTGAAATCTCATGGTGCTGGAATAAAAATCCAGGCTACGCAGCCACAAGAGTCCAGTATTTCTAGCTGGTGATTTTTTTAGGCAGGGTTCTGTGTCTGCAGAAAACCAAAACCGAGCAAAAGTGCTTCCTGGCATCGCTTTGTGTCAAATACTTGTAACCAACGATATTCGTAGAAAGGCTTAAATACGTAGAAGTGCAGTTGTTAGAAAAGACTAAAGGCGTGAACTGAACATTTTCTTCTGGTCATTCCCTGTGCTTTAATTGCCTGTGTACATCCTTGGAGTTTTGTGCATATAAACTGTGTATTGCTGCTACCATGGTGATGATTAGTAACCCTAAAAGAGAACAGCCCTTTTGGCCAAGACACACTGTGAGCCTGGAGTGAGGGGTGTTTGCTTCAGTTCACAGCATTGGGTAGTCCTGTCTACCTGGTGCCAGTGCTCTCCTGTCTGCCTGTTTCCACCTGTTTTCTTTTGGTTTAGAGTTTCATTTCCTCCTGGGAAAAGAGGTTTGAGGTTTATTTTTACAGAATTCTGCACACGCAGGGATTTGCACAATGAGATCTTGGTATCTGAGGGGGGGTTGCTGTGGTAGTGCCTATGGCAGTAGAGGTGGAACTAATAGCAACAAACCCAACAATAGTAATGATAAAAACCTAAACCAACAACGTGTAGGAGAAGCAACAGAGATGTGACGTGCATTTCCAGGTGTCACATAACAGCTCAGTGACAGAAAATGAAACTGCTGTATGTCCTGACTGCCAGTCCAGTCTCTGGGCTGGAGAGGACAGCACTGGCTGGTGGCACCTCCTGATATGGATTGATTTACAGTCTGTGCAGGTCCAGTGTACAAAGAAACGAATAATACAGATTGTTAATCTTAACTGTGGATTTCTATTTTTGCAGTGTTGTTTTAAACCCTAACCTTAAAATCCTGCTAACCTTCAATCCTGTTAAACCTAACCCTGTAAATCTTGTTATCTTCTACCCCATACTACTGTAACTCAGCTAGTATCTTAGCTGCCTTACACTTTAAGAAAGTAGCTAGTGGTCAAAGCATTAGACCAGGAACTGGGATTTTTTTTTTGTTTTCCCAAGTCCCCATTGTTTTCAGAGATCCTTTGAAAGTGATTTTTCTTCTGTTTCTTAGTGCTTGTATATAAATCAGGAATATCATCTTGTCTGATAAGTGTTAGATAAATGCACAGAAATTTGGAAGTGCCCCATATTTCTTGGCTTGGATGTTTTATTAACAGGTTTTTTTATCATTAGTGATTTACAAATGCCATTCATCACTTATGAGCAGTCCTTGCCAGTCTACTGCCAGGTATCTAGGACCTGTTCTGCATTTCATTGTATCAAACGCTTCAGTTCATTAGGAAATTACTTGTCCTTCTACCCCCTCTTCTCAAAAAAGGGGTGATGGAGCAGTGTTGCATGATTGTGAGCCCATTCTCTGAAGACTTTTAATTCTTCAGAGTAAAAGTGAAATTCTCACCTTGTATCAGCTCCTCCCACTGTGCTATGTCCTTATTTGTAGGCTGCTAGGTTCCCACTCCCTTCCTCTCAAGCATGCTTAGTGAGCTCCTGTAGATATGGATGTTCCTTCATCTTCTCACTGTCTCAGTCTTGAAGGGAGCCACCCTGGGGAATATCATAGCATTGTCTTGTTATCATTTTGCAAAAGTGTTAAAGTCGATGCATGTTTTATGTTAGTTTTCGCAGGGCCAGGATCATATCAACTGATCCTGTCCCAAGCTGGGGGACGATCTCCACAATTTCCAATTATTTACCTACCACTGACCTAGTGAGTGAACACATGTTTACACAGAGAAAAGCATGGAAGTGGTTAATTTAAGATGCTTGGGCAGGCATCTCTGTGTGTTTGCTTTACATCCCTCCCAGATGTGACACCTGATAGGGAAGCCACTGGTGGGAACTGACAAAAGGATATAGAGGAGGCAGATAAGGAATAGCATGAAATTATCTTTTGCTTCCCTGTGAGTGCAAGGGAAGAAACCAGCAGGTGTTTTCAAGGGGCAAATGGCTTGAATTGAACACCAGAAACTCAATTCTCATGCCTCAGGATAGTCTTCCTAAGCCTCTTGTGAACCTAGCCTCTTGACTCTGGCCAGCAGCTCAGTGTGGTTGTTGAGTAGATTCAGATATCTGCACATCTGTAAATAATGAACGATAGCAATTACATGTTCTTTATGAAAGACAAAGCAGTACATTGAATACTGTTGGCAGAAAGCAAAGCCCAGGAGGACCACGCTTAGGGCTGCTGATTTGAACCGTCCCCTCTGTTAAAGGGGCACAGTTGTCATGGTGGACTTGTCTGAAAACCAGTGCTTCCAGGTTTCATGGCTCCTTTTACTTCCACCTCTCCTGTCACTCTTACTCAGGCAGAGTAAGGACTAACATTGGAAGGATTTGCTTTTCCACTGCCTCCTTGCCTCTCTTGGCTTTCTTTTCAGTGCTCCTTTCTATAAAAAAAACCACGTGCAGCAGCTTTGTTGCACAGACCTGTAGAACACAGATGAGGAAACTGAGGCAAGCGGAAAGGTGCAACTGCTGAAAGAGGCACAGTGCTGGAGTGGGAGTGAACAGCAGAACTGGGAAGGAAGCCAGTCTCTCCTGATTCCTTGTCCTGTGCTTAAATGTTAAGAGATGGATGCCTTTTCATTTCTGGCAAAATTAATAAATCCTTGCATGTGTTGTCCCTGGCACATTTCATATGAATTTTCAGCTTGTGAAGAGCCACAGATAACCTTCTGCAGCACAGTGGATTTCAGAGTCTGGCTTACCTTTTGCACATTTGGATCCCCTGTGCTTGCCCATCCCGGGACCTGTTTGTATTGTACATTTAAACCAAATAGCAGGGAATAAAACTGTTTTGGTGCAATGAATTCATAGATGCAATCATGCCAAAGCTTAATGAGCAATCAGAAAGGTGAAGGAACATTCAACTGGCTTATTTGTCACCGCTGCTGCTCCCAGGGGTGTCCTTTAACCCTCTGAGTTCAGCACCATATTATGCAAGTTTTGTTTTTGTGCTTAGTGGAGTGTGTAATTGTCTGTTTGGTGACTTGAAGAACTCTGAACGTTCAAAGACCTTTTGGGGAGTAGGGAGGGTGGAAGGGGAAACCCAAGCAGGTAAGTGACCTGTTTAGGGAAGGTTCACATCGATTTCACTTTCTGTTTGTTTTGCATAACTGCTGCTAGCACTGACACCTCTCCCTTCTGCACTGAACTCCAGAACTGCCAGCAGCAGGTTATCTCACTTCTTGGTTTTTAGTGATCTCTGCATTAAGTGATGGAGCCTTCTAGGCACTGAGCCTGATACACTTGGAGTTAGGTTCCAGCTACAATAAGCTAAGAAAAGAAAATAATTGGCTTTTTTTTACCTCCAGCCAGAATAAAATTCCCCAGTTCCTTATTCAATATTCTGGGATATGAAGTGACAAATCCAGAAGACAGTTTGCTTGGGACTATCAAAAAGGATAAAATGAAAGGAGAGCTGTTATTAATATGCATATGTAGAGATGTATATGAAAATCATAAGGAGACTTACCACGTACTGCTCTTACCCTGTCCTGCCAGCTGGCAGCAGAGAGCAGTGTCATCTCCAAGGGGAGCTCCCACGGGAATGTGGGTGGTTAATTCTGCAGTTCCTGGGTAACCTCTGCTAGTTACACAGGTGCTTGGGTGGCAGAGGTGTTAACCACGTGGGAAAAAACACACGAGGCAGAGATAGACCAGACCTATGCCTCTGGACACTTAGAAATGTGGGCCATACAAAACTGACGGGTTTGGAGAAGAAGATAAAGGGATGTACTGGCTTGGAGATTTGGCCTAAGACCAAGAACATTGCTGAAGGCAGGGTGGAATCTCGCTGTTAGAGGCAAATGCAGCTGTGGTTAAGGTGGTTCCTGAGGGCAGTCTTTGTTCGGGCAATTGAAAAAGAAACTGTAAACTTACACCTGCATTTATATGGATCTGATCCAAACCCCATGGAAATCAGGAGGAATCTTTCCACTGACTTCAATGGGCTTTGAGGACAGGTCTCAGGTGATTGGTTTGAAGTGACACATAGGCTATATTTGTCTGACAAGTTTTTCCTTTCTGTATTTTCCAAAAACACCAGGAAGAGAAGAACAAGTAAATGCTTCATCTGTTTTGCTAAAAAAGAACTGAAGGTTGTATTATTCGCTAGTATCCCAAGACCGTCAGTACAGATTGTGGGCTGAATAGCTGCAAAAATTGAGAGGTTTTTTTTTTTTAAATGAGCTAAGTAATCTAAGCTATTTACATTCTTGTTCTACAGATTGAACCAATGAAAGGGAAAGATCTCTGGAAACATTAACAAATGTGGTGTTTACTTGCTTTAGCACATTACTGATTGCAGTAGGCGTATGAGTTTTTTTTTCTCAATTTGTAGAAACAACTAACATTCTGCAATGATCTCTGAAACAGGACACTCGCCAATCGTAGTCTAACACAATGACTGGCAGTGTAGGGCTTGCTGTGTATTTCAGTTCTGTTTCTTTGAAGTTCCTTTTATCATGACTTTTCTTCTTCACCTGTACATGGTGTGGGCTCTCCTGCTGCCACCAGCAGCAGATCAGTGAAGGTCTCCCAAGATCATGATTAAAGCATTTATATTAAATATTAAATTCTTCTCTAATTCCTAACTGCAGGAGTTCTGAAGGAGGTCACTTGCTGTTTTGTGTACAGATGTCACTCTAAGGGATTTTGCAGTTGAATACCTGTAGGTGGGTTGGTATACAAACTTTCTTGTTGCTGTACAAGGAATGTATAAGAAAGCACTGACTGATGCATCTGTAGAGACAGCATGCAAGAGCTTAACTTAGCCCCCTTTTTTAATAGAAATTTGGATCTCAAGCACTACTCTTGTGTAATGACAGGCAAAAGGAAAAACTAGCAGGCTTGCTTTCTTTTGAAATCCTTTAGTAGGATTTAAAGAGGGGCTTTCTTAACAGCACCGTGTATAAGGGCAGATTGATGACCAAACCGCTGATGATAAGCATTTTAAATGCACTCAGAACAATGTAATAGATAAATACGTTTGGGCTGGCAGCCTTTCTAGGCAATATACAAGGCTGTGTTTTACCATGTCTAGTTATTGGGAGTGCCTTTCCCAGAGTTATGATGATCTGAATGAACAGAGACAGTGGCTCCCCTTGAATCTGGAGGGGGTGTCTGCAGGAGCTGTGACCCATCTCTCTTGTTCCGCTCTTTTAAATCTTTTTCACCTAGTGGGTATCAACCTGCATGCAGACATGGTGTTGGTGCCGTGCTGTGTGGATCCTGGCAGCAGGGTACAGCGGGGACAGCCCTCTCACACAATAGCAGATCCCAAACCTTTCCTGCATGTGCTACTTGCAGTAGAAGACTAGCTTTTAGAACCTGTAGCTGCCTCTATTAATTTTTCCTAAATCATGGTTGTCCAACATGCAGTTTACACTTTCACAATGCTTTGCAATTCCATCTGCAAGAATTTGTCTTTACGTTTAATGTATTTTGCCCTTTGATTAAAGCTTCTGCTGACAGCATGCTTGGCTAGGGATGAAGCAGCTCACAGAGCAGGGTATATGATGGCAACAGGAGTGTGTTGTGCTCTGAAGGACCTATTATTACTGTTTGTATTTTCAATCACAAAGCTGGACTTTGGCTTGCTACTTCACAGATTCCAAAACCATAATTACTGGCTCCTGCCTTTGCTCTGAAACACTTTATTAAGTCTTTAGAGTCATTAAGGATTTTCAGGAAATTTATAGGAGCTCAGGTCATGTTACCTGTTTGTTTGTGTAGCCCAGGATTTACCAAACATGTGGCCTGTAGGGTTTCTATAGCGAAGCCCACGCTCAACCACATCTGCTTAAGAGACTGATGGAAACTGTGTGTTTCATCCTATGTTGCCCTGTCCTTGTGTAAGCTGTCATGGCCAGTGGGATGTAGCCCTGCATTGAAGAGCAGTGAATGATTCCAGCAAAATTAAGTGAAGCTGTTGGACTCAGAGCCAATTTTTTGTTGGAGGCAGCAACCTCCTAAAATAGTCAAAGTCTGGACTCTGGTGCTGTGAGCTCAAGTAAAGCTACCATTGCCTGCAGCGGGAGTAAGGACTAAATTCAGGATGGGTAAGAAACATGGGAATTGGTCCCGGGTGTTTAAAGGGACTACTGTTTCCTCCCACTTTGGTTTTAAGGGAGCCAAGGGGAGTTTGGGGCTCACATGGCTCCTTGAGCCAAAGTGTGGCTTTTTATGGGATTGTGCTTCACTGAGGAGCACTGGTATTCAGCAGGATCACTCAGAGGTGCAGTTCATTACTAAATCCTGTAATTTTATTCATCAGCTCCTAATTTTTTTAGACAAAATTTACACTTTGGGCTTTGCAAATGCCTTGTTGTGTCACACAATTGTGGCATCAAACATGACTTGCCCAGATGTCACACATCTGCTGTGCTGAGCCAGCTTAGCACTGGAATGCAACCTACCAGATACTTTGTACCATGATGATGATGTGTAGTGTTTGGGGGTTGTTTGCATTCTAGTTGTAAGGTATATGTTATTACAGACCTCGGAGATAGCTTTTTACTCCGCTGTTATAGAAATCTGTATTTTAAATCTTGAATCGGGAATCCAAACTGTCAGCATCCAATGTCGAGTAATTCTATCTTGGTCTGCAGAACGTTCTTCTATTACAGTATTAAAAGGACTTGTAATGATGAAGGCCAGTCAAGATTACAGTGTCTCTGTAATCATGCGAAGCACAGTCTAAAGACAGCTTTACAGCAACCAGCTCACTTCTGACACCAGTCCAGCATGGTCTCTACTAACATCAAAGCAGGGGCTGATGGCTGGCTTTCTCTACAGAAAAGACTTACCCAATTCTTGTGGAACAGAGGAGCCCAGTGTTTCTGCAAGCAAGCCAGATCAGTGCGTCTGCATCTACACTGCTGGGCAGCTTTGTGGCCAGACTGCATTATCTGTAGGTGCTCCCTGGGATTTACCCAGCTGGTCCCCTGGGATGGACCTATAGGCCTGCCCTCTGCTTTTAAGTGCCCTTAGCAGCATGGATATCTGCTGCAGGCAGGTTCTCCAGCTGACTTGGAGCTGATAACCTCTGTCTCTCCCATCTGGACTTGCAGTGACAGCACATGTGCAGCATCAGGCAGACGCTGTGGTCTGAGGTCTCTCCCAGCACCTCTTGGGATTGCCTGCCAGAAGGTTGACAGCCTGAGCTCTGCTGGAAAGGGGAAGAGCCAGCATGTGCCTCTGGATCTTGGGACTGACTCAAGGTGCTTTGGAGACTTCGAAGGTAAGTACAAGATTGGCACTTGTCCAATAATTTAGGCACAGTTTTCAGTATCCTTATGTTAATGGTAATTATAGTCAGCTATGTCCTGGAGCCTATAAAGCTTTCCATCCTCTTTTGACTTCACAGAACAATAGGTGTGTAATGTAGGCTAGTAACGATACTAATTATTATCTATGATTTTCAAGGATGTAAAAGCCTATGTGAGCACAGAATTAGATAGCTCCTGACTCCCAGACCTTTAACAGGCCACTGGTTTCTCTTTCTCACCACTTTTAATCGGCACAGCTTTGCTGACACAATGGAAGTGTCTGCAAAAGCAAAGGCAGCTCTGCCTTGGCAATGTGCCTCAAAATGCTCCAGGCAGGGGAGGATGAGATATACCATACGCCTCCATTTCCTGATTTGCAGTATATCAAGATACAGACAGATCTTTATTTTTTGATGTGAAAGCAGAATGAAAAACTAGGTTAAATCAGTCTTGAGGGATATTAAGCCAGTTCTCAGGAAGCCTATGCAATTATTATGCCTCATCCCAGCCTTCTTGATTGGGAACATGCCTTTAAGAACATGATCAGCCACAGTAGATCTCTTCTGTAGCCTGGGAATTCCACCCTGTCTGCTGACGAGGAGGGAGGCTGGGCCACAGAAACTCTCCATTCAGAAGGGAAAGTTTTTCTTCCTATTTTTTCCCCCTTTCTCTCTCTTTTTTGTTGTTGTTGTTTTTGTTTTGGCAAATTATAGTCAAGCACATTTGATTCTTTTGTCAACCAAATCTAATGAGACCAGCCTGAGCTGAATGGCTGGTCTGTGTGATGCTTGAACTCAGGTTCTTTTCAGGTGCTCGTTGCTTGTTTCCAGGAGATGATGATCAGCGTATGCCTTTGAGCTTAGAGCAGCTGTGGGCACTTTGCTGTGCTCCTGGCTGGAGGGTGCTTGGGGTAGATGTAATTTCTCATGTTAAAGTGACTGGGTTTGGGTCTGAAGAGGTGCTTCTTCAGCCCCTGTGTTATTACAGAGCTGTGAAAATAGAATAGGGTGAGCAGTGAGGACTTTTTTTTCTCCTTTAAAATGTAGGAAAGGCCTTCAAGGTTTGGCTTTCATGCATATTCTTTTCTGTTCCCTGCAAAGAATTAGGCTTCCAGGTCAGGTAGGATAAACTGGCTGTAAGGACAATGAAAAGCATATAAAAGTTAAATAAATCTCAAGCAATAACAATTCTCAAGGCCAACATGCTTGTGATTTCCTTTACTTCCTTGTAAAAATCCTGAGCTACCTGGTCCCAGGATAGCTAGGGACTAGCTCTTGGAGTCTTTTTCCCATGGCATTTAGAGGACAAGTTCCCAGACAGAGCATATTATTGATTTGTTTTTTCTGATAAAATCCAGCCTGATCTGAAATTCTCTGCAATTGCAAGAATGCAAAGCCTTCAACCTAGCAACTGCTGGAGTGGGCTTCACTCCCATCCCTCCTGTTCCCAGCCTCTGGCCCTAGGGAAACACGTGGTTTACACGTGCACACACACACACACAGTGTTCTGTTGGGAACTTTACAGTTTGCCTTTGAGAGTGACCATCCATTATGGTTCAGTGCAGCTGTTCACGTGAAGACAGCTTTAAACTCTTCCTGAAGTTGCTGGCACACATCTGTGATGTCTCTCCTTCCAACCTTTGCTCGATCCTTTGGGACAGGAGTAAAGTGCTGCCACCCTTTCCACCCTTAGGGTTACAAGGGAGAAGCTGGTGGCCTACACACATCCCACCCATGCTCCCACTGCCATTGGCCACTTTACTCTTATGACAGTTTTTTTGCAAACGTGACATCAGACACACATGCGTCTCCATACAATGTTTGCTGAACAAAGCAGAGATCTGCTCCTCCTTATGAACCTCTTTTGCATATACTGATGTTGAACTTTGAAATAACTGCTCTGATTTCATCCCTTTCTGGATCAGTAACTGTATAAGGTGTTGAGATGGCATCAAATTTTAGTTCACACTGCAAGATTGCAGCACAGGGTGCTTCTTCCTGCATGTGTTCAGCGCAAAGCTCTCTACATACACAAGAACACGCAGACACTTCTCCACGATTTCCCCCTCTCATTGTTCCTCATGCACCTTCCTTTCATCACTACATTGAGTTACAAATCTTCTGAAGCCTATCTTGATTTGGCCTGGGTGCCTAGGTCACTGTGTGGTATAAATGTTCAAGGAGGGCACAGTAGTGTGTGTGTTCTCCAGAAATCACTTCATGTTTCTGTAACCACTCCTTCACTCCATAACTTCAGGAGGAAGGAGGAGACCCATACGCTTGGTTAGCTGAATAATGTTTCCATTCCCACACACTTAATTTTTTTTTTGTCAAAACTAAATTATTGATATGGCAGTGAGTTCTGTTTGTTACTCCTGCCTTGCCTGGGTAACAGGACGCCCTCCCATCAGAGTGCAGGGATCACTGCAGTGCTGCAGCAGGTCATGCAGGGCTGTGCAGACCTGAGCAGCACAAGTTTGCTTCTGATTCCTGGGCAATGTTTTCTCCTCCCCCAGGTCTGCAAGGGATGCATGTGAATACAGAGTTAAAACTCTGGTAGAGGTCTGAAGTCAGGAATTACACCAGCACATCTCCCTCTTCCATGGGCAGTAACCTGGACTGGTGTGTGAATGGCCCAGAGGTCATTTAGGTTGCTGTGGCTTTTGGGACACTGAGTACACAAAGCATCTCTCTCCCTAAGGTGTAAAGTCTAGGTGGCTTGGATTGATACACACAGCCTGTAAGAGGACCCCTGAGGCTGTGTTCTGCTCCACATGTTGGGCAGGCAGAGGTCAGCTGATGGCTAGTGAAGGTGCACTGGCATGACAGGGTAGCAAGGGTAGGGTTACTGCAGCCCGTTGAGAGCAGTTGGGATCACAGAGTGGGAAAAAAATGGACACCATATAGCCGAGAACTATACTTTAAAATGTAAAGCAATCCAGTCATTTCCAGCCAGCGGCTTTTCCCCAGCTGTTCGTTTCCAATAGAGTATTACGATCAGTAATTGATACTCTCAAATGTCTCTGCACAATCCCCAGAGAAGAATGGCCAGGGCAATCTATTTTTTTCCCAACTCACTGGAAAATTGAGCCCCAGCTGGGGCTAATAAGTGCTTTCATTAAAATACCAATCTTAATCCAAAGCTGAGAATAATGTCTCCTCTGTGCTGCAGCTCTGACATGGGCTGTGCTTTTTAACAAGAAACGAAAGGAGGATAAACAGACACTTCTCGCCCCAACATCATAATAACACCAATGTTAGATCCCAATGAGGTCAATGTTTGATTGCACCAGTGGAATGTGTTCTTGTTTTTTTCCATGAAACAAACTCTTCCCAGTGATAGAGATGGGGTGTATGGCCAGCATATCCCTCCGTCCTCCTCCTCAATCCATCCTACTTCACTGCTGAGGGTGGTGTCATCAAGAAGAAAACGGGGAACAAGAGTGCTTGTCCAGGTGTTGTGTGTATGCCAAGATGCATGTGTTGGGCTACAAGGCAGAAGCAAAACCATTCCATGATTTCAACAAAGGGATTAACTTCATCCTTCCACTTCTTTATTTTCTCCTGGTCAAGGCAAAGTGATTATTACTAATATTTACTCATCCAGAGCTCCTTAGATGGAGGGTTGATTTGCAAACCACATCTCGAAAGGCTGAAGGAATTTTGCCCCATTCTCACACTACCTACGTAGAAAGGAAGAGGATAGTTTTCCCCTTTTTCTAGGAGTGGGGCCTGTAAATTGCTGGGTAAAGTTCAGGAAAAAATGGGTATGACAAGAGCCTAGTTTCATGTTCTGTCCTATTTCCAGGCTGGGTATGAATTTTGTTCTGATCAAGAGCAGAGGAATAAGGCACGTCCTGCTAAGTGTTCATGGTATTTGACAAGCCATTGACTATAACGAAAGACACAACTCCTCTCCCTCACTTCCCTCACTCCTATTCATTCTAATATCTCTCCTTTATACCTTTGATTTGAAGAAGGTTCTGCCTCTGCTCACATCTTTTCTACTCATGCTGTTCTACACCAGAAGGCCATAGACAGGCATGCTCTGTGAGAAGTCTCAGATGTCATGAGAAGACAGAATCTCAAGATGTTTTGCAAGTAAGATCAGCTGGAAATCTCAGAAGAGTCTCCTGCATGTGCATCAGGTTTAAAATATATAAAGCTGATGGCTATTTGATGATGAACTACTGTGACTCATTGCTGGAATAGGAACATGTATCCTGGGGTTTCTGTGAGGAATACTCCAGGTATGCATAGAGGTATGGTTAGAGGAAGTCCTGATTGTTGAGATGCATTATGAGGAACAGCTGAATTGTGGGATGCTTCCCTGAAATGACCCCTCTTTTTTTCATCCATTCTCTCTCAGTGTCCAGCCTTATGGTTACAGGCTTTTTTTGTAGGGCATTCTGGGTAGTAGAGCTAGAAAACAAATGCACAAAACCAGAGAATTCAGCAGATGCCTCTGAAAACATGTGATCATTTCCATTTATCCTCTGACGAGTCATACTGCTCTAGGGAAGACTGTTAACTCCTCTAATGAATGTTTTTTTAGTTTGCCTTACTGAATCTGGGATGTTCTCTTTGAACAACAGTCCCTCTTTTTTGCAGTCTTTGGCCAATAAAAGCAAAGGGCCAGGCTTTGATAGTTTCACTGACATCAGATTACACATTATTTCTTAAGAACTGCCCTTCACTTCATTGAGACTGCTTGTAACAAGTGCTTGGTGCAGCTTGGGATTTTGGAGTCTGGGTGTCACCCATCTATAAAGCAGTGCGATACCCTGGTTTCATACCTGATAAAAGGGGCCTCACAGAGCACTCAATGCAGCTTGTACTATTTAGGACCCTCTCCTGCTCATTTCACTCAAATGGATAATCTAATCTCACAGCAGGTTGTAGATCCTTTTTTTAAAAATGTTCTTGCTTTGGAAGTTCTATTCAATCTTAAATGTAAGGATACATCATGTGTGCTGGTCTGTGCCATCCTTCCATGGGTCTGTGGAGCTAACACTGAGTCCTCACAAATCTAGTGGATTTTGGCCTGACTGCCTGTTCTCAGGTAACTGAGGTAAAGGTCAGGCCTGTTTGACAAAGGCAATAGTTGAGTTGTAGTTAAAACAGAAGCATTAGGTATATGGCATATGGATTTATGAAAACAAATTGAGAAGAAAGAGATTTTGCAGCAAATCTAAAACATTGCACTAAGCAGCTTTAAACTTAAAGTTTAAACTAAAGTTAAGAGTTGGGCTTAGGGATCACACACAGCTGCAAATTACTTTTTTGAACTGCACTCAGAGTGCTGCAGAGCCCCAGAGCGCTGCTTCTCCTGCTTCCATGACTTCTCCATGCTCTAACCACTGCACCCAAGTCTGACATCGTAACAGCCCTCTAGCTCACAGCAACCAATCCAGATGTTCATACTATTGTTTAAAAAAAAAGGCTGAAAATTTATCTTCATCTGTAGCATCATCTTGCATTTAGTCTGTAGGGTCTTCAGGGCAGGAACAGTGTTGTTTGTTTTTCTTGCAGCTGATATATCTAAACCTGCTCTGCAGTGCTGCAACACTGCTATGCACTTGCCTGAGTCCTGGGTCTGGGGGGGGTATAGGATGTCTCCTGTTACCACTACAGGGTAACCTGCAGTTGAGTACCCACAGCAGAGCTCTGCCCTGCTGCCAGATGAAATCTGTTCAGCTTCCCAACCATCCTGAGAAGGACAAGCCATTCATTTAGACTGCATATAACCCTTTATAAACCGGGAAGCCGAGAATAGCAGAGAGAGGGATTGGCAGACTCCCCTGTGGCTTAAGAAGGAGCTATTTGTTCTTATAATTACTTGTCTAGGAGAGGGGTCTGTTTGACAGTGCTTTCCTGCAAAGCCACATGTTTGCCCTGAAGCCAAATAAAACTTTGGTGCAAACTTCTGCCCAAAAAGAAGAAAAGGCAACTCAGAGGGAGTTTATGTGAATAAAAAGGCTTCAGCTGTTTAAAAGCATCTCTTGTGCATGAAGCAAGTGTGATCCCTAATATCTCAGATGCCTAAAAGGCTCTTTAATATCCAGGAATAGGCACCAATGTGGGATGGTTTCCTTTCCCCTTCGTTGAGGGTTTTTAACTCTGTGCATGTTTGATGCCTCTCCCACCTTTCTCTGCTGCCCACCCCATCAGCTTCTTGACATGTATTTCAAGAGATGCCAGTGCTGAAAACCTGCCTGTTCCTTTCCCTGGGCAGAGCAGGCCAGGAGGTGCCTTCTGAGGTAGCTGGAGGGATCAGGTGTTCTCTGCTCCTTGTTTCCCACAAATACAACGGTTGGGATGGCTGAGAGTAATTTGGGCAGAGTGGCTGCTGCTTGGCTGGTAATTGCGGCTTTTGGGTTTTGTGTTACCCACTGACTAATCCTGTGCAATCTTCTCAGGTTTCCAAAGCTTAGTTCAAGCCAGAATGTCCATGCTCCTGCTTCCTTAAGGCTGTGATTATGAGAGTCGACTTTTTCACTGCAGATCTGACCTCTGCTAGAGCACCAGGTTCAGCATCTGCAATGCTCAGACTGCAAAAATGAGGACTGGGCAAGCAACTCTTGATTTCAGAGGTTTTCTTTCATTATTTCATCAATTTAAATCACTTTACCATCATCTCCAGTAACAAATGTCCCTAATATGTCCCTAATTAATGGGAGAAGTATTCTTGCCCTCTGTCGAATATTGTCTGAATTGCTCAGTGCTGTCCCACAGGCTCCATTGTGCTTGAGGCCAAGGGAAATCAGCCATGTGGCAAGTGGGCATGTGTATGTTTTCAGAGCAGGCAGACTCTGCTGACAAACAAGGAAAATAAGGAGCTGACAGCCAGCATGGTTTCACTGAGGGCAAGCCATGCCTAACAAATTTGGTGGCCTTCTGCAACAGGGCTACAGTGTTGATGGATAAGGGAAAAGTAACTGTGACATCATCTACCCGGACTTGTGCAAAGCATTTGATGCTGTCCTGCATATCATTCTGATCTCTAAATTGGAAAGACATGGATTTGATGGCTGGACCACTCGATGGATAAGGAATTGGCTAGATGGTCACACTTGAAGAGTTGTGGTCAATGGCTCAGTGTCCAGATGGAAACTGGTGACTAGTGGCATTCCAGAGGGGTTGGTGTTAAAACTATTCTTCCTCTCTGCTCTTGTACTGGAGTACCGCATTCAGTTCTGGAGTCCTCAATACAGGAAGGACATGGATCAATTAGAGTGAGTCCAGAGGAGGCCACAAAGATGATCAGATGGTTGGAGCACCTCCCATACAAGGACAGTCTGAGAAAGTTGGGATCGTTTAGTCTAGGGAAGACTCCAGGGAGACTTACAGAAGCCTTCCAGTACTTAAAGGAGGCCTACAGGAAAAGGTTCTTTATCAGGGAGTGCAGGGATAGGACAAGGTGTAACAATTTTAAGATGAAAGAGGGGGTGATTTAAATGAGATATTGGGAAGAATTATTTTCCTGTGAGGGTGGTGAGGTCTTGGCACAACTTGCCCAGAGAAGCTGTGAATGCCCCATCCCTGGAGGTGCTCAAGACCAGGCTGGACAAAGCTTCAAGCAGCCTGATCCAGTGGGAAGTGTCCCTGTGTGTANTTTAAGATGAAAGAGGGGGTGATTTAAATGAGATATTGGGAAGAATTATTTTCCTGTGAGGGTGGTGAGGTCTTGGCACAACTTGCCCAGAGAAGCTGTGAATGCCCCATCCCTGGAGGTGCTCAAGACCAGGCTGGACAAAGCTTCAAGCAGCCTGATCCAGTGGGAAGTGTCCCTGTGTGTAGCAGGGGAGTTTGAACTGAATGATCTTTAAGGCCCCTCCTAACAAAAATCATTCTATGATGATTCTTATGACTTGAATTCCTAGTGAGCAACTGCTGTGAAATTCATAGTCGCTCTGCTGTCTTGATCCCAGGTAAGGGTGGAGGCCATGTTGAAAATGCTGGAAAGAAAACAGCATCCTGACCTCTCTGATGTTACACTGGCTCCAGAGTGAGTAACAAACTATAGTTTGCTTTTTATTGGAAAATTCTGTGTCTGTGACTTGAAGACACGTAGGGAGCAGGTGCGCTATGCAGGGAAAAAGCAGTTAGCAGCTGAAGTAAAGCCCATGAATACTGAGAAATAACTTTTGCATTTATTCAGCCTCTTTCTTGGGTCCCTTGATATTTGCTATGAAAGACAAGTTTCTTCCTTCCCTTGTGCAAATGCCTGAACTGAGGCTAGCACAGCACATGTGCATCAGATGCCTGCAGCTGCCCTGCCTACACAGGAGCTCTTCCAAGCCTGCAGTGCTTTGGAGACCTGGAAGGGAAAGATGTCTGGTGACCTGATAGTAGTCTCAAGTTGATATAACTACTGCTTTCCTTGGCTTCTGTGAAATGCTTGGGGGAAAAACAATAGCTGGGCCAAATCCTGTTATTTTACATCAAGGTAATCAAAGTGGTCACTTCACTGGCTGCTTCAGAATAGGCTATTGCCGCTCTGAATCAGCCAGATCAACCTCTGCTTTCTCCCCACTTTGAAGAGCAAGTCAAGTGGGTTGGTGACTGAATGTCCAGGTAAAACATCTTCAAATTAAACTGCACGTAGACTTCTGAAGATATTTGACTGTGTAAGACTTCATCTTCTCATGCTAAAGTCAAAGCAACTCTAGAAATTCTTTAAAAGTGAGGGGAACATAGTGTAAAAGAAATAGTGATGGGCCTCAAATTGTTGGACAGCAAGGACCTCTAAAAGATGGTTCAAATAAACATTTAAAAGTTTGGATTAACATTTGACCACTGACTCTTATACAAAGCTGATAAAATGGTCTCTTTTAACCAATTTGACTGATTCCACAATGTTTTTATTAGCATTTATGTTTAGATTTGTGAGGTTTTGTGAATGGTAAGTTGTAAACTGTTTATTTCTGTGTCCAAAAAGCTCTGATTCCCATAAAAATAAGTCTTTGACCTTAGGAGTGTAATTTCTTCTGCTGAAGACACCTTCCTTGTACACAAATGATTAGGTTTTTGTATGGGTTTAGTTACAGAATTATGCTTTCAATCACTAATTATAAGATTTTTGTGCCTTGTTTTCATTTTCTGTGTGTTAGTTCTCTCTGCTGCGGGTGGACAGAGGTGGATGCTATGTGGTGTAGATGCTTTAGGATTCATTGATGGATCATTCCTTCAGAGATGGAAGTAATCCTTGGCACGTCTTGTGTTATACAGTGTTTTTTGTAAGAGAGGATACATATTCTCTTGAATAGGATCAGTCCGTACTGATGGAATTTGGTCTTTTGTCAAAATTAATATAATAAAAAAGGCTGTAAGATTTTGCAGGGAGATTTTCCGCTGTGCAGGGCACAGATGGTGGCTTATTCCAGTGAGGACACAGTATGGGATGAAGAGGGGGGTTGGGTGGTTCATCAGGATGTTGCTGAACTCATTTGTGGAAGAATCTGGCCTGGTTTTATAGGTTCACTATCCTTCTAAGGGTGAAAACACCCAATGTCCTTGTCTTTCATGAGGACTGGTCCTTAAAAGAGCCTTTTCTGCTTTTTGTGGCTGTGTTCAGATATACAGTAGCGATGAGCTGGTTTTCTATGTTTGCTTTATTTGTCATGTTGAGCTGGCAGCGTTGAGTGCTGCGATTGACTGAGCAGCCGAGCTGGCAGCGGAAACGTCCAGACAGCCCATGAACAGCAGCTTAATGCATGTGCAGGTACGGTATGTATTTATATCTGAATGCATAGTCTGTGTGTGTGCACATGTGTTCCTGGGAAAGTTTTTGAGTGAGTGGCTAATGCATCTCAATTACACCCCAGTCTGGAGCAACAGCCTTGCTAAGGAATTGAAAATCTGTAAAGAATTCACTGAAGTTAAAAACACCATTTGGTTTCCTTCGCCAGAGAGACACTCATCAATATCTCTTTCTGTTAATATCAGAGGGTTAAAGCCTTGGCAATGTTCTCAGCTGCCAGATGCAGGCAGAGTTCAGATGCAGGCAGAGTTTTTTTGTGAAAGGCGATTTCATTGCTGTTGGGTTAAAGCTTCAGTTTTGCCTGATGATGCAGGTTTCTTAAACACAGTGAAAAAAGAAATTGTTGTGCAGACTGCTGGCTTTTTCCCTTTCTATGTGTCCTGTGAATGAACTGGCCTCTTGTTTTATCTGCATCAAGATGGATTTCCTTACAATTCACTCCCTGCTTGGGATCCCATGAAATCTTGGGTTCCCTGAAGTGAGAGGCAGGTGCTTCGGCATTTATGCTGCATCTCTAGGTGGTGCACAGCACTTTACGAGCAGCAATGATTGGTGCATTGAAGGAACTGAGGCATAGGGAGAAGAGAAGTTCCTAAGTCAATCTTAATCACTTCACACACAGTGCAAGAAGAGGGGTTCTAACTCAGCCTTGAGCTTTTTCGTACTTCAAACTTAGACACAGCTTTAGCAGTACTGAATCCCATTTCTTTCTCAAGCATATCTTTCATAATAAATCCTATTTTCTTTCTCTGTCTGACAAAGGACAGTCCCTCCCAGAGCCAGTAGTAAAGCATAGACCTGCTGCTCAACCTTGCCTCTTAAAAATTTCAGCCACTTACCCAAGGTTGTGCAGCAACTCTTTGGCTTCACGCTAAGTGACTGAAATGCCCCTGATTGCGTGTTGGTTGTATTCCCATCTCAGCGGTGAGGAATTTCCTCTGGTGCTTCTCAGTTCATTAGTGCGCTGTCTGACACCACCAGCCTCCACCAGCTGCCTCCAGCCCGCGCTGCCACAGGGGCTGAGCTGCACAGACGAGGACACCTGGCCACTGCAAATCCCCTGCTCCTCAGGGGCTTTGCAGCCCAACCGCGGACATCTGCTGTGAGCTGAGAGTTGGAACAAGAAGGGTTTTGGCTGTGGAAGTCATATATTTACTTCGTACAGCTTTTTTGTAATGAAGCTTTGGGTGGAGAAGCCCAACAGTCTATTTAGTCTAGTAACAGCAGGGCATACGAGTGCTTCTGGAAGAGACATCCTCCATCAGCACAGCTGGCTACTTGTATTAAATACTTTCCTATAGGAAGGAGAAAAGATCCTTTATTCCTCCCTTTTGTTGGTCCTTGCTCCATAGCACTAGGGCACAGTGAATTTGTCTGGCTTGGCAAAGGGGCAAAAAAGGACAGGGGCAAAAAAAACCAAAACCTTTTTGCTTCTAAAGAAAATTATTTTCCTGCAATTGTGGTGAAATCTCTGTCTTCAGGATAATTTCTATTCTTCTCAGCAGGATCTGCTGCAGAAATCTCTCAGCATTACTGCCTTTTGCCAGTCATGGCTAAATTTGCTTGTATAATGCTGCAGGCTTTGCTTTTACAGAGTCACTTTCAGCCAGCTAATTCTGATAACAGAGCAAAGGTTGACTTGTTGGGATCAAGTGTAAGGATAAAATGCATATATATACCCTTTTAATACGGAAAGATGTAGCTGTGACTGTTGTGTGAATGAACCTGACAATAGGAACAATGCATGTATGATGCCTCAGCAGACTGGGGAGCACCAGACCACAGATACTGCATGGAGACGGAGCTTCCATCTCCTGTTGTGAGCCCAGAGCAAATCTCTTGGAATTCATGTAGTCTGAGTGCCATATTATACACCCTGTCCCCAAGAAGCTTCTCATCACTGAGAGAGGTGCTGCAGCAGAGCAAGGGGGATGCCAAGAAAGGTTTCTGGATTGGGAATAGGGACTATGGGGAGTGGGGCTGAAGAACAGAAGATTCCTTAATGGAGGAATGGACAGAGGGGTGTCCTGGGGAGAGACCCTCGGGAATGGGAGCTTGGAGCACTGAAGCCATTGAGAGAAGGAAGGAAAGTGGGGCAGGGATGACAGGTGGTGTCTGGCTGATCTGTATGGCCAGATGGATATGATAGCTGGGGCAGGGGGTGAAAGACAGGGTATTTTGTTTAGTTAACCTTTTGCTAAGCATTTTCATGACAAGATTCAGTTATCCCATATCCCTGAAGAATTGTCATCCTGGGGATTTCACAAGAATAGTGTCCTAGGAAGGGGCATGCTGGCCCTGGAGATAAGCATGAAAGGCAGGGTACCGGTGTCCTGCCAGGACAGGGTGCTGACCAGACCCTGCAGGGCTCATCAACGTTTGCTGTGTTTGGACTCCCTCAATTCAAAAGGCTCAGAGCACTTGTGCCTGGCTTGGAAACCTGACTCTGTAGGCTGGCGAGTATCCAGGAGAGGCTGTGACACACCTAAGGCACCAACATTTCATTTAAACCCACTAAATGCAGCATGAGGGGTTTGTTCTCTGCAGACGAGTGCAGTTGTGAGGACAGGAGCAGCTTTGCGCTAAGCAGGGCTATACTGCCTCCATGGAGCTGGTGTGGGGTGCAGGGGCTGGTGTTTATGGGATGGGGCCACGGAGGGCAGCCCTAGGGCTGGGCAGCCCTGTGGGGAGTGTGTAGTGTCTGCCCATGTTCATTTTGGCTCTGCACAGTGCTGACGTCTCCTGGTTTGTATGACATTATGCATTATGTGATAATTATAAAAACATGAAAATAGGACTCAAAGTACCAAGCAAGCAACACGAAGCTTCTAGTGGTCCCTTGTGTGTTTTCCTGTTTCCCTTTGGAGTATAATTGCTCCTTTAGAAAAGAGCCTTCTGCTTAGTATAAGCTTCTCATTAATTTGTAGGGGTTCTTCCTTGTAGGGTCCTTAAAGCAGGATTAACTGGCAGTGGGTGGCACAGTTCCCTTAGTACATAGTGATCTAGTCTACATTTAACTAGGCACAGGGCTTACTGCTGTTGCTTCTTATTTTCTGCCAAGTGCCAAAGGGGCATTAATGTGCACATACTTGGTCCATCTTGGAATGGGTGTTGTGGACCAAATTATGGTTTGTTATTTGTTCCTCCCTATTATCTATACAATGCAGGTCGCCTCTGAGCTGTTTCCATGGGGAAATTGTTAATTTTCTCTTATTGGGTGGCATCAGTTTGTTTTGTAGCATGGGTTTCCTCTGTTTGACTTCAAAGTCAGCATGGAGTGGGAGAATCAGGAATCCAGTTATGTGCTGTGTGTCAGGATGGGTACTTTTGTGGTTCGACCAGACAATGGGATGTGCTGGTCTGTCTCACCAAGGCAGAGAGGAAGTGGCAGCTGACTGTGGTGCTCCAGAAATACCTCCAGTGTTCTGTGGGCTCCTATTCTGCCAGTTAAATACTTTCAGTGTCAGGATGAGACCTCTGAGTATGCTGGGATCTTGCTCCACGCTTTTTGGACAGCAGATTTATTGAAGCTTAGGCATGAGGCTTGTACTTTCCTGTCTCCCCACTGCTTTTTGATCTGGGGGTAAGAAGAAAATGGGGGAAGATGAGTCCACTCCAAGACTTACAAAGGTTCGAGCCATCAGCATTAATTCTTACTGATGTAATACGGTGACTTTGAAATTTGCAGGTTTGTCAACCATGAGCTTAGTGCTGTACCTCAGCCTGGTTTGCTTGAGAAGCACTAATGAGAGGTTTTCACACAGTTGAAGGAAAGGGAAACATCTGCAAATGTGCTGTCCTGTCCTGGGAGGAGTGTTGAGCTTGGCCAAAAGGGTTAATATTGTAAATGTATCTTTGTGCATGAACCTTCTGTACAGAGCAGGTGAAGGTCAGTCTGTTCCTACTTATTTCAAGAGACATCTAAATGGACTCTACTGGACTAACCAGAGGGGATTATCAGAGGACAAAAGAAGTGTATATGAGATTGAAAAATTCTGGGAAGCCATCCAAATAGGTAAGAAAAATTATCAAGTGAAACTCATCAGATGGCTGTTTCTGACCTCTACTGCTTCATCTTGCAGGTATGTGATCTTCCAGCAGTGGGAGAGATACAGTGGTAGATTTAAGCTCTTCTTTTATTTTCCCATCAATTTCTGTACTGGTCTATCAGCCCTTTTGTCAACATCAGCACTTCTAACCCTTCTCTTTAAATCTGCAATCATAGTCATAAGTTATTCCCAGGATAAGAAAAGTGATGGGGAGCATCTTCTAGTAGCACCAAGCTAATAGAATAAATTGGTGCATGTACTGTGGGTTATTTAATGAAGAACACGGCCTTATTATCCAGTTTCTTCAGGAGTAATGACTTGTACAACAACGTGTACCATTTGTTACTCTGTGTCAAAAAAATACAGCTTTTGGTGGTTGAACTCCCATTTAAATTTGTATTCTCTTCTGGATAAATTGAGGGTAGTCCTTAGGGAGATGCGAGTGAGCTACGGAGCTAGGTGTAAAAGATAAAGGAGTTGATGTTCTTGGTGTTGACAGCAGTATCCCTTTCTTGGTGAGGATGGTGAGAGTTGTGGTACTGAGAACAGGGCTATGCACTGTCAGGCTTCTTTAAGGTGAGAAGGGATCACTTGTATTGGAAAGGGAGGAGGGGAGCTGGAGGGAGGAGAGTCTGGTTACTGCTTACAGAGTCCCCTTTTGCTTCAGTCAGAGGATCTCATTACAGAGAAAACATCTCGGGCTGTGCTGGGGGTTGTGTTACAGACACAGGGGACCCCTCCTTTCTGAGCTGGGTCCAATGTCTGTTGGCACAAGTTCTCGGTTGCCCCAGATAAACCCTTATGATGAATTGTGCTGGCATCAAGTGGAGCCTCAGTGACAGTCACTGGGAGCTGAAAGGGCTCTTGAACCTGTTGAGTGCCCACCTGCAAGATGGGATTTTGCTTCTCAGCCAGCAGATATTTTGTTGTAACAGAGCAAGGAAGAGCTTGGTTTTACTCTGATATTGGATGAGATGGACAGTCACACTGTGGGCATTGAATAGCTCAGAAAGGAAGGGCCACAGGGCAATATCCAGCTCCTGGGTTGCTCCAGCCATTTCAGGCCAGCAGGTTTCTGATAGATGGCTTGGGGAGGAGAGCTTTCCTCGGAGACCACGAGAAAGCATGATGAAGAGAATGACCAGATGTGCCCCATCCTCATGCCTATCCTATCACTCCTGTCCCAGTTCCCTAATTCTAGACAGAAACATGGCTGTTGCATTAGTGAGATTCAAGGATTACATTTTAAGTGTTAAGATTGAAAAATACACAACTAATTATGTCTTGAATGCCAGCCTGTGATACACCCTATCAAGGACAGTGACTGCAATGTCAAGAAGTTCAGTACAGGAGGTGTTCTGAAGGGGATCACAAGGCTTTGTAAGCATTTGTGGCCATTCAGAGCAGCTAAGTTGTAGTCATTTCTAGCTCCTGAGAACCAAATGCTAACCTGTTTCTTTTTAAGACTGACCAAAAAAACCCCACTTGTATTTTTATCTAAGAACTGCAGAGGTAAGGAGAGAAGGAGGGCAGATACTCATAGCTGCTGCTGTTCAGGCTCTTATGTCTTTGGGATATCTTCCTGCTCTTTGCTTCTTTTGTCATCAGTTCCCATGCTCTGTGGAACATAGTATGTCCATCCTAGGTCCTGAATCCCATCCTGAAAGCAAACAACTTTTCCATGGTCAAAACTACATACAAAGAGATGGTCCTTAAGTGTCATAATTCAGTCTCCTAAGAACTGGAAAAAAATTACCCTTTATTCTGAATCTCACATTGTGTTGTTTGGTTTCTGTTCAACACAGGCACCGTGTGCCTTTGCAGCATCAAGAGGAGGATTCCAGGTACAGATCTGCTCAGTTCAATAAATATACTCCCTGATTATTTTAGCATTCCTAAAATACAGGCAATACGTCATTGTCAGGAGAGAGCAATTCTCTTTAGTTCCGTGGGCAGGCTGTGATTACCTGAAAGGTTTTTTTGGGAAGAAATTATTTGAGGGAAGGAGAAGCAGCATTATAAAGGATTTTAAAGCAGGTACGATCTTCCTACCCACGGATGCAAGGAGCAAAGATGTAATATGTGTGAAAACAAATGAGAACTTATCAAGAGGAGGGTGTAATGACTCAAGAGAAGTTTTGGTTGTTACACAACCAGAAGTCCTAGGACTTCCAAAATATTCTACAGCTTAATATTTTTCCATATTCTCTGAAAAAAATAAGCAATGTCTCCTTTTTAACATCCAGTCCAGAGGTAATCTAGTGCTGTCTTGCAATTTGAAATTGCAGTTTATATGTTGTCTAGTTTTAAACAATTGTTGCAATTTTTTTTAGCAAATTGAGAGAAAGGAAATAAAATTCCAAGGTTTTATATTTTTAAAAGAAATGTTATTCCCTGGTAGCATCCATAGTCTTTGCACTTTATGCTTTGCTGCCACCCCTGAGACATGAGAGGTCCAAGAAGTATGGTATCAAGGTATTGTGACAGGTAAAAGGTGGTGTTATCTTATTCCAAATGGAAAGGACAGTCCTAAGACCCCTGTTCAAACCTCCTAAGATGAGTTCAAGTGATAAAAAATTAAAAACTGTGTTGCTAAAGTGTACTTAGGCACCTGCACACCATCCCTTTACAGGGGTGTAGCAACTCCATTGTGACAGCACGCAGAGAAGGGATGTGACACTTTTCTATGAGAATGATGATAACTTTTGTTAAAAAAAATTGAACTGTGTCCTAGAGGTGGTGGATCTGCGATAAAGACCTGTGGGCAGCGTTGCCGCTGAAAGCCATTGTTCATGGCAGTGCCAGACCTGATAGTGAGCAGGGTTTGAGGCACATCTCCAATTGCTTCTGGATGAAACCCTTCACCCAGGTGCAAGGACTGATGAGGTTTCACTTCCAGCTGAGTGTGGTTGCTAAAGCTGTCATCAGACACAGACCTGCAGACAGCAGGTCAGATTCCTAAGACTTTGCTGGATCTGTTGGCTCCAAACACAGGGAGTAATATGGTAGCACAAGATACTTGCTTTGTGGTGTTGCAAGTCAAGTTATGTTTACTCTCTTGGAAAAATTCCCAGCCCACTAGGAGTCATTTCTAACAGGCACCCCTTAATCTCTCTTAATCCCTTTTAAAATTTTACACTTATTTAGCCTCATCCAAATAAAAACCTTCAGTTGCTTAAGCAATGATTGATGATGCTTCCCATCTCTGCTAGGAAATAAATATTATAACCGCCTTTTCTAAACAAGCAAACTGTTCATCGATGAGATAAATAACTTCTCAAGTGGGGGAGTAGCAGGTCTGATAACAGATGTGCTGCTGGTGCCCCAAACCAACTGTATAAACCCCGGTGAGGACAGACACCAGCACTTCCCCACCGAGCTCATGCTGATGAGCTGGTTGCAGTTCAGAGAGGGTGTCTGGGCCAACTGTGTAAGGGGATGAACCATCACTGATCCCTGATGGCGTAAATGTGAGCAGTTCTTGTGCATTCCTGGTGGTGTGTTGGGAAATGCTTGTAAAAATGGAATACTCCAGAGATGCCACTGAGTACGGACTGTAATATCTGCAGAATCTGGCATTGTCAGCAAGCTATAAAACATCCCTGCTAGTTTGCTAGCAGCTGCTCCCAATTTAAAATTTGCCAAAGGTACACAAACATCTGGGCTGATTGCGCGGCACCTTGCGCTGCCACTCGTTTGAGCTGTTTGTTCAAAACAGATGGTGGGATGGCGAGGCTGGGACTCTCTGCTCAAACAGAAGGACTTTGATCAGGGACTTTTCCAATCATTTATCTCTTTTATCATGAGATAATCACGACGTAACCACTTTCCCTTGGCACTGGGAAAGTACAGCTTGTATTCTTTGTGTGGTGCTCTGCAGTACTCCTGAAATGAGGGATGTGCCGTGCTTTTGTGGGACTAGACTGTATTATCCAGAACTGGGCAGAACTTGCATGGACTTCCAGAGAAGCTGGGCCCATTTTTCACCCGCTGTGAAAAAATACAAAGACAAGTTGCAAAAGAAGTCCCTTATATTGTGTTTCCTGAATGCTACAGAGCTGCAGTCTTGGAAGTAAAGAACTGAAACCAGCTGTGCTCTGCAGGCGCTCATGAAGAATAGCTGAGCACTGGATGGGAGCAGCAGCATCTGTGTGGAGCACAGGACCCATTGCAGATAGTCATTGGAAGACTTACTATTCCCAAATCCTAGCTATAATGATGTTAAAGATAACTGAGTTTTTAGAGATGCCCCCCAGGCAGGGCTCGCTGCTGCACATTTGCATATTATTTGCCTTGATTACATAGCAGAACAAATAGCAGTTGTTGGGTGGGTAAGGGGAAGGTTTGGAGGCTATCACATGTGTTACACCTGACTCAAAGTCTCGTATTAATTTTATGACTTGAACAGTTCGGCAATAAAGCTGCTTGTGTACAGGTGAGGGTGGAATTCAGCCTCATTGTATGAAAGTCTTCTGGTGTGGGGGTGTCCTTCCTGCAGCAGATGGAATGGGTGTGAAACTGGTGGCTGTGGCTGATAAATATAAGCTCTGCCCTGATGGCAAGAGTGCAGTCTCTGCTTCTTCCCCATGACCTGGGGGAAAGATGTCAGAATTGACCTGAAAGGTTTTCAGGCTGGCAGAGGCAAGTGGAGCTCAGGTGCCATATATCTGCTGGAGAGCCACGGGGTCTTGTTGCCCTTGGAAGGGGTCATCTCACTAGCTAGCTTGCCCTTCTGAAGCTCCCCAAGCTCTGCTGTTACTGGCAGTAAGAGCAAGAATGGCTTTTTGACCAAAAAAACAGTACAAGTTTTTTTTTCACTCCCTAAGTGTTATTCCTTTTATAGAAGCTCCCCAATTTAAATGATAACTACAAATACAAATGGAAGATATTTGTTTCTTTAGGAGCTTTTAATGGAGGATCACAGAAGATGCTTTACTGATTTTCGGTTTTAGCAGCTTCAGAAAACAAGGCAAATAATAGGTTTTTAGTTGGGAGGTCAGTTTTCTTTAGGTTTTAGTTCTAAAACGTTAAAACTAACTTTGTTTGCCATCTCTATGAGTGATGCAGAAGAGATGGGCAAGCAGCAAAAAAATTAATAAATTTCCAGCCAGTCCTGAACTGGGGAAAGTACTGTGAAAGGGTAGTGAGGAGAGAGGTGTGATATGATGATACGATGATACAAAAATCACTGTGAGCTGGGAATGTAAAGTGTTTGTTTTTTTAAAAAAATAAGTGAAATAATCATTGTAACTTTTCTAACTTTAAAACTCATGGCAGTGGTAGTCAGGTCTACTTAGAAAGCATGAAGAGGGCTAAGAGTGACAGCATGAACTTGCTCTACAACTTTTTGGCTGAAGATGCAAGTGTGAAATCTTGTACAAAAGAAAACTAGCTGTGGGCTACGCTTGTGAACAAGAAAAGAAATGGCTCTGCAGCTCTGCCCGTGAACCTCAGCTATGAATGCAGCTTCTTTCTAAGCCACTGCATTCAATTCATGCAGCAGTGTATTGGTCACAGTCTGGACACAGCCTTTGGCTGAAAAATATGAAAGGAGAGTAAAGTGGAAGAAGCTGCTTCATATGAACGTCTGGAAGAGTGATATCTAATACTGGCCTAATCTCTTACATCCCTGTCACTGTGTCTGGGCTGGCAACTGCTGCTGTGTGCCATACAGGACAGCCATCTAGAGGTGTGGCTGTGCTGGGAAAGGGAAAGCATTCTGGGATGCTCCGACGTGATGCAGGACAGAGAGAGGGCAGGAAGGGACCTTGAGAGCATCAGAAGGCATTGCTGAGCAAGGAACCTGCTTGTGGCATAGCAGCATCCACTGTCAGTGGTGAAAATCAGCAAAAGTGTCAGCACAGAGACAACCAAAACTGGCCTGGTCATAGAAAAGGGCTCTTCAGAGTTCTAGGGTCAAGAACTGTCCTGACCAATGTATTGAAGTGGTTACTGGATAGAGCTGGTGCTGCCTTTAGGATGTGTCATTTATTCAGGCAAATGCCAAGCGTGGTGTGTCTGTCAGAGCTCACAAAAGACGATGGCTGGGCTAGTTATATGTTTAAAAGGGCACCCTCAGCTAATGCCAAATTTTCAAGTCTTGGAGAAAGGTCGACAAATGTATGTGGGACATTTTGCAAAAATTAATAGCTGGCAGAAATACTTTCTAAAAGAGAAAAATTACTCTGGTTTTCCCTGTTTGGTTTTTGGAAAGTGTAAAAGAGTAGTGCAAACCCTAGAAATTAATTATCATCCATTTTGAGGACTAAATGAGTGCTAAAAAGCCCTGTCAGACTTGGGGTCTTCTAGTACCACATAGTGCAAAGCTTGCAGATGTTGGGAATTGGAACCACCTTGATCCCAGGACTGTCCTGGCACTGCTAGTCCCAAGACTACACCGGGGCTGCTGCTGTTTCTTTCAGTTGTCAGGGGACTCAAGGGAATGATCTGGCAGTGGAGAAATACTGAGGGGTACAGTGATCACACCTCCCCAAACATTCTAACATGGGTCAGTAGCATTTTTCCTTACATTTTTTAATCAATTAGATGATTTAATTTGTTCAAAAAAGATGTTTGAGATATTTTGTATTTTTCAACGTTCACTTTTTTTAAAAGTTTGTTTAAAAATGTTTGAGCTGTAAGTATTAAAAAAAGATAACTTGGGAATGCCCTGGGGTCAGGAGAAGTAATGTGTCCCATTAGTGAGCTGTGCATTTTGCTTTTTCAGTGATATAAAATATCCTGGAGATAACTGGCTTACGAGTCAAGGCTGAACGTCATCTGCAGATCATCAAATTTGTCAGCCCAGTGCTGCTTTGTGCAGGAGGAGCTGGTGACTGGCTGGGAGGTGTTAAGAGAGGAGTGAAAGATGGTTGTCCCAGCCTGCTCGGAGGGGGCACTTCAGGAGGGCAGCGACTTCTCAGATGACATGGTCAAATATGCATGCAATGTGCACTGCAAGATATAAATTTAGTCACATTTTAACCCCATGGAGATCAGGTGTGCGTCAGCGCTGTTCTTTATGCAGCTACAAAACATTTCCATGTGACTAGCTGAGGCAGATGAGTGAGCAGCACGCTAGAAAGGCCCTGTAAGCTGACACACCAGCACACCTGGAGAACTGTGAAAAGACAGCTGGTCAATTAGTGACTTGCATTAGTGAAGTAGGTTCAGGATTATAGTGTGTGTCATGGACCTCAAGTGAACCTCTACCATCAATTGCCTAGAGTTATCCATTGGTTTCCTAGAGTTACCCACCAGCTTCCAGATACTCCCTCTTGTGCAGAATGTCCACTTCAGAATCTGTGGATCAGCTGGTTGGCACTGCTGTGGGATGCTCTCAACTCTCAGAAAATATAGCAAAGCTGATAACAGTGCCCCTGTTTGGGGAGTTTTATGGAAGTTCTCCCCTGGCCTGAAGAGATTGTTTAGCCTGGAGAAGAGGAGGCTGAGGGGAGACCTCATTGTTCCCTACAACTACCTGAAAAGAGGTTGTGGAGAGGGTGCTGGCCTCTTCTCCCAAGTGACAGGGGACAGGATGAGAGGGAATGGCCTCAAGCTCCGTCAGGGGAGGTTCAGGCTGAACATCAGGAAAAATTATTTCACAGAAAGGGTCATTGGGCACTGGAACAGGCTGCCCAGGGAGGGGGTTGATTCACCTTCCCTGGAGGTGTTTAAGGCACAAGTGGACGAGGTGCTGAGGGACATGGTTTAGTGATTGATAGGAATGGTTGGACTCGATGATCCAGTGGGTCTCTTCCAACCTGGTGATTCTATGATTCTATGATACTATGTCTCCTTCCCTTTGAAATACTCTCAGCATGGACCTTCCGAGATAAAGCTTGCCCTGAGGCATTCAGGGTTGAAGTTAATACAAGAACTAAATTTCAGGGGCGTTATGTTAGTCTCTCTACTATTCAGAAGGGGCTGTCTGTTTAATCACCGACTTTCAGTGATTTATAGAGGGTTAGTTAAATGTCCGTTAAAGTCAACGGGAGCCTTTTGATGTCAGTAGACTTCAGTTAGGCCCACAGTCTGCCCTTTCTTGTAGCATCTGGGGATGTGGCAAGAGAAAAGCATGAATGATAAAGCAGGCAGTGAAAGTAAAGGGGGGCTGAAAGGAAAAAAGCCTTCACTTGAACAAAAGCCTGGCTCAGAGGTACACTGTTTCTCAGAGCTCTGAAATGCACAAACTGTTGCTTTCTTTTCTGGCTTTTCAATGTTCTATTTTGTTTTTTAACGGACAGTCTGTTCTCGCTGCTGTTACTGCTTTTAAGAACTGCAGCCCCCATTGGTTGGGGGTGTTGTAGAACTGACTTCATTAGCATTTATTTAGATGTCTGCCTTAGGAAGAAGCCTTGATTGATGTGCTCATTGTCTGGACTTCCCAAATGACTCTGTGGCTGTGCTTATCTCCATGATGCCATTCAGCTTTAAGCAACTGTGGTGGTTTGGGGGTTGTGTTTGGGCTGGATTTAATCTTCAGAACATTCTTCAAACCGTAATTCCTTCATAATCGATTTGGACAGAAGCTTGCTGCTGCTTTCCTGTTTTATAAGTTGAGGTAGTGGATGTAGAGAGGTTATAAATGTTACCTAAAGTCCAGTCAGGAATTGCAGCTGGAGCTGGAACCAGAACAGAGGAGATCCTGACTCCGTCCTCAGTGTTGAGGCTGTGCTTTTCTTTTGTGTACTTCTAGCCTAATGAAGCACAGTTACCGATACCATGTGGACAAATGAACCACATCAAACAATTTCTAGCTGACACTCTCGCCCACACGCTCCCGAAGTCCAAAGCTCTGCTTTTCCATCAGGAACACGTGGATGTTTGTATCATCTACAGCCCAAAACAGGCACTTTGACCAAGACCTGTCCCACACAGTGTGCTCCGGGGAGATAGACCAGGCATCTGTGAAATGTATGTCATTTAGGGTCAAAAGCCCATTCAAGGGTGGAAAGCAGAAGGCAGGCCTATTTTGGCATATGCAAGAACTCTGAGAGAGATTTTTCACTAGTGTGTTGCTAAAACCTGAAAAGGCTACTCTATTTTTTCCTATGCTAATGTTTAAATAATAGCAGTAATAACTGTATCCACATATGTTTATTTTCAAGACCCTTATCTCATTAAAAATACCCCCTTGCTTGAACAGAATAGATGCCATTAAATAAACTTGAAAAGCTTTTCCCTAAACAACAGGTTTGTTACCTTTTCTAAAGCCAGTGGAGCTCTGGACTTCACTTTTAGTAGCCAGCAGTGTTAAAAACACAAGGATAATGGATATAGGATTGGGGGATAAACTCCTAACTGCTATGAGTTTAATATCAGGAATAATCTCTTTGTTTCATGTGAAGTTTTGTGCAAGTCACTGAAGTTGATGTTAAGAGGGCACAGGCATAGCAGTGATTACAAGGAGTCACCCAGGGAAAATTTGCTGCTCTAGGAAGCGATGTGATGGGTGGCAGTGGGTGGCTGAGTGACGTAGGAGAGGTTACCAGTCTTTAGTTGCTGAAGTTATCAAGTCTTAGGGCAAGTTCGTGATGACTGCAAGCTAACACTATCAGTGATTTACTGTGGGACACTGTGCTTTTCTAATAGGATGTACAACTGAGGTAGCAACCTGATGAAACAATGAAGATCCCACAGTTTGCATGTGGTGGGCTCTTATTTTTTTCTTCTTTTTCATTTTAATTCCATGCTGCTGTAGTTTTTGTTTACACTCCCTACTAAAGGGTTATGTATATTTGTGTTAAATGTCTGCCTTTCTCTGCTCCCAGAGGTGTCTGTATTTCAGTGAAGGATGAAGCAAATCCCAGAAAATGCAGTCTGGTTCTGCAAAATACTTCATGCCTTTGGGCAGCCTTAGTTTTGGTGAAGAAGGGGGTTATAGGCTATTTAGCGCCTTGCAAGGCTGCAGCCCATGTGGGGTGTTGGCTGTAAAAGATGCCATGAAAAAGGAAAAACACATTGTATTTGCAAGAACTTAATTTACCACAGTATCTTATGTGGCTGTTCATAGAAAATAGTGGAGGATTAGTACCTAGAGAGAAAAAGAGGAGAAACTGAGTGCATAAGGGACACCTTACATTAGGCACATGTAGCACAGACTGTTTCACAGGGGATGGGGACAGCTGAAAATTCTTACTCTTTCCTGTTGCTGGATCGGATTCCTTCGGTAGAAAGAGGGCAGGGTGCCCTGGGGAAACATCTCAATAGCCCGAGGCCCCCTCTGACATCAGGTCAAATATTCCGGGTCGCATAACTGAAGACTGCATGATGAAACTCAATATTACAATGGATCAAGTGCTTCTGCCACATGGAGCTGATGTGCCCCTGCCCTAACGGACTTGGTATGCTCAGCAGCAGATGCTCAGGAAGAAAGGAGGTTTCAGCCATGGCTGAGCACGGGTTTCGAGCAGGAATGGCAGAGCTGATGGATGAATAAACCTGAGCTGGACATAGGTTAGCACTGGTAGTCACCAACAGCAAATGGATGGGCAATGGTGGCGGCAGATGAAACTATGGTTGAGATGGAAGGGAAAGAGGAAAATAATTTGTGGTTTGGGGAATAGTTTCCCCTGCTCTACACAGACCAACAGAAAAAAAAAAGCTTGAAAAAAATGGGAGCCCTGATGTGCCAGGAGAAAATTTCACTTTTGTCATGTCCAATGCCAAAGTCTATAATTAAAGCCTATTAAATGTGTAGGTCCAGAGAGTGGGAAAGAAGGGAATATTGCACATATTTAAATGTGACTGACAGGCATTCCAGTGAAGAGACTGATCTTGAAACAAGAATGTTAAAGTGGCTTGTCCTGTCTTCCAGAAAAACAAAGCCCAGTGAGTTGAATCCAAACTCCATTATGAAAGCTTGAATAACTTAAAATCAATTTCTGATGCAGATGTCCAAACAAGCCCTGGGTTCTATCATCTTTTTTCAGTAAAAATAGCTTATCCTCTGACATCTGGGAAAGGTGAAGGTGTTGCCAAGCACTGAGCTGTCATAATTGCTGTCATGATTTGCTTTCTGATTGTTTGAAGTCCCATTAGTTAGATTTTTTGTTCTTCTTTTATGATTATTATCATCTTCTGCTAGAAATGAGAGAGCGTGGTTGTTGGGAAGGACTCCCATATTCTGCAGAAGTGGCACATAACGTTTTACAAACTCATCCCTTGCCTGCAGCCCAAAGTGCATTGCCGGCTGAACTCTTTAACATCTTGAAAGCTCAAAGCACTGTGGAAAAGTAAGACTGAACAATGAAACCCAAAACTATTTTTATTGCAGAATGGCTGGTTCACCTAATAAAATGCTCAGAATTCCTAGAACTTTTAAGAACTTTTGGAACTTTATTGCCACTTAGGCGTGCCTCTGATTTTTGTATAAATAAAGATCAGATCTTCAGGATGATATGTTGTCAGCAGTGTTAATATCTGTTATTTTGCAAAGTGAGACAAGTGCTGGTGGAAAGTGCTGGATATGAACAGACAGATCCCTCTACTGAAACTCGTAAAAGGTTCTCCAGTTATTTCTGATTAAAGTCTTGGGGGTTGTGACCGATTCTTTGCTACAATTTAGTCTGTTTTTCAATGAGAGAGATTTAATTACTATTATGAGTCGTTATCTTATAAACCTGTTTATTTTGGAACCCTTTTCCAGTCCCCAAGAACATTATTTCCATGCCTTTATTTCTTTTGGATGGGCTTTCACTGCCCTTGGTTAACGCTTGCAGAAATCTGAACTGCTGGTTTGGCTGTGAGCTTTCTCCATTGATCACCTTCCAGTAACTCCCGGTGGCTTGCTGTCCTGCAGGCTGGTATCTGAACTCTACCTCCACTTCAGTCAAATTTCATTAGAATCCCTTTGATTTCACTCTTTGCAGTCAAGTAGAAAGCTCTTGCAGAGGCAAGGGATGACATACATATTACATCTACAAAAAATTACGAATTATTCATCTCAGCTAGATTCAAACCCATAAAGGCAGTTCTGTCATCTGTCCTTCTGCAGTTTCTCAGAACTGCTCTCTTACAGATCCTGAAGCCTCCAGAGTAAAGCTGGTAGAGGTTTTTCATCCAGGCATAATAGATGAGGTGCTGAGCTTGAGAGGGACAGACTGAGGGCTTTTATCTGTCCTGGTAAGACCAAATGTCAAGGCAGCTAATCATCTCATGAATGCTTCTAGTGGCGAGATGACAGATAATCAAAGCAAAACACAGATTTGTTCCTACACTTGGAATAATCCTGTTCAGGAAATCCTACAGACCCACGTTTCTTCATTAAGAGTTTGGAAGATTTCCCTGGCTTTGGGATAGTGAGCAGGTCTCTCAAATGGTTGTTCACTAGGGACTGTCAGACTGCAGAGGGATCTAATATTTAATTGAAAACATACCCAAATTCATGCTTCACTGAATGTCTTGTCTCTGCAGTACTGGCCAAGACATCCATTGTGTCTTTATACGAGTGCTTTTAGGGGCTTCATAGAGGTTTTAATGTGTTCTGTGTGGTGGTGCACACTTGCTAGCCCTTGCCCCTAAGGATACCGCGGTGTGAAAACTGTTCTTTCACAGCTGGCAGAACCTTATTCATGTGCTTCCTTGGCTTCCACGCACAAATCCCTGCTGTAACTTATTGCAAACAGGATGATGGTAAATCAGGCATCCTGGTTTGCGTGGCACCCCCAGTGCCGTGCATGAAACCCTGACAGCAAAACCTCCCTTTATACGAAACCTATGAAACCCTGACAGCAAAACCTTTCTTAATACAAACCCTGTGAAACCCTGCCTTAACTGACAGGGACCAGATCAACCTCTGAGCACCAAACCTCCACTTTTACTTCTGTTTTCTGCTTTCCAAAACAGCTGATTTATGAGGAAATTTCATTTGAGAGTCGGTCAGTCTCCTGATCAGACAAATGTTTTGCTTTCCTACCAAAAAGCACTGCAGCTTTGAGGAGAGCTGTGCTTTGGGGTGATGGACTTCATGTCAGCCCCTCACTGTCATCAGCAGCCTTGTGGCGAGGGAGGTGCCAAATGGCAAACTACCAGTATATTGGGATTGAGAGATCGGGTTTGGTCTGAAAAACTGTGATTTTACATTCTTCCAAAGAGGAAAAAAACCCCAAACCCAATACACAAACTCTTATGTCTCGAACGATGCCTTGGGATTGTCTTCTTCACCGAACTCTTTTTTAAATTTCACCTGTTTGCCCTGCAGGCTGGAGCTGAGCCCTGCAAACCCCCACAGTCCTGGGGCTGCTGGTGAGGGCAGGGGGTCAGGACAGCCCCATAAATCCAGCGGCTGGAAATTCGCACCCGAAGGAAAGCTGTACCCGCGGTCGCGCACGTCTGCAGTGGCGGATGGGGGCGGGGGGGCGGGATGGGTTAAATAACGGTGAAATAAGGCGTGCTGTTGCCTCAGCAACCCCCTCGCCCTGCACGGGTGGGTGTCTGTGGGACCCCTGCGGGGGGTTGAGGTGAATCTGTTCGAGACATCCTTGCTATCCCGGTACCCTCCTGGTATTCCTGAGAAACAACAGAGGGATTAATCTTGTTCAAAAAAAGAGGGGAAAGAAAGCTGCAATAAAGAAACATGGCCAGACATGCACCCCCCCCATCCCTTGCACCTTCATTGCATCCCTGGACCTGCTATTTCTGCACGATTGAGGTGGAACTGTCAGGTGTCATCAGCAGTTGCCAAATCCCGCTTGTCCATGAAGTTATGGGAAAGGTGGGTGTTTACGTTGGATTATGGCTACATGTAGGGTCCTCTGTAGGAAGCAGAAATTCAAGCAGGATTAGAGGTAGCCAGATAACACTCTTTGCAGGTGAAACGAAGTGGCTTTTCCCCTGAGAGGAGGTCAGGGTGGGGAGGAAAGGTGATGGCTCAGGTGTGCTCTGGCTGCAGGTGATCTCAACTGCTCAGCAGAGCCTCTGCAGCTGGGGCTGAGCCAGATGGGGAACACGGTGTGTGCCAGAGCCTGGGGTGAGTGGAGTTGCTGGTTCTCCAGAGCCAGGTAAGGTTGAACTGGACTTTATTTCCATTTCCTTGAAAGGTCTTAGGTTGGGGTTTTGTTTTTTTTTTTTTTTGGTGTAGTCTTGCATTTGTAGCATGGTTTTTGCTGGTTGGAGAAACCAGTGAGTAGAAGGTGTGGCAGTCAAGCTGGTGCTGGAGGAGACCAGCTCAGGAGCTAGCATTGGCAGCCTCTGAGGCTGGTTGACTTGGTCAAAGCATTCCTTGTTTTGCTGTGTTTTGATGGTAGAAGTTAGATTGAACTACCTAGAGGATTAAGTCTTAGCAGGAGGAGTTGATGGAGGTGAATGTGAGGAGGTGGAAGGGGGTGGTTAATGTGTTGGTGTCTCACAGGGAGTGATGTGGGGGAAGAGTTATGGCTGGATTTTCTTTTTTTTGCTACAGTTGTGCTGCTCCCTTGTAGAAAAAGTGAAATGAAGTCAGTGTTCTCAGAAGCAGGATTATATTATCTCTCTTTTGCAAAGATGCAATGAAATGCAAATCCCATGGATGTGAAGGTTTTCTGTTTCTGTTTCAAATCCTTTCCAAAAATGGATACATTTACTCTATGAAGTTGCTTGGACTTTCCAAAGGCCCCATCTCTGAGGCACACTGCAGCCACTTGTTCTTATGCAAATTCTTTGTGGGGCCAAGACCTGAACTGGCTTGGGGATTTTCTTTCTAATTTTTTGAAGTGAACAGGTATCTGTTATAAAGACAGTAGTGCAAAAGGCACAGATTTCCTCATTTGAGAGTCAGCAAGATGAAATCGGTGAAATGTGAGGTCCTCGCAATCCTTTAGCCTGGACAGGTGGGTTGGACTTGTTGCATTTTGCTACAGTGCCTTTCCTAGGCCGGTCCCAGTGCTGGAGGGAATTTTTAGTGGAGCCAGCTCCCAGTCGGATGGCAGAGGTAGCACATTTCTGTGCGCCGTGGCTTCTGATGATGTCTAGACGAGGGCAGTTATTGCTGGGCTGGTTACTGCCCAGTCATGTTTCTGAAGCTGACTTGGCACTGATGTGGGCTTGGTATTTGAATCACAAAAATGCAAGAACTGAAGCTATAGTTCTGATACAATCTCATGGCACTACCATCTGGGGCCCCAGGCACTGCTGCTAGTGTTTAAGCCTCAACTTTATTCACACTGGACTGGATCAGTGAATTACAGATTTGAATGGGCCAGAATTTAGTTTCACATCCTAAAACTGTGTTTTCATCCATGATCACTTGGGCTGTTTGCTTTTTTCCCTAAACTCTCCCTAATCCTAATTGATACTTGTTTGTCACTATTAAACCTCTTGAGACATTACAATATCTGCTGTGTGATTTGCATTAGACAAGTTCAGCCAGAGTTCATGGAAACACTTTGTGAGAGTTATCTCCACACCTTGCTGAGCTAATTCACTCAGGAGTCAGCAAAGGCTTTGGAGTCCTGTATCTGGATGCTGGGTCATCTCATTTAATCTATGTATCACCTAAAATGTTGGACCAGATGATCCCTGAGGTCCCTTCCAGCCTGGCATTCTGTGATCTGATCAGGTTTTGTAAGCAGGCAGCAAGACTAAGAAATGAAGCAATGGTTTATCCCCCTCTTATGGCCAGATTCAGAATGGCTACACTACACAAAGTGTCTGGTAGGGAGGAAAGGGAGCAGGGAGTCCCTGAACTTGTAAGCTTTGGTGGTTGTGGACATGAGAGGCCCTGACTGCTCACAAGGAGTTAAGCTGAACACTCTTTAAGAAATATGGTTATATATATATATAAAAATAT